>ONZH01006748.1:0-117810 GCA_900303285.1 Rhinella marina
CACACGCACATACACTCAGCTTTATACATTAGAGAAGAAGGAAGCCATTATAAAAACAGCAATGGACAAACAGGATGTTTCTGACAGATTAAAACAAATCTTGCTGTTTACAGATCTCTCTCCAGCAACCCTCTCAAGGAGAAGAGAATTTATTTCCTACACCAAGGGTCTCAGGATGAACAATATCCCGTATAAGTGGGGCTATCCTGTAAAATTAATAGTCCGTCACAAGATGCTCTACGCAGATGGAACATTCTTATACCACAAAATGGCACCATAAACAAGGCAGAAAATCTTCTGCTTCTCCTCCAAGAAATAAGCCGATGCTGCTGGCTCAGGAATGGGCAAAAGTTGGATCTAACACCATTCAAGTCACTTCCTAATGCGTCATGTTGGTCTAACTACACTCCACTGTGTTGCGTAAAGACTTTTAGGTTAATTTAACCCTCCCCAGTTGAATCTAAGAAGTCTTGACTTCCTATCCTCACAGTTATTTCTCCCCGTTTTTTCTAACAATACTGACTAACTGCATATACATCAGTGATCAGTGGCTTGACTCTCATGCTCGAGTCTTATCTCTCCCTCATCCCAGTGACTTTCCGTCCTCCACCTTAATAAGCCTTACTTGCTATTATGGTACTTTTGGTCCTAGTTGGACCCATGTTTCAGTTGTTTTTTTTTCACTTGTTTATTTGTAGGTCCCACGACTATGATGCCACCCAAACATAGAAGAACAGAGGAATTAGCTAGTCTAGAATATTATTAGAGAAAGAAAAGTCCACTCATGCTGTTATTACTGTAAGGTATGCTACATCGGGCTCAACACCAACTACTTTATATCTTGTCTTATATGCCTTGAAACAATGCACTTCACTCTACTGCCAAAATGGTACTTAAATTATTCTCACTTCACGTAAAGGGTTTGAACAACGTTCCACGTTATGGTCTGAAATAAAAAAACAAACGCGATATCTTTTGTGTCCAAAAGTCTCATTTAAACCAGTCCAATTTCCATAGATTACATCACTCCTCCTTTCCTAATATATTTTATGCTCATGCTCAGCACAAAAAAAGGGGTTATTATTAGAGATGAGCGAACATGCTTGTCCGAGCTTGGTGCTCGTTCGAGTATTAGGGTATTCGCATATGCTCGATACTCGGACAAGCATATTGTGATCCTCGAGGAAATGGCAACTTCCTCTTCCTGCATGTTAGGCGCATTTTTTCAGCCAATCAACATGCAGGAGAGTCTTTGGTACCTCCTAGCATCACGTGGGGCCCCTACAAGTCGATAGCAGGGATTGGCTGGCCAGATCAGATGACCTGGGAATATAAGGATCTGGTCCCGCGCTGCTCGCGTCATACGCCGCCTGCATGAGATTAGGGATAAAGCTGCTGTCTGCCAGGGAGAGTGTTAGGGCCTCAATTTAGATGTTGGTTAGGCAGGAATCACCCACAAAGAACCCAACAGCCCTTCTAAGGGCTACAAGCACCTTTTTTTTTTGGTCTCCTCCAGGCTGCTGGCTGGGACTCACTGTACACAGTGACTGGTGGCAGAAGGGACAGCACGTGGTCCACACAGACCCAAAAGAAATTGCCCAAAGTCCTCTCAGTACTCATTTTTGCTGCTGTACCTTGGCTTGCTGAGATCTGTAGTGCAGTCTAGGGAATACGTTTTTTCTATCATTCCTATACACTACAGTCCAGTGAACAATTATGTAGTGTACTGTACAGTAGCGTCAGTCTAGGGAATACGTTTTTCTCTCATTTCTATACACTACAGTCCAGTGAACAATTATGTAGTGTACTGTACAGTAGCGTCAGTCTAGGGAATACGTTTTTCTCTCATTTCTATACACTACAGTCCAGTGAACAATTATGTACTGTACTGTACAGTAGCGTCAGTCTAGGGAATACGTTTTTCTCTCATTTCTATACACTACAGTCCAGTGAACAATAATGTAGTGTACTGTACAGTAGCGTCAGTCTAGGGAATACGTTTTTCTCTCATTTCTATACACTACAGTCCAGTGAACAATTCTGTAGTGTGCTGTACAGCAGCGTCAGTCTATAAAATACGTATTTTCTCAGTTATATGTATTATAGTCCAGTGAAAAATGAAGTGGTTTGCGGTAAAATAGCTACCATTTAAAGACTACGTTTTTTTCTCATTTATATATACAACAGTCCAGTTAACAATTCTGTACAGCAGCGTCAGTCTATACAATAAACTTTTTCTCAGTTATATGTACTACAGTCCAGTGAAAAATGTAGTGGTTTGCGGTAAAATAGCCGCCATTTAAAGACTACGTTTTTTTCTCATTTATATATACAATAGTCCAGTGAACAATTCTGTAGTGTGCTGTACAGCAGCGTCAGTCTGTAAAATACGTATTTTCTCAGTTATATGTACTACAGTCCAGTGAAAAATGTAGTGGTTTGCGGTAAAATAGCCGCCATTTAAAGACTAAGTTTTTTCTCATTTATATATACTACAGTCCAGTGAAAAATGTAGTGGTTTGCGGTAAAATAGCCGCCATTTAATGACTACGTTTTTTCTCATTTATATATACTACAGTCCAGTGAACAATTCTGTAGTGTGCTGTACAGCAGCGTCAGTCTATAAAATACGTATTTTCTTAGTTATATGTACTACAGTCCAGTGAAAAATGGAGTGGTTTGCGGTAAATTAGCCGCAGTCTAAAAATTCCTTTTTTTCTCTCAGTTATATATACTACAGTGCAGTGAACAATTCTGTTGTGTGCGGTATAGTAGCCGCACTCTAGTGTTGACACCAACAAGTGACCAAGTTAGTTGAGGTAGCAGGTGAAGCACATAAAATTTTACACTGATACAGCATGGCGGTGAACCCAGAGTGACCAAGTTACACTCAGGTAGCAGGTGAAGCACATAAAATTTTACACTGACACAGCATGGCGGTGAACCCAGAGTGACCAAGTTACACTCAGGTAGCAGATGAAGCACATAAAATTTTACACTGATACAGCATGGTGGTGAACCCAGAGTGACCAAGTTACACTCAGGTAGCAGGTGAAGCACATAAAATTTTACACTGACACAGCATGGCGGTGAACCCAGAGTGACCAAGTTACACTCAGGTAGCAGGTGAAGCACATAAAATTTTACACTGATACAGCATGGCGGTGACACCACCAATGCCTTGGTCAGACTGAGATTGCAGTCAAATGGCTGTAGGTGAGCCTCCCAAAAATTTGTTTTGGAGTGTCTGAAGTTGACCCTCCTAAATAATTGTTTTAGAGTGTCTGTAGTTGACCCTCCTGTAAAATTGTTTTTGAGACACTGTGTCTGTAGTTTACGCTCCTAAAAAATTCATTGGAGAGAGGGCCTGTAGGTGGCCCTCCTTAAACATTGTTTGTAAAGTGCGCCAGTTAGCCCTCAGAAACATTGCCTGTTGGCTCAGCGTTTGTGTGCGAAGAGGAGGAGAAGGAGGAGAGGAGAGGATACATAAAGAATCTTCATGTTGAGCTGCTTTACCCCGGTGGAGATTTGCATTCCGGTGAAAACCAGGCTTTATTCATTTCAATAATTGTCAGCCTGTCAGCGCTGTCAGTTGACAAGCGTGTACGCTTATCAGTGATGATGCCACCAGCTGCACTGAAAACCCGCTCTGACAACACGCTAGCGGCAGGGCAGGCCAGCACCTCCAAGGCATACAGCGCCAGTTGTCGTGTCCAGCTTTGCAACCCAATAGTTGTATGGAGCAGAGTGATCATGCAGGACGTTGGTATGGTCAGCTAGGTACTCCCTCACCATCTTTCTGAACAGCTTCCTCTCTACTGGGGGACGGGTGACATAGTCTTGCTGGGGTGCCATAAAACTGGCGAAGGCCTTGGAGAGTGTTCCCCTGCCAGTGCTTGACAAGCTGCCTGCTCCCCTCCTCTCCCCCGCTAGTTGGCCCACAGAACTACGTCCTCTGCCGCTAGCGGTGTCAGATGGGAAGGATAGTTTCAGCTTGTGCACCAGGGCCTGTTGATATTGATTCACTCTCATACTCCTCTACTCTACAGGAATGAGAGTGGAAAAGTTCTGCTTGTACCGGGGGTCCAGGAGGGTGAACAACACGCAAGAATTCCCTTTCCTCAATAGGCTGACTCTCCATTTCCTCCTCCTCCAACTCCTTCTCTTCAGCCCATACACGCCCAACAGATAAGAAGGAATGAGCATAGGTACCCTCTTCAGTCTCGCCAACAGTCTCCTTCTCTTCCTCCTCTTCCTCCTCATCCTCCTCCAATACACGCTGAGAAACAGAAATGAGGGTGGTCTGGCTATTAAGCAAGTATCTTCTTCCCCCATCTCCTGTGACAAGCGCAAAGCCTCTGACTTCATGCTGAGCAATGAGTTTTTCAGCAGACAAAGCAGCGGGATGGTGACGCTGATAGTGGCCATCTGTGTTGACTCCTCAAAGTGGCTTAACTCCTGACAGATATCAGACATCCATGTCCACTCCTCATTGAGGAAGCTGACTAACCTGACTACCAGTTCTCATGGAAGTTGTCATCTGGCAGTCTACAATCGCTCTGCGCTGCTGGTAAACCCTGGCTAACATGTGTAATGTGGAATTCCATTGTGTGGGCACGTCGCACAACAGTCGGTGAGCTGTCAGTTGTAAGCGCCGTTGCACTGCCCTGAGAGTGGCAGCATCTGTGGTTGACTTGCGGAAATGCGCACAGATGCGTCGCACCTTGGTGAACAAATCAGACATATTGGGGTAGGTCTTGAGGAACCACTGAACCACAAGACTGAACACGTGGGCCAGGCAGGTTTTATATGCAGTGTTTATGCAGTGTTTATATGGGTTGTTGTTACTTTGGGAAATAGTATTGGTGTATAATGGCACATGTGTGAGTCTGCCGAGTTGCAGAGCCGCCACCAGGTTACGCAACCATGCCTGGATTGAGTTTCAGCGGCACCAGCCAAAGATCGGTCTGCGCCGTGATGCCCTGTAACAGCTCTTGGGAGGTGTGCCTCTTGTCACCTAAGCTCAGCAGTTTCAGCACCGCCTGTTGGCGCTTATCCACAGCAGTGCTGCTGTGCCTAGAGCTACCGACTGAAGGCGCCGTGCTCACAGATTGTATTTGAGAGGAGGAGGGGTTGAAGGAAGAGGCATAATAAGTCTGAGAAACCGTGACCAAGGTAGGCCCCGCAATCCTCGGTGTGGGCATTACATGAGCGGCCCCAGGGTCAGACTCGGTCCCAGCCTCCACCAAGTTAACCCAATGTGCCGTCAGGGAGATATAGTGTCCCTGCCTGCCAGCACTTGTCCACGTGACCGTGGTTAGGTGGACCTTCTCAGTAACCGTGTTGGTCAGGGCACGGATGATGTTCTCTGACATGTGCTGGTGTAGGGCTGGGATGGCACATCGTGAAAAATAATGGCGGCTGGTGACCAAGTACCGAGGGACAGCCACCGCCATCAGGTTGCGGAAAGCCTCAATCTATACCAGTCTATAGCGCAGCATCTCCAGGCTCAGCAGTTTGAAAATGTGGACGTTTAGGGCTTGTGCATGTGGGTGGGTGGAATTGTATTTGCGTTTGCGCTTGCGCTCAAATGTCTGATGCAAAGACAGCTGAACGCTGTGCTGGGACACAATGGTGTAGGGTGTGGAGGATTGTGGAGGTGAAGGGGTGGTTGTAGGGCAGGAGGCGCTCGTGCCAGGGTCCTGGCGGGGGGTTGACTCGCAAAGCCAGCATGTGACACAAGGGAAGGAGCAGTGGTGTGATCCGCAGGAGGTGAACGGCCTTGGTTCCATTGAGTTGTGTGCCTGCACATGCTGGTGGTGGTTAGGCTGGTAGTGGTGCCTCCCCTGCTGATCCTGGTGTGGCACAAGTAGCACACCACGGTCCATCGGTCATCCTCACTTTCTTTAAAGAACCTCCAGACTTGCGAACATCTAGACCTCTGCACGGGAGCTTCACTCCGTGAAACAGTTGCTGATCTACTTGCTCTGGCCCTGCTTCTCCCTCTGGCCACCCCACTGCCTCTTCCAACCTGTTCTGGTGCTGCACTTGCCTCCCCCTCAGAAGCACTGTCTTGAGTTGGATTACCAACCCAGCTCGGGTCAGTCACCTCATCATCCACCAGCTCTTCCTTCGATTCCTCACTCTGCTCCCCCCTGGGACTTACTGCCCTGACAACAACGTCAATGTCTGACAACCGTGTCTCATCATCATCCGACACCTCTTGACGCACTACTTGCACTAAGTCCACACTCTCATCACCCACAGACTGCAAAAGTTCTAAATTGTGGGCATCGGGACAGAGCAACTGCTCAGGTTGCTGTTGAGCAGTGGTTTGTGTCTCTGGGTAGGGTCCTGAAAAGACTTCCTGTGAGTATGCTGGATCTGAATCCATATTTTCCATGGGAAGGGGGCAGGCTGGGGGGAAGGAGGTTGAGCTGGAGGAGCCAGAGGTCTACTCCCTTGGCTAGCGTGGGTGGACTGTGTGGAAGACTGGGTGGTGGATAAATTACTGGACACATTATCCGCTATTCACGTCATCACCTGTTCGCACTGTTGTGGTTTCAATAGTGGTGTACCACGTGACCTTGTAAGTTGCGAGATGAAGCTAGGGAGCAAAACTCTGCGGCGCTCCACTGCTCCCTCATCAGTAGGTACTGTGTCACCCTGCCCAGGACCACGGCCTCTGCCCCCCTACATCACTTGGACGCCCACGTCCTCGACCCTTAACCCTTGGGTTCAACATTTTGTGTAATCACTAAACTGTAGAATTAATATCTGAGGCCAAAAACGTATTCTCTAGACTGCGGATAGTGTACCACATACCACAGAATTTTTCACTGGACTGTATTAAATGTATCTGAGAGAAAAAACGTATTCTCTAGACTGCCGCTAGTGTAACGCACACCACACAATTTTTCACTGCACTGTAGGATATATGAATGAGAGAAAAAAATGTATATTTTCTAGACTCAGGCTAGTGTGCAGCACATGACAGAATTATGTACTGCACTGTAGGATATATAACTGAGAGAAAAAACGTATACCCTAAACTGACGCTACTGTACAGCACACAACGTAATTGTTCACTGGACTGTAATATATATAACTGAGAGAAAAAAACATTTTCCCTAGACTGCACTACAGATCTCAGCAAGCCAAGGTACAGCAGCAGCAAAAATGAGTACTGAGAGGACTTTGGGCAATTTCTTTTGGGTCTGTGTGGACCATGTGCTGTCCCTTCTGCCACCAGTCGCAGTGCACAGCGTGCAGCCAAGATGGCGGTAGCTGCACTACAAGACTCAGCCAGCAGCTGAGAGGAGAACAAAAAAAAAGGTTGTTGTAGCCCTTAGAAGGACCGTTGGGTTCTTTGTGGATGATTCCTGCCTAACCACATTCTAATTTCACGCCCTAACAGTGTGCAGCCAAGATGGCGGTAGCTGCACTACAAGTCCCAGCCAGCAGCCAGGAGGAGACCAAAAAAAAAAAAAGGTGCTTGTAGCCCTTAGAAGGGCTGTTGGGTTCTTTGTAGGTGATTCCTGCCTAACCAAAATCTAAATTGAGGCCCTAACACTCTCCCTGACAGACAGCAGCTCTATACCTAATCTCATGCAGGCGGCGTCTGACATTCACCGCCATTCCATGTCAGGGTAAAATTTTAAGTGCTTCACCTGCTACCTCAGTCTCACTTGGTCACTCTGGGTTCATTGCCATGCTGTGTCAGGGTAAATTTTTGGGTGGTTCACCTGCTACCTCAATATAACTTGGTCACCAAGCTGTCACCACGCTGTGTCAGGCTTATGCCTGCGTCGTGGGGCTGGGATAGGACAGCAGTGCCAGCATGGGCAGTGGTGTCACCCGCAGGCGGTGATGGACCTTTGTTGCACCTAGTTGGGTGCTTTACTAACATGTGATGGGCATGTGCCTTGCCCATCTTGGTCTGGGTCAGCACAATTGTCTTGAGGGTCACCACCAGGCTGTTGCCCAGAATTTGGCATAATGGTATGATTAGGCAGCCTCAGAGGCATCCATGCATGCTGCCCCTGCTGTTTCCTGTCTATTTCCGTGGTGTTTCCATCATTTTCTGAGGTTTCCAGGTTTTCACGCAACCTTCCCTATGCAGAGCTCCGGTTCCCTGCAAAAAATGCTCGAGTCCCCCATTGACTTCAATGGGGTTCGTTATTTGAAACGAGCACCCGAGCATTGGGAAAAATTCGACTCAAATAACGAGAACCCGAGCATTTTAGTGCTCGCTCATCTCTAGTTATAATTTGTTTCAAACAAACCCTATCTTTTCAATGCATCAATTGATGAAAAGGGCAGATTTATTATTTTGGTATGCTCTATAAACAATGTGATGTATACAATAGTTAACCTACACCCCTAACAAGCACCAACTCAAGTTTATTAAAGAGGTAATCCACTCTGCTCTTAATATTCAACAAGGCTCTTTACTGGTGTGCGGAGACTTTAATACTCCCCCAGATCCCGAGTTGGATAGGAATCCCCCCAAATCTCCAGTCTGGTAAAGCCATATTGCAAGATTTTCTTTTTCAAGAGAGCTTATTCGATATTTGGCGTTCTCTTCACACTAGAGATGAGCGAATCTATTCGCCATTTCAAAGATTCGATACATATCTACGCAATTTTCCACTCAGAATTGAATCCGTATTTTTTCAGATTCGCTCTGTTCGATTCAAAAATGTTCTTAAAGCTTTGTACGCATATGCTACGTACTTGTCTGATGAATTGTACGCTAATGCTACGTATACATTACTTTATACGCTGCTGCATACGAATTCAGTTAATTAGCAAACTTTTACTGTAAGTTCGTTATTAATGCAGAAATAGGCGGCAAAAAGCCCGGTGAAGAAAGTGGTCACCTGACCTAGTGGGAAGGGCTTGCTCTGATTGGCTCATAGACTCAGTAAGCCTGTGACATCAGTTGTGCTGCGACTGCTGAGATGAGCAGAAGCACTGTCTGTGAAGTTCTGAAGTTTCTGAACTGAATTGTGGTGTAATTGTTCTGGGCATCCATAATACATATCAGGGCAAGTGCAGGGCCAGTTCAGGGCTAGTAATTAATCAGGCAGGGAGAGAGACAGGGAGAGAGACAAAGACCTGCAGGGCCACAGTCAAGTGAAAATGTCTGTCATGGAAAAGCAAAAGGGTTCCAGCCAGACCTTGAGCTCCAAAAAAAAAGGAAAAGGTGGCACAGGGCAGCAGTGCAAAAGGACCTATAGCCAGAGCTTCTACTTGTAGAATTCGTAATAGTTGGCCATTGTTCCACCAGGCTAACCCACCAAGGCGCAAAATTGTAGTGGAGGAGAAAGTGGATGAGGTAGTGGAGTGAATGGCACACTCATCTCAATCACAGCCGGATGATCTGCTTTCTTCTGCTGATACAGTATCATGTAGCCAGGGGTCAGACTCAGAGCGTTCCTCCTGCTCCACCATTCCGCTCCAACAAAGCCTAGCGTCGTGCGTGCCTGCGTATTACGCAATCGCTAGAGAATAGTACGCTGAGGATTCGTACGCAATACGTACGCTCATGCGTACGTGTTCACATAAGTAGCGTACCTTTAACAATTGTATGTTCCTTATTAGTGCGCGAATGTTCGCAGAACACTACATAATAACATATGATTTGTACGCAGCTTCAGCCGAATAGATTCATATAAAGTACGAATCTTTTGAAAAATTCGACAAACATTCGGCAAAGCGAATTTTGGATGATTCGCTCATTTCTACTTCACACCAATGAGAAGGACTTCACTTTCTACTCCAATACTCATAAATGTTGGTCTTGTATAGACCTGTTTATTTCTGACAGATGGCTCTTGCAGAAGGCTAAATGTGTCGAAATACTTGGCATATCCTGGCCGGACTATGCGCCAATCATCCTTTCACTATCTGGAATATCTAATACCCCCTTTACTTCTCCCTGGAGACTTAGTAATTCCCTTTTACAACATACCAATTCCTTAAAGGGTTTCTGTCACCAGAAATACTCAAATTAAACTGGCTGACATTAGCGATGTGCTAATGTAAGCTGCACCTAACTACCCTACTCTTAGTTTTCTACATGCCTCCATTACGATAAATGTAACTTTTATAATATGCTAATTAGCCTCTGGGAGCAGGGGAGGTGTTGCCCCTGCTCCTAGAGGCTCCGTTCTCCCATCTCATTCACCGCCCTCTGAAGCTTGATTGACAGGGCCAGGCAGTGTTCTCCTCCTCCTGCCAGCCCAGTGTGCTTGGGAAATCTTGTGCTGTGCCGTATTCAGCGCAGGCGCAGTAAGGAAGCTTCCTTCACTATGCCTGCGCTGAATACTGAATGATATTCAGCACAGGAATGGTGAAGAACGCTTCCTTACTGCGCCTGCGCTGAATATGGCACGGCGCAAGATTTCCCAAGCACACTGGGCCGGCAGGAGGAAGAGAAAAGCTGCAGCAATGGTTATATTGCCCAAAATACTTTATGTCATGCGTAATGTAGGCATCCCTCTTCCTATCTCCCATATAGACTCCAATCTATTTTACTGCATCATTTATGGGGCAAAAAAGACCAAGGGTTAAAACTATGACTTTATATAAGCCGCTAGCCCAAGGTGGCATCAACTTCCACTGTAATGCACTACTACAAAGCTATTATATGTGACCAATTCCTACACTTAGATATTAAGGACACATAAAAAATGGGTAGAAATAGAATCATGGATTATAGGACCTAAACCCATTGGTTTACATTTAACTGCCCATTCCCTTTTTAACACTACATTTAAAAACAACCTCATATGTTTGCAGTCTCTGTCAAGGATCTGGAAATCTGTAGTCATATCGGATAAATTAATCCCAATCTCTCTCTCTACGTCCTCATTGAATAATAATTTATTGATAGACTTCAACTCCCTTAGAAATTCCTTTAACATTCCTAAGAAGGACTTTTATAAATACAGTATATCCAGATTCACCACCTTTCACTCTCAACTAACCCTATTAACAATATTCCCAACTCACTCCTCTTATATCATTGGATTACCTCCACCATCTGATAAAGGCATCACTAAAGGATATCAAATCCTGAAAACACCATTACTAGATCCATTAACTTACATAATGGATTTATGGCAGGAAGATCTGAGACAGCAATTCTCATCAGACCAATGTAGAGTTTAATTCACTGTAACTTCTAAATATTCCAAATGTGCTGGCCACATAGAAACCTCTAGAAAAAAATTGTACAGATGGTACTACACTCCTCAATATCTCCATAAAATATTCCCAGATTGTCCTTCGACCTGTTGGAGATGTCACATGTCAAGAAGGTTCTTACATACACATACTGTATGGGGGGGATTGTCCTAAGGTTCAAGAACTGTGGGGACGGGTTTTCTCTCTTCTCTTGGAGGTCTGCAAAATTCCATTCTCCTCCTCACCAGAACCAGCGTTGTTATCAACAGGTTTCCTATTTGAATACCAATCAGTAATTTTACACTTTTTGATTTCTACTAGACACAAAATAGCATTATGCTGGAAGTCCAATTTACTACCAATCATCAAAAGAATCATTAGATCAGTCAATAACAACTGTTGGTATGAGGGATATTGGGCTTCTTTGAACTCCAGAGCAACCTTTAGGAGCAGATGGGAGGCTTGGCTTTCCAATAGTCATTGTAATTTACACTCTGCGCTATTACATGGTGTTTCAGCCCGGTGTAGCTATGTAGTAAGGATGTCAGATAATCAGCTAGTCAACTATATATTTGTGCCATATGACAATGTGGTCTTTCATTAAGACAGAGTGCCTCATTCTCTTATTTCTTTGAAATATATTCCTCATGATGTGCTTTTTTATATTCCCCCTTATCCTCCCATTCCCTACCCCCTCCTTTCCTTTATTCCCACATTCTCTTCCTTCGCTAGCTCATCCTTATATATTTTATGTTTCATTATGCAAACGACAATGTACACCATTATAAACGGTTCAAACTGCGCGTTGTTCCTTCAATGCTTTTTTATGTAATTTGAAAACTCTCAATAAAAATAAAGCCATAAACACTGATAGTAATAGAACACCACATACCTAGTACATCCAGTGATGTCTCCTCTGCTGTACATGTTCTCTTTCCTCATCATCTCAATTCAGACCAGACCACAATGATGAATTTGTGCAGCCGTGTCTTGTCTCTTCAAAGTTTGCCACATAGAAATATTAGGGTCCTCATTTTTTTTATCATTTTCACCCTCCTAGTACCCCCAACAATGTTACCCTGTTATCCACCCAATACTATGCCGACTGTGCTCCCCAATGCCCCCAAATGCTGTACTGCAGAAATAGTATGCAGATAGTCCCCCTATAGTAATAGTGCTTCTCAAAGTCTCACCAATGTTATATTGAGGTTGGGGGGGATAATTGCAATTTTGAAATGTGTGCTTTATAGTAGAGAAAGGTATTTTCTGAAACTGCATTTTAGCGCAAATAACACAGTAGGCAGAAAACTTACATGCGCCAATACAGCATTATTCTCAAAGTAAATTGTCAATAGCAGTATTTACTGTGTTTGTAGAAGAGGAAGGTCATTTAATTGTGCTTCTGTCTTTTAGCTATGAAAAACACGCTGGCAATTTTACTATAATCATTCCATGATTTCTGTGACTGTGGCTTGTGGATTGGATGTCTCCTGAGCGCTTACATTGTATCTATCCATCAGTCTCACCTTTGTGCTTTAGGAGAGGTGCTGTGGTGGGTTCCATGTACTTTACAACAAAGAATGAGGCGTGATTACGTCTCAAAACGCCTTTTTCACTCTCCACCTCCCTAACTGGTTTAAGACTTAGCTTTTAATAGATATACTTTAATATTATACATAAGTAACAGTGAAGGTGAAAGAAAAATTGATTAAAATTATCAGGGCCAATATAGCGATGTAGCCATGTGTTTGCTTTGATACTACGTACTTGTTAGCATCCTGAAAGCCTGTGTATACACGCTGACACAGGATGGTATAGACATGTAAAAGACCTAACTATCCCTATTAGCACAGATATCACCACTGGCCCTGTCTAAAACCTAATCAGTGTCAGTGCAGACTGCCCTAGCCCCTGAAGACACCAAATCTATCGGCGAAACATGTCGGGGGGCAGACACTGATTAGGTTTTAGACAGGGCCAGTGGTGATATCTGTGCTAATAGGGATAGTTAGGTCTTTTACATGTCTATACCATCCTGTGTCAGCGTGTATACACAGGCTTTCAGGATGCTAACAAGTACGTAGTATCAAAGCAAACACATGGCTACATCACTATACTGGCCCTGATAATTTTAATCAATTTTTCTTTCACCTTCACTGTTACTTATGTATAATATTAAAGTATATCTATTAAATGCTAAGTCTTAAACCAGTTAGGGAGGTGGAGAGTGAAAAAGGCGTTTTGAGACGTAATCACGCCTCATTCTTTGTTCTATTGTTACTAAAACGCTGCACCCTCCATTGAAGGGCTTTTTTGTTTGTTACCATGTACTTTACCACACTTGGTGGGCCTGCCCCATTGTGTGTGCCTTCTGGACCTCCATCTGCTCTATCCTGACTGATATTTTGGGCACTACATTCCATAAATCACCTACAGTATGCCTCTTGGGTGCAAGACATTTTCCCTCTTGAAACTGGCTCAGTTTTTCCTTCTTGCAGCTTATATGCATATTGCTGCAAGCTGGAAACCCTGAACCCTCTCCATTGCAGCAATTAAAACTAGGATGGATAAAATGGCTATCTTTGAAAAGATGGCCACCATTAGGGATGACAGAGTGGATGTTGTTGCGCTGGTGCGGCAACCGTGGATATCCTCTTCGCATTCCTCCCATTCAATACACTATATTTCTCTTTAAATGATGGGGAACCCCAGTGGCGTTGTGTCCTTTGTTGGCAGCAGATCCCCCTGTCACCCCCTCTATGCAACATCATGTATAATAGACGACCTTAGATTTTATTTGAAGTAGACCTCATATTTTTGTAATATTTATTTGCGTCTTTGATTACTTTATTTTGTTGTTCCTGACCTCAATATATTGCTTACTGACAATATGGCCAAAATGTAGTGAAAGTCAATCAATAAATTATATGTAACCCAAAATAATGCTAAACTACAACTAGTCCCACTCAAAAAATGTCACTTGGCAACATTGACAGGATAATAAAAAGTTATGGCACCTGGAATGTGGCAACACAAAAACTGTACCCTAAAAATGTACTGGTAACAATTGCATGTAAGAATAGAGGTGGGCCTCCAGAGTGAAATATACTGTTGGGTCCTACGAACCCCAGCTCAACATCACTTTACAGCTAAGTATTGTTATGTACTAAGCCATTTGTATTCTTTTCTTTGTGAGTAATTACTTGTAGAATGTCTGCAGATTTTTTTCCTTTCTGTATATCCTCAGTACACACTAATGATCATTTATGAAAAACTACTCATGCAATCAGGGGCGTAGCTAAAGGCTCATGGGCCCTGGTGCAAGAGTTCAGCTTGGGCCCCCCCCCCCCAGCTCTGGTGCACCTACCTTTTCTGCCAGCCAAGTCAAAAATTGAACCCCCCCCCCATGCCAAATTCTAACCCTAACCTTTTCCCTCCTAACATTACGTATATCACTACAGAACATACAGGGTAAGGCTACATTCACACGTTGTTTTTGCGGCCTCCGATCTGCATATTTTGTGGCTCAGATGCGGACCCATTCACTTCAATGAGCACTGTGTGCTGTCCGCATCTGTATGTCCATTCCTATTTTTGTCCGTTTTGCGGACAAGGATAGGCATTGTTACAGTGGATCTGCAAAAAAAAAAAAAAACGGATGTCATACGGAGCATCATCCTTTTTTTTCAGATCTGCAATTTGCAGACTGCAAACCACAACGTTCGTGTGAATGTAGCCTAATACAGCGCCCCATACCTCGTACATCCAGTGACGTCTCCTCTGATGTAGATGTTCTCTTTCCTCATCTTCTCCTTTCAGACCAGATGCCATTTTTCAGCCATTTCTCATCTCTGCAGTTTGACAGAAAAAAATCTTAGTTTACTACTTTCCATCATCCTCCCGTCTTCTGGACAAATCATCCTACCACCCCCAGCACTGTGCCACTAGTACCACACAGATAGTGCCCTTCAATAATTATTGGCACACAGTGTCCTAAAATAACTGCGCCCAGCAAATAATGCCCCTGACAGTAATAGTGTAAACATAACGCCCCCCCAGAAATAACTGCGCTGATACTGTGCCAGGGTGCCCCCACAGTAATAGTGCCCCCAAAGTCCCAACTAATAATTCTCTGCCAGAGTGCACTTATTAACTTATTAGTAATAGTGCCCCCAACAGTACTAAAGTCCCCACTGTGCCCCAGAAGTAATAATGCTTCCGATGTGCCAGTAAGAAGTGCCCCAATAATGTGCCAGTACAAAGTGCCCCAATGTGCCAGAAGTGCCCCCAAAATTTCACCCCAATAATGTGCCGGGAAGAAGTGCTCCCCACACATAAATGCCCCCCAAATTATGTGCCAGTAAGAAACGCCCCAATAATGCACCAGAAGTTCCCCCATTGATTCCCCCCCAAAATCATGTTCCAGTAAAAAGTGTCCCACCCCCATAGACGCCCCCCAAATTATGTGCCAATAAGAAATGCCCCCCAAACTATGTGCCAGTAAGAAATGCCTCCAGTGTCCCCATGTGCCAGTAACAAATGCCCCAGTGCCCCCATGTGCCAGTAAAAATGCCCCCATTGCCCCCATGTGCCAGTAAGAAATGCCCCCAGTGCCAGTAAAAATGCCCCCAGTGTCAGTAAAAATGCCCCCAGTGCCAGTAAGAAATGCACCCCCCAGTGCCCCATGTGCCAGTAACAAATGCCCCCAGTGCCCCCATGTGCCAGTAACAAATGCCCCCAGTGCCCCATGTGCCAGTAACAAATGCCCCCATGTGCCAGTAAAAATGCCCCCAGTGCCAGTAAAAATGCCCTCATATGCCAGTAAAAATGCCCCCATGTGCCAGTAAGAAATGCCCCCAGTGCCAGTAAAAAATGCCCCCATTGCCAGTAAAAATGCCCCCAGTGCCAGTAAAAATGCCCCCAGTGCCCCCATGTGCCAGTAAGAGATGCCCCCAGTGCCAGTAAAAATGCCCCCAAGTGCCAGCAGGAAATGCCCCCAGTGCCAGTAAGAAATGCCCCCCAATGCCCCCATGTGCCAGTAACAAATGCCCCCAGTGCCCCCATGTGCCAGTAGAAATGCCGCCATGTGCCAATAAAAATGCCCCCAGTGTCAGTAAAAATGCCCCCAGTGCCCCCAATAGAGCTCCGGTCCATGATTGCAACAATAAAAAAAAAACCACTTATACTTACCTCCATGGAGCTGGCAGCGATGCGATGCAGGCCTCTTGTGCCAGTAACAAATGCCCCCAGTGCCCCCATGTGCCAGTAACAAATGCCCCCAGTGCCCCATGTGCCAGTAAAAATGCCCCCATGTGCCAGTAAAAATGCCCCCAGTGCCAGTAAAATGCCCTCATATGCCAGTAAAAATGCCCCCATGTGCCAGTAAGAAATGCCCCCAGTGCCAGTAAAAAATGCCCCCATTGCCAGTAAAAATGCCCCCAGTGCCAGTAAAAATGTCCCCAGTGCCCCCATGTGCCAGTAAGAGATTCCCCCAGTGCCAGTAAAAATGCCCCCAAGTGCCAGCAGGAAATGCCCCCAGTGCCAGTAAGAAATGCCCCCCAGTGCCCCCATGTGCCAGTAACAAATGCCCCCAGTGCCCCCATATGCCAGTAGAAATGCTGCCATGTGCCAATAAAAATGCCCCCAGTGCCAGTTTATGCACTGTGCCTAGTGCCTGCAGCCTATCAGAGGAATGGGCAGGGGAGACGCCTCTTGGCAGTGCGGCCCTGCAAGTGGCTTAGGGGCCCGGTTGCAACTGCGACCGCTCCAACCCCTATATCTACGCCACTGCATGCAATATGTATTCAAATAGAAGAAAACGATACACTATTAATTAAAGCACTTACAGTGGTTTCCTGAAGCCACCACTAGATGGAGCTCAGTGCAAAGGAATCTGTGCAGCCTCCACTGAGTACACTGATAGCTGTAGAAATTCCTAGACACTAAGCTCCCCATAGAAGTGGCTGTAAGCTAGCAGTTTTCTGGCGTACCTAAGGGAAGCAGGAAACATAAACCTGTATGGAGAAGATTTATTAATATATTTATGCCTGTGTGTGTGTGTGTGTGTACATGAAGAATAACACTGGGGTATAGCAGACCATTATCCAATCCAATTAGTATATGGGTGGAGACTAGCTGCTATGATTTTCCATAGAATGCACATGTAGCAAACAGGAGATCCTGCTCCCCTATCTGGAGGAGGACATGACTGTATGTAGCAAAACGAAGTACTTTACTTGTGAATCCAGCAGTGAAAGATACACTACTAACTAAAGCTCTTTAAGTGTTTTCCTGAAAACTCCATTAGATGGAGCTCAGTGCAAAGAGTTTTGTACAGCTTCCAATGAGGTCAGTGGCAACTGTATAAATACCTATGCATTGAGCTCCCCTAGTGCTAGCTGCAGGCTGGCAGATTTCTTGCACACTGAATCTAATAGATTGCAAATACATTGAGATATAGCAAACATTTATAAAATAACTGTTCCACATTTTCCGACATAGAAGTTTAAAATCAATAAGGCAAACAGTGATTTTTTTTAATATATAAAATTCCTCCACTTAATAAAAACAAATTATAAATGTGTCGGAAATCTCACTAGGTGAGGCTTACTAGGTTTTGTAATAGGGCCCTATGATATCTGTGGGCTTCCCTGTGTATGTACATGAAGAAAAAGGCTGCAGGGTCAGTATATCCTGATCAACTCTGCCTTGTACAAATGTAGTACCTCAGAGTGGGCACTACTATTTCTACACCACTCTCTAATAGGCTAACAAATAATGTCATCTGTGTATTTGATTCCAGGTACTTTGCTACTGTGCATTAATACTATTGCCATAAAACTGTTATGTTCATGCACTGTGCCTGGTTCACCAGCAGGCAGAGTATCACTCTGCTCAAAGGCAACGTCTCAAAAGGTACTAGAACAGTCATAAAGTACAGCTTCCAGACCAAAGCTAGAGTCTAGAACAGCAGAGAGAAAAACAAACAGGAGGTGGCGCTATACAGATACATTTTAATGAATAATCAGTAGCTATAATACATTTTTAATTACAAGCAATTACATACATATTCAGATCCAGGTGCTGGTTTGAATACTGTATTGAATATTTTTCGTGGGACAACCCCTTTAAATCACAAAAAGTGTCTGGTCATTTAGGCCTTTTCAGGCCTAGTCATTAAAGGCTTAACCATTGAGCGCTTTCCCCATTAGTAAGGGAAAGTGCTTTCTGGTTACTGCATTGCGCCTGTAATTGTGGGCAGGAGGTGGTAATAACCAGTGAGCGCCATCCTGTGCAGTGAAGGAAAGCGCACTTTTATGAATAGGAGGCAAAATGGAAGGAAATGTCATCACTTTTCCAGGTTTTTACAGTAAACATGATTTTTTACCAAGTTCCTGCATCATGGCCCCTGACGAAGAATCATACTTACCTGCTCCCTGCCGCCACTGGATCCATCTTCTGGTTCCTGTGCTGTTTTCACCTAGCAGAGCATAGACATGGTCACATACACCGCTGCAGTCAATGTTTGGTTTCAGCATTGACATGCTGCTTGTGGCCACATCACGGCTGAAACCAGTCATTGGCTGGAGCGGTGTGACCATTCCCATTGCCAGCAAGATGTAACTAGTGCTGGGACTGGTAGATGGAGACAGCAGGGGCAGTGCAGAGGACTGGGGCAGAGGGGAGTAGGTAAGTATACATCTTCTATTTACAAGCCGAACTGGATGGACAGATGTCTTTTTTCAGCCTTATAAACTATGTTACTATGTATTTGAGGGGCCATGCTGCAGAAACTTTTTTTACCGGGAAATCCCTTTAAAGTGTAACTGCCATTTTTTTTATTTATGTAATGTGTAGGGGCAGTGATACTGAACATTTTTGTGATATAATTTAATCACTGAAATCATACATTTTTTTTTAATAAAATAGCTATAAAGTGGCCCATTTTGAGCCTTAGCAACGCAAACAATATCAAGCAATCAAGCAACCATATCACCAGTCATTTGAACTGGCATTAAAGCTGTGCTATGGCTTCCTTTCATAAGGCAATGCAATATCACACACTCTATGATCCAACCAGTTTTTTCTTCAGAAGGTCATTATATTGGACTAATGGAAGGACAAGTCTGTGACACAATTGTTGGTCATTTTTTTCTAGCCCAGGTTTAAGATTATATCCAAGAATTTTAGCTGAACCAGACTGATATGGAAGCATTGATTTGTCTTTTAGGAGACTTGGGTCCACTTGACTATCTAGACATTTCTCAGAAAGCTGTGCTCGTCTTTTTCTTAGCTCCTCCACTTCATACCGCATGCGTTCCCTCCCAAACCTTTCCACATGATTGCAAAATGAATTGTTAAAGTAATTGTACAACTGCCAGTCCAGCTGGTTCCAGCTTTTTATTCTCTCCTTCGTCTCAACAGAGAGAATATGTCTGCTCTTGTCACTTCTGGCATTGAGTGGAAATGATAAAACATCATCTAGCGTCCAACAGAGGGCATCTTTAAGGAGCACCAAAGACTCATCAAAGTATTCTGTTATCAAAACCAGATCAAATATTGTATCTACCGCTTGCCAAAGCAGCTTGAAATGCTTCAATGATGTAGGCCCATTGTGGTCGAAACCAAGATCAAATGTCATTAGATTTTTAGCAAAACCATATTTGTCCCTTTGATAATATTTGTTGGAGTTCTTTAAAAAGTCTTCTATATTTGTAGCTTTAGAGAAAGAACTTGTGTTTTTGAAGTATGCGAAGGATGATTCCATTAGGGTGACTGGATGTCTCAGGACTGTAAAGTAAAATGTATCACTGGGCATGACCTTTTCCACCTAAAAGATAAACATATTATTTATCAGATACTTATATTTTACATTTAAAATACTATACTTTACAAATACAGTGAAAAAACTCTTTAGGATGACCACCCAAAGTATCCTTTAAACATGCTTATTTATTGGATTAGTCCACTAAAATAGCCAGTATGCATAAAATATAATGGAATTGTCACAAGAAATCTGGGCCCGATAAGGGGGTGGTCTTCTCAAATTGGTGGTCTTAGGTAAGGTGTCAGTGTATTTTCAAATGAATATCTTCTACAAAGATTTACACATAAGGAACTGCAAACAAGGGCATGTTCGCAACTGCATCAGAGGCTTTACTTAAAGCAAATCTATTGCAGTTTCCTTCAAAAACAACGGAAAGAAGAGTCTTGCATGTAGGACTTTTTTCTCAGCTACAAGAAAAAAACAGACTCCCAGACAAAAACTGAGCAAACCCCATAATAGCCAAGGGGATTTATTGGACTATGTTTGGATCAGTTATGTGCCATTATTTTCGTTGTTCTGCTCCAATAACTGAGCAGAACAAAGAAAATCAATGATGTAAGTGTGAAAGAGGTCTAGCATTAAAGGGAGTCTTTCACCTGTTTTTCATCAATATAACTAACAGCAGTGCCCCACAGAAGATTGTAGACACATCCCAGACATACCTATGTGCACTGTGTGTTTGTATTACATGTCCAGGAAAAGCACTTTTATTCTGCTGGAAAACAGCTCCCAAGTGCCCAGCTCTGCTGCTACAAGTGACCAAAGGAAAACAGACTGAAGAGAGGAGGGCTGATTTAGCTGCTCATATCTTGGGATTGGTAGCAGATAGAAAAATGATTCTGACCTTCTTTGAAAGCTGACATTGCAAGCTTTCAAATGTTACCAAATCACTGCATTATATCTAGTATATCAGAAGAAATAGCTGTTAGAAATCGAGTCAGGAGAGAAAACTGTTTTTAGTTTCACTTTCAGCTGGGCACTTGGGAGCTGTATTTCAGCAGAATAAAAGTGCTTTTCCTGAACATGTAATCAGGGCTGTGGAGTCTGAGTCGTGGAGTCTGAGTCGGTCACCATTTTGGTGGAGTCGGAGTCGGTTTAAAAAGAACCGACTCCGACTCCTAAAATATATAATTAATTAGTACATTTAGTTCAGTGCAATAAGTGCTGAATATATTTTTATAAGAATTTGTGAAAATGATGAAATGTCCTATAAATGTCTGTTCTATTCCTGATCTAAGGATTTAGGCTTTTAGTTGAGATGACTGTGTGCTGCCCTTTATGTCCAGTGCATGTTCTCTCTGTATGCTTTATGTTTCCTCTGAGCTCATGTTTGGAGAGGTTAGCTGCTCTCATGGCTTCTATCTGCTGCTGATGTAAAACACCTAGAGCCTTATGTATGAAAACTGTCTAGGTGTAGATGTTTCTTTGTTGCCCATAGAAACCATTTAGAGCTCCCCTTTCATTTCATATAGTGCTCTGGAGAAATGAAAGGGGAGCTCTGATTGGTTGCTATGGGCAACAAAAAAGTCTTAGACCTAGACAGTTTTCATACATCAGGCCCAGAGGCGTAGCTACTTTGGGGGGGGGGGGGGGGCAGGGGAGGCGATGCTCCGGGCCCAATACCTCTGGGGGAGGCCAGCAGGGATGGCCTTAGTACAATCAGGCGAATACAAGTGAGCGCTTCCATTATGGAGTCTGATGGGAACCTAAAAACTCCAAACGCTCAAGGAATGCAGGTTCCATATAATGCTAAGTCCACTCTGTTCCACCTCTCCTGGTACCAGTTAGGTCTCCAATGCATATGGGGAGAGCAGAACAAAGCTTTATACTAGCACCAATTAGCCAGTAGGGCAAACAGGTTAGTTAGGAGTGCACGACCGAAAAGGTAGTGGAGTCAGCCACTCCTCCACCTAAACTGCAAGAAAAACTGGGGGTCAGTCAGCACATCCAAGTATGCAGGTGCACGTCACATAGGTGTGGCTGCAAAATAGAATGGTAAAACATAAAAAATGCAACAGCACTCTGCGAATACAGACAATAAATTGAGTACATATAATATTGCCATACTCACCATCTACACGATGCTAGCGCTACATTGTAAATGTGAGATTCTTGGCAGATAATTTTGTACAGAAAATTATCTGTGCCCGTCTGCCATACATCAAGGCGATCTCTTTAAGACGGGAACCTAAAAACTCCAAACCCTCAAGGAATGCAGGTTCCATATAATGCTAAGTCCACTCTGTTCCACCTCTCCTGGTCCTGACTCCACTACCTTTTCGGTCGTGCACTCCTAACTAACCTGTTTGCCCTACTGGCTAATTGGTGCTAGTATAAAGCTTTGTCCTGCTCTCCCCATATGCATTGGAGACCTAACTGGTACCAGGAGAGGTGGAACAGAGTGGACTTAGCATTATATGGAACCTGCATTTCTTGAGCGTTTGGAGTTTTTAGGTTCCCGTCTTAAAGAGATCGCCTTGATGTATGGCAGACGGGCACAGATAATTTTCTGTACAAAATTATCTGCCAAGAATCTCACATTTACAATGTAGCGCTAGCATCGTGTAGATGGTGAGTATGGCAATATTATATGTACTCAATTTATTGTCTGTGTTCGCAGAGTGCTGTTGCATTTTTTATGTTTTACCATTCTATTTTGCAGCCACACCTATGTGACGTGCACCTGCATACTTGGATGTGCTGACTGACCCCCAGTTTTTCATGGAGTTTGATGGGGGCACATTAAGCCGATCTGAGGTCTGACGGGGGCACATTAAGCCGATCTGAGGTCTGATGGGGGCACATTCTGATGATCTGAGGTCTGATGGGGGCACATTCTGCTGATCTGAGGTCTGATGGGGGTACATTCTGCTGATCTGAGGTCTGATGGGGGAACATTCTGCTGATCTGAGGTCTGATGGGGCACATTAAGCCGATCTGAGGTCTGATGGGGGCACATTAAGCCTATCTGAGGTTTGATGGGGGCATATTAAGCCGATCTGAGTTCTGATGGGGGCAGATTAAGCTGATCTGAGGTCTGATGGGGGAACATTCTGCTGATCTGAGGTCTGATGGGGGCACATTCTGTTGATCTGAGGTCTGATGGGGGTACATTCTGGTGATCTGAGGTCTGATGGGGGCACATTCTGCTGATCTGAGGTCTGATTGGGGCACATTCTGCTGATCTGAGGTCTGATGGGGGCACATTCTGCTGATCTGAGGTCTGATGGGGGCACAATACGCTGATCTGAGGTCTGATGGGGGCACATTAAGCCGATCTGAGGTCTGATGGGGGAAAGGGACTGTTAGTTTAGTGATGTAAAAGCTGGGGACAGATTTCCTTTAACATAGGAGTCCCCTTTTTTACTCCTATTAATCCTATATTTTACTGCATTATGTGGTAGAGTATTTAGAGTAGGGTATGTAGAAAGTCTATTGTACTGTACTTAACAGCATAGATGATCTAGCAGTTTATATAGTCATCTTGCTAATACAGTATTATAACCACAACTAGTAGTATGTGCCTGTGAAGTTGGAAACATGCGTTTGGGAAGCCAATAAGTGGGGGGCCCACTCAAGTATGTTTCGCCCCCCCATGTGCTGAACCTCTAGCTACGCCTCTGATCAGGCCCTTAGTGAGCTGTACCCAGAGAAGCCTGATAGATTACAAACTGTTTTTGTCATGACTTATCTGTACTATTGATTTTATGCAAATTTGTTTAAAGTTATCACTTAAACATGCTCCATGTCGGGAGTCGGAGTTGGAGTCAGGGGAAATTGAGGAGTCGGAGTCGGGGCTTTGGCTTACCGACTCCACAGCCCTGCATGTAATACAGACACACAGTGCACACAGGTATGTCTGGGATGTGTCTGCAATCTACTGTGGGTCACTGCTGTTAGTTATATAGGTGAAAAACAGGTGAAAGACTCCCTTTAAAGTAAATGATAGAAAAGCTATCTATTGAGCTGGAAACCAGAACTAGACTGATCTTGCTGTGACTATATGGACAGAGAAGGAGCCTTTTTTCGATATTATGCAATGAGGTGCTACATGACAAGAGCACAAGTGATGGCATGAGTGTCATGTATCATATCACTGGGAGCACATTTCCTGATTTAGTTTTGAGGTTCACTATGCTTCTACTTTCAACAACCTGTCCAAACAGCCCAATCTCACCATGAATCTCCAAGCTGAAGAAATGTTGTACTCATTTCTATTTCTAATTTACATTCAAATTTTGAATGGTATATAAATCCGAAACACACAGTACCTCGGTGAGACTGAAGCGCATGTGATGACACATAATGTTGATATTCAGTTTTTTTCTTGAGGAAAATCCATAGACCTTATCTGCTGAAAAATATTTGGGGTACATATACTGATGTGTTTTGTTGGGGAAAGCGAATGTCAGGTTATGAAATTCCCCATAACGGAAAAGTATATTCATTATGGTACTACTGGCCGTCTTGTGTGTTTTCAAGAAGAAGATGTTGGTCCTGGGCTTACAAGAACCCAAGTCAGTGTCCGCTCCTCTGAGTTTCTTGCTAAAATCCACTTTCTGCTTGAGCCACAAGTCCACCATCTGTAGAAGCTCCATCCAGTCTGTTTCAGACAGTTCTTTACTCATTGCTCCTGCTAGCCTTGATAAATGAGGAATGTGAGGTTCATCACATCTGTATGGAGAAGGCAGAGACCAATTAAGAATTCTAGGTTTGCTGTATACAGTAGCAAATCATTCACTGGGTCTCTCTGCAATTACTATGCTGATGAATTAGACCAGAAAAAACAAGTGGTCCCTGAAGTTATCCCAGCTAAATCAGCAGGCATAGAACACAAATAGTGATAGTGGTGTGCATTAAAGGGTTTTTTCCAAGACTTTTCTACTGATTACGTATCCTCTGAATAGGTCACCAGTATCTGATCAGTGGGGGGTCCGACGCCCAAGACACTATTTTGCAGGGTATCCATCAGAGAAAGCTGTAGCTCCTGAGTAGCAGTTACAGGGCAGGCCAGGGATCCTCAGTGGCTGCAGACATTCTTCCCTCACCCTCCGCCTCAACTCAGCAGTGAGTAGGGAAGTCATTTGCAGCATGTGAAGGGGGGAGGGGGAGGGGCAATGGTTAAGGCAACGCAGTGAATTTAAGGTGGTATTAACAGGCTGCAGCTGCTAGGTGTAGGGAGCTGCAGCCTGTCCCTGCTTCCTGATCTAGTACTATTCGGTGCCCCTTCTGAGCTTGGGCCCCAAAGCAGCTGCTTCCCCTGCTTCCCTAGTAGCTACGCCACTGACCCTCTTCCTATGATGTTTTACCCGATTGGCTCCCAGGTCCTGTCCAAAACACATTCAACATCATCCTCGCTCTTGAAGCCACTTTTACCAGACTGTGATATGCCATCATCGGCTCCTTGGCCCCTCAAAATTCCCTGCTCTGTATTTGACCCGAATGCTTCTATGCAACTACTACCACCACCACCACCAACACAGTTATGCATGGAGTCCCCCACCTCTGCCTTAACCTCCTCCTCAGTCCAAACGTTGACTGTTGTCACACAAGCCATCAACAGACTATCTGGAGTATCTTATATAGCACATGGGATTTTGTTTTCTCTTATGAAAAGATAAGGTGTCCCACTAAAAAGAAGTAGTGAAGGCACAGAGGATTGAACTGAAAGTCTTCAATGGAGTTACAAGGAGGAGGAGCAGGAGGAAAGTTGTAACCCCTGGTTCAAAGGCAGTGTCAGACTGAGAAGTGATATAAACACTATCCTGCTGTGAGTCCTGAGAAGGAGTGAGCCATCCAGTCCACAGTCTCATCCTTTCATCCCAGTAATATTGTAGCCTACAGGAAGCCAGGGAGAACTGTGGCCTACTACTACTACTGGCCAGATGGCTGGTGCTGCTACTGCTGCTACTGCACAAATTATTACTCTCAGATTACAAGGCATGGGTGTTTTGTTTTACACTCTTCTGTTTTCCAGATATTAAAGTATTAGACTTATAACTTAGAAATGACAGGTTTACTATAAATGAAAATTCATGGGTTTGGTACATGGAATATTAAATGGTATTAGCTAATTGCATGTGTGTTTTCTGTAATGTAAAGATAGAAGCACAAACTGGTATTGACAATTTACTTTGGTAATAATAATGTTTGTGCTAAAATGTCTTTGAGCTATGCATTCAATAACAAGGGTATAACTGCAATTTTTGTAGTGAAATGTCTTTGAACTAGGCTGATGCAGTAAAGTGTTAACATAGGTGTAACAATGCAGTTTTTACAGTGAAATATGTATGCGCTCAATAATACTTGTATTGTAATAATATTTGTAGTAAAATGAACTACACAGTCTTATGCAGTAATGCGTTTAATAACAATGCAATGTTTGCAGTTAAATGTCTTTAAACTACATGGTCTGATGCAATTATGCTTTAAATAACATAAGTATAACAAAGCAATGTTTGTGGTGAAATGTCTTTGAACTAAACAGTCTGATGCAGTAATGTGTTCAATAATGCTGATATAACAATTCAATGTTCGCTGTAAAATGTCTTTGATCTATGTGTTCAACAACATGGGTATAAAGATAGCGTCATTCCCATAACTATAACCGAATACTATTTTGCAGTAATATGCAATTTGTTTAATAACATGGGGATAATATTGGTGTTATTGCCATAAAATGATTTTGATTTAATGCAACGTATTTCATGGCACAGGTATAATAATGTGGTTTTTACTGTAAAATGCTTTTGCTATAAGACAACGTGACACGTGATAACATGCATATAGCAATGGCGCTATTGATAAATGCTTTTGTATTAATGCAATGCATTTAATAACATGAGTAAAATAATTGCATTATTGATTACTATAAAATGCTTTTACTACAATACAACATCTTTTACAACATGGCTATAATAATGATGCAGTAATGTGCTCACTAACACAAGTATAACAATGCAATTTTTACAGTGAAATATGTATGCGTTCAGTAATATGGGTATTTTATTTCTAGTGAAATGTCTTTGAAATACACAGTCTGATGCAATAATATGTTCAATAACAATGCAGTGTTTGCGGCTAAATGTCTTTAAACTACACACTCTGTTGCAATAATGCGTTCAATAAGATGAGTATAGCAATGTAATGTTTGGAGTGAAACATCTTTGAACTAAACAGTCTGATGCAGTAATGTGTTCAATAAGACAGGTACAACAGTCCAATGTTTGTGGTAAAATGTCTTTGAACTATGCGTTCAACAACATGGGTATAAAAATGGCGTTATTGTTGTACAATGCTTTTGCTATAACTGAATTATCTTGCAGTAAAATGCAACTCGTTCAATAACAAGAATAATAATGGAATTATTGCTATAAAATGCTTTTGCTGTAATGCAACATATTTCATAACACGGGTATAATAATGGCGTTATTACCGTAAAATGTTTTTGCTATAAGACAACACGTTTCATAACATGGGAATAATAATGGCATTATTGATTGCTGTAATATACTTTTTCTATAATGCAATGCATTTGATAACGCGTATAGTAGTGGCGTTATTGATCGCACTAAAATGCTTTTGCTATAATGAAATGTATTTAATAACATGGGTGTAATAATGGCATTATTGATTACCTTAAAATGCTTTCGCTATAATGCAACAAGTTTGCAAACACAGTTATAATAATAGCATTATTAATTACCATAAAATGATATAATGCAATGCATTTAATAACAGATGTATAATACATATATAGTTTATAAGGCCAAAAAAAGACATCTGTCCATCCAGTTTGGCCTGTTATCCTACTAATTGATCCAGAGGAAGGCAAAAAATCCCTGTGAGGTAGAAGCCAATTTTCCCCACTTTAGGGGAAAAAATTCCTTCCCGATTCCAATCAGGCAATCAGAATAAATCACTGGAACAACGACCCCTCTCTAGTAATTAGAACCTGTAATATTGTTACCCTCCAGCAATACATCCAGGCCCCTCTTGAACTCTTTTAGTGAACTTACCATCACCACCTCCTCAGGCAGAGAGTTCTATAGTCTCACTGCTCTTACCGCAAAGAATCCTCTTCTAGGCCGAAAAAAGACATCTGTCCATCCAGTTTGGCCTGTTATCCTACGAGTTGATCCAGAGAAAGGCAAAAAACCCCTGTGAGGTAGAAGCCAATTTTCCCCACTTTAGGGGAAAAAAATTATTTCCCGACTCCAATCAGGCAGAATAACTCCCTGGATCAACAACCCATCTCTAGTAGCTATAACCTGCAATATTGTTACCCTCCAGAAATACATCCAGGCCCCTCTTGAACTCTTTTAGTGAACTTACCATCACCACCTCCTCAGGCAGAGAGTTCCATAGTCTCACTGCTCTTACCGTAAAGAATCCTCTTCTATGTTTGTGTACAACATAGAAGTGTACAAAAGTGAATAACCCTAATTTTGATAATCTTTCTGGGTACTGTATTCCACCCATTCCAGTTACTTTAGTTGTCCTCCTCTGAACCCTCTCCAGCTCTACTATGTCTGCCCCTTTTGATGCAACCCAAACTTGCAGCTTAGTTTGCTGTTTAATAAAACTCCTAAGTCCTTTTCCATGTCAGTGTTACCCAGTGTTTTACCATTTAGTATGAACTGGTGACTTGCATTATTCCTTCCCATGTGCATAACCTTACATTTGTCAGTGTTAAACCTCATGTGCTACTTCTCTGCCCAAGCCTCCAATGTATCCAGATCCATCTGCAGCTGTGTACTGTCCTCTTCTGTGTTAATTACTTTACACAGTTTAGTGTCATCTGCAAAAAATGATATTTTACTGTGCAAGCCTTCTAGAAGATCATTAATAAATATATTGAAGAGAATAGGCCCAGTACTGCCCCCTGTGGTACCCCACTAGTGACAGTGACCCAATCTGAGTATGTGCCATTAATAATCACCGTCTGTTTTCTATCACTGAGCCAGTTACTTACCCACATACAGACATTTTCTCCCAGGCCAAGCATTCTCATTTTATATACTAACCTTTTATGCGGTACAGTGTCAAATACTTTGGAGAAGTCCAGATATACGACATCCATTGATTCGCTGCGGTCAAGTCTAGAACTTTTAGTGATACATTATCATACACTTTGGAGAAGTCAAGATATATGACATTCATTGACTCGCTGAGGTCAAGTCTAGAACTTACTTCCTCAAAGAAACTGATTAAATTAGTTCCCTCATGAAGCCATGCTGATACGGCATTATTCACTTATTTTCATTGAGGTAATACAAGATTGCATCTCTTAGAAAACCTTCAAACAGTTTATCTACGACAGATGTTAAACTTACAAGTCTGTAGTATCCGGCTCTGTTATTGACCCCTTTTTTAATATTGGGACTACATTTGCTATGTGACAATCCTTTGGAACACTTCCTGTCAATATAGAGTCCTTAAATATCAGAAATAAAGGTCTGCCTTTGACATTACTTTATTCTCTTAGGATACGGGGGGTATATGACATCTGGTCCCAGTGATTTGTCTATTTTAATCTTTTTAAGAAGCCGCTGCACTTCTTCCTGGGTCAGACAGGCCACTTTTATAGGGAAATTTATTTTTACATTCTGTATTTCACCTGACAGTTTATCTTCCTCATTAAATACAGTGGAGAAAAAAATATTTAATAGCTTTACTTTCTCCTCATCACTCTTTGCAACTCCCCCTCATGACTCTGTAAAGGGCCGATACCTTCAGCTAGGCTGCTTTTATTTGTCTTTTAAATATTTTATTTTTTCCTTATAGTTTTTCCTGCTTCCTAGCTACCTTCCGTTTTAGTGATTTAAATGCTTTCTTTTTATCATTTATTGCTTCCTTTACATTTCTATTTATCCATATAGTTTTTTTTCTTGTTCCTTACCTTTTTAGTCCGATAAAGTATGTGCCTATCACAATTATAGTTTTAGGATGCTTTTAAAAATATCCCATTTTGTGGCTGCATTTTTTTATTTTTTAGCTTATTGTCCCAGATAGTTAGGCCAATGGCCTCTCTTAGCTGGTCAAATTTTGATTGTTTTGAACTTTGGTATTTTTGTGCCTCCCTGAAGAAACACTCTTTTTAATGACAATTGGAAGGTTATTATTTTATGGTCACTATTTCCCATCTTTTGTTCTGTCAGGTCCATTGGTTAATACTAAGCCCAGTATTGTCATCTTTCTAGTCAGGTCCTGAACCAGTTGGGAAAGGTAATTGTCTTTGGTTATTGCCAAGAACCTGTTTCCTTTATGAGTTCTACAGGTTTCAATTTCCCAGTCTATATCTGGGTAGTTTAAGTCCCCAATAATAATGACCACATTATGATTTGCCACCTCACCTATCTCATTTAGTAGTAGATTTTCTGTGGTATACTAGGTGGCTTATAACAAACCTCTATCAGTATTTTATGATTGTTTTTTACCTGCATGTACTTCTACCCATAGTGACTCTGCATGTTCATGTCCCTCATTTTTATCTTCCCTGAGTGTAGGCTTTAGACAGGACTTTACAAAAATGCCAACCCCTCCCCCTCTCCGGTTTTGACAATCCTTTCTAAACAGACTGTAACCGTGTACGTTAACTGCCCAGTCATAGCTATCATCCAGCACTGTCTCAGTTATTCCCACTATGGCATTAGTGTACATACAATTAAGAGGTTTATGTATATTTTTTATTCTACACCTTTCCTTATGAACTGTTGTAGTCCCTCCATCCACTCCTTCCCCACTACCTAGCCCCAGGTCTCTATCTGCACTATCTTTCCTCCTATAATGTAATTAACCCCCCCCCCCCATCTCTAGTTTAAGCACTCCTCCAACCTTCTAGCCATCTTCTAAGTGTAGTCCACATAGTGTGTGTATAGGGTACATGTAGTTTACATAGTGTGTGTATAGGGTAAGTGTAGTCTATATAGTATGCATATAGGTTAAGTGTAGTCTACAGTATATAGTGTGTGTATGTAGGGTAAGTATAGTCTATATAGTGTATATAGGATAAGTGTAGGCTATATGGTGTGTATACCATGAAAACAGTGAAGGAAAACATGGAATTATGTAGTAAAATAAATGTTAAACAAGAGTTTTATATCTTAGATTCTTCAAAGTTGCCTACTTTTGCTTTGATGACAGCTTGGCATTCTCTCTGTCAGCTTCATGAGTTAGTCACCTGAATGCTTTTCAATTAACAGATATGCCTTGTCATTTTTTGGAATTTCTTGTCTTAATAATATGTTTGAGACCATCAATTGAACTGTACAGAGGTAGGATTGGCCAACAGTTACATATAGTATATAGCCCTATTCTACTATTTTTCTAATCCACATTATGGCAAGAAGAACTCAACTAAGAGAAACTACAGTCCACCATTACTTTAAAGAGGCTCTGTCACCAGGTTTTAACCTATGTATTTTAATACATAGGTTAAAACCCCTTAACTTGTACATTTCTCACATACCTTTATTGCAGAGTATAGCGCAGCGGTTGTGCTGAAAAACGAAGTTAAAACAGCGAAGTGACGGCGCGTGCGCACAAGGATGGAAGCGCTTGCAGTGTTCGGCACTGCAAGCGCTATTGCGCACGCGCCGGCGCGATCGGACTGCGCAGGCGCGGGATTTCAGCGCTAGGCCAAACGGTCTAGCGCTGTCAGTCACTTTACAGAGGGGCGTGGACTTCGGCATGGGGGAGAGCCTCGGGCCCGTGGGGGGGTGGTGAAGAAGCGGTGCTCAGGAGGAAAGAGCCTGCCCCCCGGTGCTCCGAAGGCTCATTAGCATAATGTTTTAGCTTCGTTTTTCAGCACAACCGCTGCGCTATACTCTGCAATAAAGGTATGTGAGAAATGTACAAGTTAAGGGTTTTTAACCTATGTATTAAAATACATAGGTTAAAACCTGGTGACAGAGCCTCTTTAAGACATGAAGGTCAATCAATACAGAAAATTTCTACAAGGTGTTGCCAGCAGGTACCCTCAAATGCAGCCATGAAAACTATTAAACGCTATGATGAAACTGGCTCTCATGAGAACCGCCCCAGGTAAGGAAGTTAACTCCACAGAAGAGAGAGAATTCATTAGATTTATCAGACCCAGAAAATACTAAAATTAACAAATTAACAGCACTTCAAATTAGAGCCTACATAACTACAAGTACCAGAAACATCAACTGTTTAGAGCAGTGGTTCTCAACTCCAGTCCTCGGGACCCACCTGCCAGTCAGGTTTTCAGGATTTCCTTAGTTTAGACCAGCTGATATAATTAGCGTCCATCCATCAGGACTTACCACAGGTATTCATTCTGTGGGATATTCCTAAATCCTGACTGGCAGGTGGGTCCCGAGGACTGGAGTTGAGAACCACTGGTTTAGAGGAAACTGTGAGAATCAGGCCTTTATGGTCAAATTTCTACAAAAAAAGCTAAAACTCAGAACTCAGAGGGGCTTTGCAGGTGACACTGGGTGTATTCAAAATTCAAAGCACACTTATGAATGGCTACCACAGCATTCTCTAGTTACATGCCATCCAATCTGGTTTGCAATTAGTGGGAACATTTGTTTTTAAACAAAACAATGACCCCAAACACATCTCCAGGCTATGTAAGGACAAACTGTCCTAGAAGCAAAGTGCTAAAGTGCTGTGTGATGTGACATGGCATCAACAATTATCCTTAACCCAATTTAGAGAGCTGGGGATGAGTTGGACCGCAAAGTGAAGGAAAAGCTGCGAAGTGCTCAGCACCTCTGAAACTCCTTTAAGACTGTTGAAAAATCATTCCAGGCAACTACCTCATGGACCTGATTGAGAGAAGAGCAAAAGTGTGTAAAGCTGTCATTAAAGCAAAAAGGGGCTGCTTTGCAAAATCTAAAATAAACTGTATACTGGTTTAACTTTTTTTGTTAATTCCACTTAACTCTACGTGTTCCTTCATTGTTTTCATGTCTTCAATATGAACCTACAATTTAAAAAAAAGAAGGAAAAAACAAGAAAAAAAACATTGAATGAAAAGGTGTGTCTGAACTTTTAACTGGTACCATGTGTGTTTTCAATAGGGACAAAGGGGAAAGTCCTTGACATCATCTGTATGGTAGAGCCAAGAGGCACCCATACACTTTATATTGTCACCCGGTCCCTCTGAAAATGCTTGGTTTAGCCAAAAATAGACTAATCTGTTTGGGGGTCTTAAATTATACCTTTGGTATCTGTTGAATAAAAAAAGGTTTAGAAAATCAGACAATACCTGTACGTCTAAGAAAAGTCTATGTTAATAAAAATGAGTTTTGGGGAACTATAACCCTATTTTTCAAATAACATATAACAGATTTATATTTACAACACATATTTTTCAAATAATTGCTTCAAAAAGTGGATCAGTATGCCTGAAAGCACCTACTACAGTATTTTCAGTTTCCACATGGTTGGAATTAAAATATTTTTGGCATTGTTAAATGCAATTAAACCAGCATATATATGTGATTACTAAAACACCCAAGGTATAGCAGCAATCTTCCTGTGTGTATTAACGAGAAATTAAACGTTAGGCCTCAATTGTTCCTGTCTGTGGATTCTTTTTCTACGCGGTTGAAACTTAAATGTTTTCTGGGACTTCAATTTAATGAAACCAGCATATAGGTGATCAACACCAATACACAGGCCAGCACACAAAAGTATCTGTGAGGGATAACAAATTTAGGCCTAAATCAGTTTTCCTTTATTTCTCTGTTCACAGTCATGTCTACAACCAATTTTTCTTTTATTGGGGATTGATTATATTCAAAGTAGCAGCATATATACGTGATTGCTATTCCAATAGACAGCGTAGCACACAAAAGTATTTTGGAGAGATGACGAATTTAGGCCTAAATCAATTTCCATATATTCACATGTTAGTAATCAATTTTTTGGAGACGTTCTTAGTTTTATTCAAACTAGGTGTATATATACGTGATTACTACGCCAATAGACAGGGTAGTGCACAACATTATCTGAGAGGCCAGAATGTGGGTAGTAGCAGAACCATCTATCCAGCCAGAAGTAGTAGTAGTAGCAGGATGCAGTTTTCCTGTTGTTACGGAAAAGCTCAAAATTACAAATGAGGAGAAAGAGGATGAGATAGTGTGTGGGGTTACAGCGTTCCTTCTGCTCCTCCTCCTTGCAGCCCCAGAGAAGGCTTTCAGTGGAGTCCTCCCAGTCTTCACTGCCCCTTCCTAGAGGGATGCTTTCCTTTTTCTTAAGAAGTTGCAAGAAAACTCCTCCACTCCCTATGGCAGATAGTGAAGAGAATCTCCCTGTTGACGACTTGTGTGAGAGCAGTTAGTGTTGCCCTGAGGAGGAAGTATAAGCTCCATAGCTGTGTTGGTGGTAGTAGTAGTGGCCCTCGTAGCCGCGTTATTGCCATTAGGGGCAGCGACTGTGGCAGTCGGGGAAGAGCAGAGGAATGGGGCCAAAGAACCCACCATGGTATCCCACAGAAACGAAAGGGAGGGTGAGGACTCTGATGACAGTTTTGTGTTGGACAGGACCTGAGAGCTGGATCAGGGTGCTGAAAAGGAGGCAACATCAGAGGAGGGGGGTGATGGCGGCAGCAATAAACAGCAGAGGCCACGTACCTCACAGAGAACAGCCAGGGCCATGTCTGCTTTGGGATCTGGTAATGTCACTGACGCTATGGGTAGGTTAGGCCCAAAACGTGCCAGATCTAAGTCCAGCTCAATTGCCTCTCCCTCTGCAATGTAGAGACCACAGCTCTATTAAACCACATGAAGCAGCATCACCCCATTCAGTGGGCAAACAGAGGTGGCAGTCAGCCACCATGGCAGGAGTTCCCTCCTTCTCCTGGTCCAGCTTTCGGCAACCAGGCCACATCCATGAGTAGTATAGTATCTCACATCATCATCATCCCTTTTCACTTCTTCCACTCAGACTCATAGTCAGCCATCATCAAGAGAATTCATGTCCAGGAAACAACTCTACTCAATGAGCAATTCGACGGTCAGAAAGCTTTATCCCCACCTGTTCAAGTTGCTGGTGGTGCAGTTGATGCAGTACCATTTATTTGAATCTGCTGTCTTTAGGTAGCTAATGGCATGCACTTAGCCTCGCTGGAAGATTCCTAGCAAGCATTATTTCTGCATCCCTGCCTTGTATTCTCATGTGGTGGATAAGGTGGGCCACTCCCTGTGGTTCACGCCACAGTGGATACCTAGAAGAGCTCTTACTGGCAGGGACAGTACATGTCTTTCACAGCCCAATGGGTCAATGTTTTTTCCAACAATAGAAAGGCAGCACCCTGGCAAGGAGGCCAGGTCCTTTTAACCCCCCACGATTGTGTTGGCCTGGCTCCCACACCAGGAACTTATTCGCCTCTTCCTCCTCCATGGACACGTCCCTGTCCCCACCAGCAGCTGAGCAGAGGGTCTCTCGCACTACCCCTCATTCCTATTAGATGTGTCAGGTCAAGCGTAGCCACGCCATGTTGGAGCTGATTGGCCTGAGAGAGAGTAGCCACACCAACGAGCAGTTGCTCAAGTACATCAACCTGCTGGCTGTCACTCTGCCGACTCTAAAAGGGCAAGGTGAACCTGGGAGAAATAACATGCTCCCTGCTTGGCACACGTCATCAACCTAGTGGTGCAGAGCTTTCTAAATAAGGACACTGGTTTGCACAATGTGCTGGAAAAGATCAGGAGACTGTCCAAGCTCTTCAGCCATTCTTACGTGGCTTGGATTGCTCTCCTGGACCTGCAGTGATAGAACGGCCTGCCGCTACACCACTTAATCTGCTGCGTGCCAACTCGCTGGAATGTGACAATGCACATGCTCAAGCTCCTGTACAAGCAGCAGAAAGCCATGAATGATTTTGTAATGCACCAAACAGCCTCAGAGGCAGGGAGCATGCTTGGAGGACAGACAGGTGCAGCTCATCCAAGATGCCTGTCAGGTGCTGAAGCCCTTCAAAGAGGTTATTAGTATATCTCATATTTATCTTGGAACAGATGCTGACGCTCATGCAGTGAGGGACCACGGTGGAAGAAGAGCAGCTGATACATCTTGCTGTCTATAGCTATGTTGTAGAACCACAAAGGGAATCTGCCATGGAGGAGGAGGACGACGAAGATGAGGATAAGGAGCTGCCACTGCAAGAGGAAGAGTTGGGGGTGGAGGAGTAAGAGGATGATGATGAGAATGGCACCAGCCAAAACACTTAACTGTCTCAGTGTGGGGCAGAGACGGAAAAAAAGTGTTTCCTTGGGCACACTGGTCAGAATGGTCACCTTTATGCTCTCTTGCTTACACAGTGACAGGCATATCGTTGACATAAAGCAGTCTGATGATTACTGGATAGACATGCATTTAGGCAAAATGGGGGAATGCTTTCCTCTGGCAGGAAGGGAGGACAAATTACATTACTACCAGGAAACACTGTGTATTAAGCTTGCCACAGCTTACTGGCCAGTCAGCAAGCAATCTCAATGCCCAGGTTCAGGCCTACCCAAACTATGGCCAGTCTTTGTCGCATACCCAGTTCCCTGACCACATGGATTTCTGGGCAGGTGGATTAGAACAGTGGCCCAAACTGGCACAGCATGCTCTCTATCGTCTTTCTTACCTTAGACCCAGTGTCATATCGGAGAGGGTTTTCAGTGAGGACACCCAAATGGACTAAGTTGTCCTCCACCAATGTCCAAAACATCACTTTTGTCGAAATGAACCAAGCCTGGATTCAGGAAGATTTTCACACTCCTCCCGCTGATTTCGATGAATAGACCTCACCTACCTCGTCTTGCTGGCGGCACCCCAATCTTGCCACTGGTGCTGTCTTTCTGCTTGTCACATTCTGTATGGCTGCTGCGGCCTGCAATCATGCTACCAATGCCTCTCAATTGGCAGTTTACGTCTATTCACTTTCCACACGGTTGAAATTTAAACTTGTTTGGGGGCTTTACACTGTTGAAATTGAAAAATGTTTTTGGGGGAAGCGGTAAATTTCTTTAACCTCCTAACAGTCACATTAAAATTGGAAAAACCTTCCCAAAATGTCACCTTTTATTGTAGAATTTTAATATGTGTCTGCAGTAAATCCTGTTGGCACACAACTCAGGGTGCAACGGGCCCAGGGCGATCAGGTCCTGGTGTAAGGATGCCAAGTGGTATGTTGTGGCCCTAATAGTTTCTGTTACGGTGCTCCTGCTTGGATACTGTTGCTCCCCGGTGTTAGGCTCTGCAGCAACAAAGGAGTTGTTGTTGGTGGAATAAGTAAAGCCCAAACTTGGTGAAGTTTAACGAAAAGTGTTTACTCGAATAAACTTGTGATACACTTGTGTGATCCAAAAAATATTTGATCTTTCTCTTGGCTCCAGCAGGCTAAGGGTAAACTGTCATGTAAACTTGAATACTTTACTTTCGCTCTCTCTGCTGTGCTAATTTCTGAATTCAGTCTGGTAACTGGACTTTTTAGAGGTTCTGGTACCGTTGAGTGGGGTGCCTTTGGCATGAACTGCAAGGAGTTGGGGTGCTTTACAAGCTGCTGGCCCTGGACGACTCCTGCTGCAGGAGGGGAGAACGCCCCTTCACTGTACCATGTTGCCTGGTCTCCTTCCAACTCTCAACTCACTACAACTTCCTATAACCCTTTCCTTGGTAGAAAGCAGGACTAGCCCACTTCTGCCCGAAAGGGTGAAGAATAGAAAGGTAAGTTCCATTTTGACTAAAGATCTCTGCCAGATACACTGCTACCTGCTGGACAACCAGGCACATTACATGAACGTAACATTTTTTGCATATAACCAAATGACGCTGGTGGTGGTACAGTTGGCGGTGCAAGCCAATACAATGGCGGAAAACGGACTCGCAATAGGAATGTAGGAGTGGTAGTGTCCCTTTGGGCAAGAGGACACAATTTTCTGACAGCTGTCAGAGCTAAACCCAGACATATCCCCTTCTTCCACCACTCAGCCCCTCTGACATTTTATGGAGATCCATAACGGTCACTGGGAACACTGCTACAGCGCAGGGCAAGGGAGAGCATAGGAGAATGAAATGCTACGATGCTCATGTCAGAGGGGCTGAATGGGGAAAGAAGGGGATATTTCCAGGTTCAGAACCCCTTTAAGGGCCAATAATATTTAACCCCTTTGTGTTCCAGCAGTCACAACTTTTTAATTATTTCTTCTAAATTCATTTTTTTATTTTGCGGGATCAATTGTAGGTTTTTAGGAACAATTTTGGGGTATATATAGTGTAGTAAATAACTTTCATTATTTTCTTTTTAGGGGGATAGTTAAAAAAACAGTAATTTTAACATTATTTTGTGGAATTTATTTACGGCGTTCACTGTGTGGTAAAAATAACAATTTTATTATTCGGTCACTACAAGGATGATAATCCCTCATTTCTATATATTTTTACAATTTTTGCTCCCCCTCCAGACTGAAGGATAGGTGGGCGGTTCCTTTAGGTTTTGTATTGTTTGAAAACTGACATTCCAAGCTTTCAAACACTACCAGAATGACAACCTTATCCGGCACAGGATTTCAAAATCTGAATAAAATGATTCAGTTTCATTAAATACATCCAGTTTCGTCTAGATGTAATACATCCATTTTGTCCGGATCCGGTTGTATTACATAGAAACTGAACACCGGATCTGGAATTAAAGTCATTGTAAGTCAGTGGGTGCTGGATATGTTTTTTTTTTTTGCCTTACATGATTTTCATGCCGGATCCAGTTTGTTCATTTTTGCAGACCAGACACAAAACGCAACAAGATGGAATTGATGCATACTGATACATCCTGAACAGTTTTGTCCCCATTGACAACAAAACTTAACACTTTTGGCCTGGTTTTCAAATCCTCTGCCAGAAAATAGAAGACCAAAAACGCTTATGTGAAAGTAGCCTTACTCACTAGTAGTAGATATATCAGTAGCTGTCAATTATTTGTGGATATATAGCCAGTTGTCAGCCCTGATCATCACGAAAAAATAATTGACATCCTTCCGGGGTGGACTGGGAACTTAACGTGGTCCTGGAAAAAATAATAAAAATGACCCCGTTTTGTAGTTGTGTCCAAATTGATGAAAGGCAGGGCCAACACAAGTAGGTGGGGCCAGCAGTACCATATTGTGGCACATTATATCACCCCAACAGAGCCAAATACCACAGTCCATCACAAAATACTGCTAGTAGCACAAATTACATTGCAAACAACTTCCATGGGCCGGCTGTCTGGAGTGCTCATGTAGCCCCCTGCACATCAGCCCACCGGGAAATTTTCCTGTAATGTCTATGACCAATCCACCCTTGCATCCTTCGCAACTATGACAAGAGAACCTTTCCATTTCATACACTTAAAATAGTCGATTAGGGGTCAGGGATTAGTCATTAGGGTTAGAGACAGTAATAGGGGTCAGTATTAGGGTAAGGGACAGAATTAGGGGTCAGTACTAGGGTAAGGGGTCAATACTAGGGTTAAGAGTCAGTACTAGGGTTAAGGGCCCATTCACACAACCATGTGAAAAGGTCCGCATAAAAAAATAAAACATGTCCTATACTTGTCTGCAACAGCGGACAAGTATAGGCATTTTCAATGAGGCGCCCGGCCGGGCGGCACCCGCAATAATACGGTCATCTGAATGAGCCCTAAGGGTCAGGGACCAGTATTAGGGTTAGGACAAATTGAGAGAATAGGGGAAGGAAGTTTATACTAACCTGTCCCAGCGCAGCAACGATGCAGCGAAGGAGACACAGCCTCTTCTGGTGGGTCTGCTCCTGAGGAACGTCACAGGTGGCGTGATGATATCTTCTCGCCGCTTAAGTCACGTCATTGCACTGCAGGAATAGCCAGGCAGGGAAACTGTATCTTCTAGTGGACGCAGATACAAATGAGTTTAGGGGCTACAGCGGCCCTGAAGATCTACCAGCCCAGGGGGCATGTGCCCTTCTACCCCCCAGCCCAGCCCGACCCTGGACCTTATTGACTTCTATGGGAGAGTTTCCAAGCTCTGCAACCTGTGCAGAGGTCATTGTGCAAAGAAAGAATAGATAATGGGTATACATAAGCTGGTAACTGAAGTAAAGGATGAAAATTTCAGGATTTTATGTTTTTGTTTAAATGTAGATGTTGAAAAATAACATACTAAAAAAATGTTAAACATAAAAACATAGTTTAAATAATTTAACAGCAAAATATATTTTAATATTTATTACCTTGATTGTACAGCCCCTGTTTCAAGGGGTACAGTGAGCACTTTGGCCCACATTTTTCATTTTCACAAGGAATAACTGGAAAAAAATGCAATCCACACTTTGTTAACCATTTTGTCCTAAATATGACAAAACCCAATATGTGGTCATAAACTGCTGTATGGGCACAACATAGAGCTCAGAAGGGAAGGAGCAATATGTATCCTTTGTAGGGAAGATTTCATTGGAATAATTTTCAGGTGCCATGTCACATTTGAAGACCCCTGGGGTTCCCCTACAGTGCAAGCCCCCAAAAAGTGATCCCATTTTGAAAACTACACCTCCCCAGGAATTTAGCTGCTAACTAGTGTTTCATTTTGTGTCAGTATAAAAAGTAAGTTCTCATATTATTATGCCTAGAGATGAGCGAATTGAAGTTGTCGAAGTGGAATTCAATCTGAATTTCAGGAAAAACTCGATTTGCACCAAAGCCGAATTTCCTCATGCTTCGTGGTACCGAATCGCTTTTTTTCCTAAAATGGCTGCTACACATGTTAGGACATGGAGCAAAGAACTCTGTGAACGAGGGATCACCCACAATGCCATGCATGCAGTCTATCAGCAGACAGCCAGGGAAAAAAAAGGAAAAAAACATGTAATAATTGCCATTCGGCAGTGAAGTTATATTGTACTACAGCCATTTACGGGTGTATTAATAGGAAAGATACGTACATACGTCCTTTTAGCTGTTCTGTGGTGAATTGTGATTGTTATACTTTTTTAGGGGGGGTTTACTAATCAGAAAAAATCTATGTCTTAATTGCCATTCTGCAGTAAAGTTACATTGTACTACAACCTTTTTTTGGGGGTATTATTTTAATTTAATTCTTTTATTATACAGTATGTCAGACAGACAGGTGACAAGCACTTCAAAGGGAACGGGCAGTGGCCAAAATATTTCAGGCAGAAGTAGCAGCAGAAGAAGGGCAGGTGGCAGCAGGAGTTGCAGCGAGAGGCCTGAGCTCTCGATGTCATCTAACGGTCGTGTCTTGACCAGTAACCCAGCAGTGCTCCGTCTGGGTGGTTTCCTCTGAGACAACGATTAGTTGGCATGGCCCGGGAGCAGGTCCTTTGCCCCCAACTGTCCTCAACCAGCCTCTGTCATTTTCTGTTCCCTCAGCACAAGAACTATTATATGCCATAGGCTTGGCTCCACTTTTCAGCGAGGATGAGCTACTAGAGAAGAGTAAGCAGCTACTGCCCAGCAAGATCTGGAGGAGACATCCGCCATTCCCTCTGGTAGGAGGTCTAATAGTGATGATGAGTCGTGTGGGAGCTGGTGCTTGCGAGCGTTCAGGCTCCTGGCCCTGAGACCGCTGAGGTGGACATCAGTGATGTGCAGACAGTAGCAGATGATGATGATGTGGAGACGGGTGAATTAGTGGCTTCATCATCATCATCAGGAGAAGAGGATGGCAGCATGGCTGTGAGTCAGCAGAGTGGCAGCAATGGGAGTTTGGGAGTCAAACATGCCCAGGGTAGACCATCGGAATTGCAGGAGCCTACCAACATAGGATGATATGCAACATTTCCACCCGTTGGAATTCCACCCTCCATAAGTTGGACCTCTACCATGTTAGTAGTCAGTTGGCCACTGCCTTAGTGCGCCATGACCCATCCTCATGCAGGTCTGACCTGGGGGGCCCTCTGCGCTCACGTTCCACAGCCTTTGCTAATGCAGAATCTGAACCAGCATGTTGTGGCATACAGTGCTTGGAGTACACTCTGCCACCCTAGATCCCCTGGACTACTGGGCAGCCAAACTCGATTTGTGGCCACAACTGGTCGAGTTTGCCCTGGAAAGCTTTCCTGCCCGGCCAGCAGTGTGGCATCAGAGCAGGTGATTGGTGCGGCAGGGGCCATAGTTACCCCAAAATGAACTCGCCTTTCCACCCAAAATGTGGAGAAACTGATCTTTGTGAAGATGAATCAGATATGGATCAGCCAGGATTTTTAAACACCAGTGCCTGATGCATCAGACTAAATCATCGATGGTGCCACACCTACACTTTGTCAAAAGAGACATGTTTCTTCTGGCTACTTGCTTCAGCTACTAATCTGATTATGCCACCCGCCTGATGCCACACCTGCTGGCAGGTGCTCCGACTGCCACCCACCATCTTCGGCTGGTACTGGTATTTCCCCCTACCTTGCCACTCTGTCATTGGGACACTCTGTGGTCTCATTATGCTGATGCCACCTCCCCACTCTGTCACTGGGCACTCTGTAGTCTCCTCATGCTGCAGCCACCTCACCACTATGTCACTGGGCTACTCTGTGATCACCTCTTTCTGCTGCCAACTCACCATTCTGTGGTCTCCTCATGCTGCTGCTACCTGAAAACTATGTCACTGGTCCACTCTTTGGTCTCCTCATGCAGCTGCCACACCACCATTCTGTGGTCTCCTCATGCTGCCGCCACATCACCCCTCTGTGGTCTCCTTATGCTACTGCTACCTCAACACTCTGTCACTGGGCCACACTGTGGTCTCCTCATGCTGCTGCTACCTCAACACTATGTCACTGGACCACTTTGTGGTCTCCTCATGCTGCTGCCACATCATCACTATGTCACTGGGCCATTCTGTGATCACCTCATGCTGCTGCCACCTCACCACTCTGTGGTCTCCTTATGCTGCTGCTACCTCAACACTATGTCACTGGGTCACTCGGTGGAAATTTGGTGTCAAAACACCCCTTACATGTCCTGCCATTAACAGCCAGCTACCATCACTTTGCTTTAATAAGAAACCTGTACTGCTATGGACTGGAACTGTCTTTACAAATGAACCTGGTTCTGTTTCAGAACCCACGAAAGTTGAGTTTGGCCTCATGATGAGCTCTTCAATCTTGCCTTTGCTGTGGAGCAAAAAATATCCAAACTGGAAGTCCGTCCCCGCTACTTCCTGCCCTGGCAACACCCACACACGTGCAGAAATGAATGCTGGGGGGAACCTCCATGTGGATATATATGCCTGTAAGTTATATATTTTTTATATCACTTTCTCCTGAAGAATGGGGCTTTGTAACTACACCCCTGAAAAGCGTTGAGAATCTTTGTGAGAGCCATTGTTTTACTGAATAAAAGGATTTAATGAGAAGCTGACAAGTCTGCTGCCATTTTCTCCTGTGATCTTTGAAGCGAATCTGGCTCGAGGGGACCCTGTCTCAAGGTGTCTTGAGCTTTATCCGCAAGACATTGTCCCCCCATGTGAAGTGAGTGCATTAAGTATATTTGTTTTGGCCTACAGTGTCAAGGAATGTATTACTGTTGGTTTTGAATTTTATTTTATTTATTTATTATCTCAGTCTTTCTGGTGCGGGCACCCTTTTAATGATGGTTTTACATGATACCCTCTAACTAGGTACCCTTTAGAACATATACCACCATAGCTGGTGCTTGACAAGGTATACATTTCTCTGGGTGAGTGGCGCCTACCTAAGGTCCTTTTTTTTGGATGTTTTGTCTGCACTTCCTGTTTCTTGGAGCAACAAACTGTCCCAATTGCTGGTGTGATGATCTGGGGAGCCATCACATACAACTAGGGTTGCCACCTTTCCAAACAAAAAATACCGGCCATGTTAAGCCACACTTCAAAGGGTGTGGGGGCATGGGTTAACATGGGGTGTTAAGTTGCTGTCATACTGTGGTTCCCAATAATATTAATGTCCCCCAGTAATATGAATGCCCCATTAGTGCTGCCCAGAATTAATAATGACCCCATTAGTGCCCCCAAGCATTACTAATGCCCCCATTACTGCCCCCAGCAATAGTAATGCCCCCATTAGTGCACGCCAGAATTAATGCCCCTATTAGTGCTCCCAGTAAGAATAATGGCTCCATTAGTGCCCCCAGTTAAATAATGCCCCATGAGTGCCCGCAGTAAGTATAATGCCCTCATTAGTGCCCCCAAGGAAGAATAATGCCCCCATTAGTGCCCCCAGGAAGAATAATGCCCACATTAGAGACCACCAATAAGAATAATGCCCCTATTAGTGCCCCCTAGGAATAATAATGCCCTCATTAGTGCCCTAGGAAGAAAAATGCCCACCATTAGTGCTAGTGCCCCCTTCTCTGCTTCTGCAAAAAAAAAAAAAAAGACTCACCCCCTCTATTTGATTGCGCAGCTGTGAACGCTCACTGCTGACTTGAAGTTCAGTACAGGACCTGTGCTCCAGCGTGATGACGTCTCACAGGTCCTGCCCTCCAGTTAGCAGAGCACGCAAATGGAGGAGGTGAGTGCTTTTTTTTCTTTTATTTTTTTTTAATTAAATGGAGGGAGGTAAAGGCTACTAATGAGTGTTCCACAGTGACCTTGTAGGAAAATACTGGCAATTAACATTGCAGGTAGAAAAAATTACCGGCACCGGCAAGGTCCCAACATACGTCAGTCAGGGTTTCCCAGAAAAGTCTCCTCCAAATTACAACACTTCCTTGTCCTACCCTGTCACCAGATTTATCAAGCATTCATAGGACCTGCTGGAATGTCAGCTTCAGCAACCTACATATATGCAGGATTTACAGGCCTAGCTGCAACATCTGTAGGTAAATGTGCCGCAGGATACCATGCAGAATCTGTATGCCTCCATCATACCTCCCAACTTTGTAAACGGAGAAAGAGGGACACATTGTGCGTCTCGCTAAGCTCGCCGCTGCAAATTTTTTCGGCACTAGGTCACGCCTCTAACTCCCTTAGTAATTATTCCCTAGTTATGTGCCCCCATTAATATGCCCAGCTGTGCCCCCAGTAATATGCCCTGTTATGTGCCCCCAGTAATGTGCCCTGTTATATGCCCCCATTAATATGCCCTGTTATGTTCCCCCATTAATTTGCCCAGCTGTGCCCCCAGTAATATGCCCTGTTATGTACCCCCAGTAATATGCCCTGTTATGTGCCCCCCAGCAATATGCCTGGTTATGTGCCCCAGTAATATGCCCAGCTGTGCCCTCAGTAATATGCCCAGCTGTGTCCCCAGTAATATGCCCAGCGGTGCCTCCCTGTAATATGCCCACATTTTGCCCCCTGTAATATGCCCACATTGTGCCCCCCAGTAATATGTTGTGCCCCCAGTAATATGCCCACATTGTGCCACTCATAGAAAGTTAATAAAATAAACACCACATACTTACCTTCTAGTCTGGATGGGGCAGAGCCAAGGCTGACTGTCGGCCGGCCCCGCCTCCCGCCCAGACCAAAGGTATGGAGAGCCAGCACTGGGTACAATAGGCATTATGGATGAAGCAGTGGGCCGATGCTGGCTCTCTGCTTCTTAATAATACAGGCAACTGTCTCTGCGTCTTATGGAGGCAGGAACAGCTGCTAGAAACCAGGACATACCTCGCCCATACCGGGACAGCCACTGCAATCCGGGACTGTCCCGCTGGATCCGGGACGGTTGGGAGGTATGCTCCATACCCAACTGTATCTCAGCCCAACTGGGTCATAGAGTCTCCTCTTTTGCGAAAAGTTATCCTTTCCCTCTAATGTTGTGATCATCATTACATTCACACATAGAAAGTTTCATTCCATTCCAACAATTCCTTTTTGGTGCATTATGTTTTTATAGCAGTGAGAATATTTTTATCTCATGTATATTTAAGTAGTATTTGAAATGTCCAATATATAGCACAGTAATATTTTGGTAGGATAGCATATTTCTAGATTTATGTATGCAAAATAAAAGTTTTTGACTATGTCTATTCCCTCTTAGGCTCATGCACATGGCCATTCTGTGCTCGGGCAACATCCGTGCAGATTCCACAGATAATTTTAGACGGACGCAATATGGGCATGGGCGGAGAACGGCTGTGTGCATGAGGTCTTATTCTGTTATCCTATGTGGTGTTGTATTGTAATGTTCTGGTGGCTATCCTGGATATGAAGAATGCCATCTTAATAAATGACCCCCACAGACTTTTAAAAGAGGGAAGGAGAGTCGTCATTGCCACCTAGGAGTTCTGAATGTATAAATTCTGTATCATAATTGTTTAGTCTGATGCTATAATGTACACAATGGGGATAATTTATCAAAAAACTGGTGTAAAGGAAAACTGGCTTATTTGCCCATAGCAACCAATAAGATTCCACCTTTCATTTTCTGAAGGCGGTGTCCAAAATGAAAGGTGAAATTTGATTAGTTGCTATGGGCAACTATGCCAGTTCTACTTTACATCAGTTTGATAAATAAACCCCAATATCCTTATGATTTTATTAAAAGTTTACTAAAAGCGGCATTCCCCTTTAAACATCACTGCTCTATATACAGTTCTTCATTCAGACTAGATCTCTGATGACATCAGCAGTAGCCAGAAGCCCCGCCCCCTTAGAATACTGAAGCTGTGTGACATCACAATGCTATGTCCAGGCTTCTATGTGTTTTGGTGCACTGGATTCTTTTGAGGGTTAGTTGTTGGAGAAGATGGATTCGCAAAGAATTGCTCTTGGATTTTTATTATTTTTTTTATTTTCTGTTCATGGAAAGCCCACAAAAACACCTACAGGTAATGGATATTATCACCGGGGGTTTATCTTACTGAATGGGGCTGAATATTGTATTTATCCTTACATGATTAAGGGTCCTAGAGGTAAACCTGGCTGGTATCTCTGTGGCTTGGAGCTCAGGTTATAGGACAGTGGGCTATGTGCAGCATTGTAGCTGAGCCCCATTTACTTGGATGGCGCTGAACTGCAATACCGTACACAACCCCTGGACAAGAGGGAGGATATTTCAGAAAGAAAGCTGCAAGGTTTCTAATCTCATACAATGGCCTTAAAGGGGTATTCTCATCTTAGACAATGGGGGCATATCACTAGGATATGCCCCCATCGTCTTACAGTTAGGGCCAGAAATATTTGGACAGTGACACAAGTTTTGTTATTTTAGCTGTTTACTAAAACATGTTCAGAAATACAATTATATATATAATATGGGCTGAAAGTGCACACTCCCAGCTGCAATATGAGAGTTTCCACATCCAAATCGGAGAAAGGGTTTAGGAATCATAGCTCTGTAATGCATAGCCTCCTCTTTTTCAAGGGACCAAAAGTAATTGGACAATGGACTCTAAGGGCTGCAATTAACTCTGAAGGCGTCTCCCTCGTAAACCTGTAATCAATGAAGTAGTTAAAAGGTCTGGGGTTGATTCCAGGTGTGTGGTTTTGCATTTGGAAGCTGTTGCTGTGACCAGACAACATGCGGTCAAAGGAACTCTCAATTGAGGTGAAGCAGAACATCCTGAGGCTGAAAAAAAGAAAAAATCCATCAGAGAGATAGCAGACATGCTTGGAGTAGCAAAATCAACAGTCGGGTACATTCTGAGAAAAAAGGAATTGACTGGTGAGCTTGGGAACTCAAAAAGGCCTGGGTGTCCACGGATGACAACAGTGGTGGATGATCGCCGCATACTTTCTTTGGTGAAGAAGAACCCGTTCACAACATCAACTGAAGTCCAGAACACTCTCAGTGAAGTAGGTGTATCTGTCTCTAAGTCAACAGTAAAGAGAAGACTCCATGAAAGTAAATACAAAGGGTTCACATCTAGATGCAAACCATTCATCAATTCCAAAAATAGACAGGCCAGAGTTAAATTTGCTGAAAAACACCTCAAGAAGCCAGCTCAGTTCTAGAAAAGTATTCTATGGACAGATGAGACAAAGATCAACCTGTACCAGAATGATGGGAAGAAAAAAGTTTGGAGAAGAAAGGGAACGGCACATGATCCAAGGCACACCACATCCTCTGTAAAACATGGTGGAGGCAACGTGATGGCATGGGCATGCATGGCTTTCAATGGCACTGGGTCACTTGTGTTTATTGATGACATAACAGCAGACAAGAATAGCCGGATGAATTCTGAAGTGTACCGGGATATACTTTCAGCCCAGATTCAGCGAAATGCTGCCAAGTTGATCGGACGGCGCTTCATAGTACAGATGGACAATGACCCCAAGCATACAGCCAAAGCTACCCAGGAGTTCATGAGTGCAAAAAAGTGGAACATTCTGCAATGGCCAAGTCAATCACCAGATCTTAACCCAATTGAGCATGCATTTCACTTGCTCAAATCCAGACTTAAGACGGAAAGACCCACAAACAAGCAAGACCTGAAGGCTGCGGATGTAAAGGCCTGGCAAAGCATTAAGAAGGAGGAAACCCAGCGTTTGGTGATGTCCATGGGTTCCAGACTTAAGGCAGTGATTGCCTCCAAAGGATTCGCAACAAAATATTGAAAATAAAAATATTTTGTTTGGGTTATGTTTATTTGTCCAATTACTTTTGAGCTCCTAAAATGTGGAGTGTTTGTAAAGAAATGTGTACAATTCCTACATTTTCTATCAGATATTTTTGTTCAACCCTTCAAATTAAACGTTACAATCTGCACTTGAATTCTGTTGTAGAGGTTTCATTTCAAATCCAATGTGGTGGCATGCAGAGCCCAACTCGCGAAAATTGTGTCACTGTCCAAATATTTCTGGCCCTAACTGTACAGGTGCGGGTCCCACCGCTGGGACCCGCACCTATATCCAGAACGGAGCGGGGAGCGCTGCGCCTGGAGGACCCCAGGTTTCCGGGGGTCCGGCCACCACCAGGCGCAGCTCCCCGCGCCGCTCATAGAAATTAATGGGAGCCGGGCCGTGCATGCGCGGTGCGCTCCCATTCATTTCTATGGAGCCGACGGAAGTAGCCGAGCCAGCGCTCGGCTATTTTCGGCGGCCCCATAGAAATGAATGGAGGGCGGCTGCGCATGCGCAGTGCGCCCACATTCAGTTCGGGGGCTCCGTTCTGGAAATAGGTGCGGGTCCCAGCGGTGGGACCCATACCTATAAGACAATGGGGGCATATCCTAGCGATATGCCCCCATTGTCTAAGATGAGAATAACCCTTTAAATGATGACATTTTGTCTGTAGCCACCACTAGTGGGCACTTATTAAATACTGATCTATTGTCATCTTCTGTCTCCTCGTGTCCCCGTTTTGGGGTTCAGCTGCCGCTATAATTGATTTCATGTCTTTATTTCCCTTCATTCTTTCATGGACAGTGACTTTCCCAGGACCGGTTAAGACAACTCCCGGTCCAGACAGCGCCGGTGCAAATAACAGTGAGTAGACAATTCCTTCCTCTCCTAATTCTACTCTCATCATCCTCTAGCAAGCCCTGACTATAGTGGAGGAGAACAGCCACTAAGCTGCTCCTTTGGGGGATGGGTCCTATAAAGTGATGCTGGAACATATAATGATATGCCCCTTATCCAGACGTTACAGCCCATAGTCCAGCAATTACCCCCTCCATGCCCAGCCAAGCTGCCAGTGCCTACCTGCTGATGTCTTCATGAAGGGCACTGCTGGCATCAGGAGGATCTAGAGATGTTGGACAATGTCTTGTAGAATATGTTCTCTGATAATGTTCTGATAATGTGACTATGTTCTATGATAAGAATTGATAACGAGCATCTTGTGTCTTTCTTACCAGCCATGTACCGCGTTGTCCTGCCCCTGTTCGTATTTTTATTGGTTGCCGCCGGAATTATCTTCTGTTGCTGGTGAGTTTCCAGTTTTCTTCTACTCTACACATCACATTATTCTCTATATACTGTACTGTCAGACCTACAGGGGGCGCAGTAACTACTGCAGCCAGGTTATAATACAGGGGCTGGATCGGGCAGGGATATTATCTGGTAACCACTGTCCCCCCTTTCCTGCTGCTGTATTATGATGTAATATAGACTACGGCACCGTATCCTTCCTGCCTGTTATATACGGCACCTTTATATCTCACCACCCGTGGTGGGGGAGGGGGGATCATGGGTATATTCTGATGGGGAACTGGAGATTGTCATCTGTATCGGCTCATGTCAGGAAATTTCTCTGTCTCACAGGTACAGGGCCTGGCGCCGGCGTGAGCAAAAGCAGGCAAGAGATCTCGAGATGGTTCGGGTGGAGAAGCCAGGTAATAATTTCTATATAATAACATATATAAGCAGGGTACAGGCAGAGCTTAGGGTTACCTCTCATATCTGCTCATCACTCACATTGGGGGTCCTTGTATTACCCCAGAATTCAGAGATTAAACAGCTTGTTTCTGCTGATGAGCTGCATCACTATATTACTGCATTGCTCATAATATTAAAAGAATAGATTCTGTTATATCTTCTACCTGCTGATGGTTTCCTTTTCATTTTGTAGTTGTTAAAACACCTGCTGTGCCAACTGAGAAAAAGAACATCAGAACACCGACTTATAACATCGAGGGAGTTACAATTCTAAAACAACTTAAGATTGCAAAAAGAGAGGAGAAAAAAAAGAGGAAAAAGACATCTAAAGCAGAGGAGAAGAGGAGAATAAATATAACATCTAAAGCAGAGGAGAAGAGAATGAATATAACATCAGCAAGAGAGGAAGAGAAAATCACGAAAAGACCATCCAGCCTGAAACGTTTCCGCAAATGGATCACGAACAGTACCCACAAAAAGAACAAGGGGAAAAAGACCGAGCACAAAAAACATCTGTGTATGACCATCTGCTGCACCTGCCGGTCCGTGGACTAAATGGAGTCAATTTAACATCATGCCCATTTAGTCTAAAAGCCCTGAAACATCTACAGTGGCCATATCTGTCTGTATGTCTGTCCCTCTGTTTGTCGCTTTGTCTATGTGTATGTCTGTCTTCCCCCTGTCTGTCTGTCTATCTATCGTAGAATACATAGGTAGATGGAAGACCCCTGGAGGGGGTGTACATCTCATCCACATTTTTAATGTAGGTGAGATGAAAAATCCAGGAAAGTTGGGTTTCCTCAGTAAATTTTATTTGCTGAGGTTTTTAGTTACTCTGTTCTCCGGGCCTGAATTTTTTTGGAATGGCAGGTAGGTTGGCAGTGGGACCTGCCATTCCCTCCCCCTCCAGTATGTCCCCCCCCCACACACACACAGACACACAAACAATTACCCCAGGTGATGCTGCTGGGCCTCTTGACAAGTCCAGTCAAGATCTAAGTCTGGGAAGGCACAGTAGATGCAGTGGACCATCTCTCCTCTGAACTGATTTCTGATCTCTATGTGATGTCGCTGTTTTGTTGCTGGACCAAATAAAGCCAAGTTGTATTTTTAACCTTTGAAGTCTTTGATTTTAGTCATTGCTAACCCCCATCCCATATATACCGATCCCAACAATATCTATGCCATTGGTTGGAATGATCCACCTGAAATCAGTGACTGGATCTGTTACTTAGTTCATACAAGCGGTACAGCAGGATCTACTGACATGAATAAGAGATCTGCTACTAGCATTGTTCCAGCCAGAATAGAAGCTGTACAGAGGAGCACTGCCCCAGACCTTAAAGGGGTTTTCCAGCTTTAACCCCCTTTATACTAAGGCATGGGAGCAGATGAATGCATTCATATGTGCATATACCGGTCCCTCTCCATATAGCCATGTGACCACTGAAGCCAATCACCAACTGTCACATGTTTGTATAGAGATGGGCCAAGAAGTAAACACTTGCGGGGAATCCAGGAAGCATTGGAACTGGGATATTACTCCCTCCATATGTAAATATTACTTTGTGTATTTTTCAAGCATTCTAAGTGGTTTTTAAATAACTAAACATCTCCAGGGACACAATATTATAAGTATGTTCCAGAGTGGGCATTTCTGGGATGTATTTTTGAAGATGCTGGGGGAAATGGGACTTATTAATGGAGAGTGAGATATTTGGAGATATGGTGACTCCGTGGCTGGTATCTGTGATTTACAGGATGTTTTTGCTCCTGTTGCAGGCTGTCAATAGATGATATATCTGCAGGGTGTATAAGCCTATCACAGCTGATTCCATGTCACAGTAGCATGTAGAGCAGTGGTCTCCAAACAGAGCCACGTGTGACTTGCAAATCATGGCTGAACGATTAGCTGTAGAAGCCTTGAATTATGACCATAAGCACCGGCTACAATATTTGCAGACATATCCTAATCCACAATAACATATTCTGTCCCAGTTCCTTAAAGGGGCTGTTCACCTTTGGAGGCCTTTCTGTCATTCACCTCCACCCCCAAATCACATGGACCTGCAGAGGGAAGTGTACTTACCAGCTCCCCACTAGGTTTCAGCTCCTTTTGTTCAGTCACTGCCTTGTTGCAGTCTCCGTATGTAAACATCCAATTAGATTTAGGTTATGTGATCATGTGGATCACGTGATATGTAACCCATGCGTTATGTGACATGACACATAGGGGTCACGTCACTGATGTTCAGTAATGCGAAGAGTGTTTCTGACCTTTTTTTAAAATTATTATTAATAAACCTGAGTTCTCGTCTTTTCACCCAGAACACATTTGATTTTGCGCAAAATGGGAACATATTTATATTTTGGTTACATTTACTTTATTTGGACCCCTAGATTCAAAGGGGAATTCTAGAGCATCTTAGTGAAAAACCCACAGACTTCAATGGGAATGTTTGTTCTGCATGAGGGACCAAAGCAGTGCAAATCTCTAAGGTTTTTTCCATTGATCCATGGTCAGTAGGAAAACAAGGATGTGTGAATAGTCACCTTAAAAACAATCGATACATGTGTTGTTTATGAAGAACTGATGTGTGAATTAGGGCTAACCCGATGGTCAGGGATGTGGCTAAATGCTCATGGTTCCTGGTACAAGAGTTCAGCTTGGGACCCCCCCCCCCACCCCATATGCAGGCACATATGAACATGAGACCAACAAAGATGACTTTGCAGCGTTCAATCGCGGACAGGAATAGGCATTTCTATCACAGGGCTGGCTGTGTGTTCCAGATGGCAAAATAAATACGGTCGTGAAAATTTAGTCTTAGGATCAGGTGTCAGTATTTGGGTTAGGGGTCAGTATGGTGTAGTGTTAGCACTGGGGGCCAGTATTAGACTTAGAGACAGTATTAGGGGTCAGTATTAGGGTTAGGGACAGCATTAGGGGTCAGTATTAGTGTTAGGGACAGCATTAGGGGCAGGGGCGGACTGGGAACTTAAAGTGACCCTGGAAAAAATAATAAAAATGGCCCTGTTTTGAAGTCGGGTCCAAATTGATGGAAGGCAGGGCCAACAATATCATATTGTGGCACCCCAACAGAGCCAAATACCACAGTCCATCACATAATACTGCCAGCAACACAAAATACATTGGCCCACTGGGAAATCTCCCTGTAAGGTCTATGACTAGAGATGAGTGAGCACTAAAATGCTCAGGTGCTCGTTATTCGAGTCGAACTTTTCCCGATGCTCGGGTGCTCGTTTCGAGTAACGAACCCCATTGAAGTCAATGGGAGACTCGAGCATTTTTGCAGGGGACCGAAGCTCTGCCTAGGGAAGGCTGGGTGAAAACCTGGAAACCTCAGAAAATGATGGAAACACCACGGAAATGGACAGGAAACAGCAGGGGCAGCATGCATGGATGCCTCTGAGGCTGCCTACTGTATGTTACAATAAAGAAACACATGTTCCTAAAGAGCCTGCACAAAAAGGCATAGTTTTTGCCATGGATTCCTGTATCTGTCTCTATTCACCTCTGGTTAGCAAATAAATGACATGGAAGCTTTAACTGAATTTATAATTAACCCTAGTATACATTAAATACAGATAAGCAGCAATAAAGATAAGGTGTCAGGCACATTCCTGGTTTCTTACCTGTGAAGTAATTTCATGCTCTTATATTGGAAGCTGATCATTGATATAACAACGAAGATGACAACAGCACATACCAGTGTCAAAAAATGAAGTGCTCTGTAGGAAAATAAAAATGTTGTATGTTCTGATTTTTGAGCAAAAACTGAAATATATCCATACAACTTTCACAAATCACAAATTGTACCAAAATATATTTTGACATTTTTGCAAGTGCTTTGTGACAGTTTTTACTCCACACTCAGCAGGTTTGGAAATCCTGAAAAATAAGCGTAGCTTTGAGCAGGCTGAAAATGCACCAGATTTATTAAAGGAAATCTGTCAACTCCGAAACACCCCCCAAAGTAGAGTAAGAGTTGTATAATGTAAGTGACACAGAGTTTGGCCATCAGTGCCATAAGGTTTACCTAATGTCGATTAATAGTAATTAATTTTTTTTTTGCACTGGGGTTGAGTGCCTTCATGACCATTTTGAGCTTTTCAGATTATTTCTTATTTTCTTATTGCCATTTGCAAGAGAGTGGGTTAGGGCATATAATAAAAGTAAGTTAAAGGGATTTTTATGCTTATATAAAACACAGAAAAATACCTACATGAGTTTGAATGCTCATCAGGTGATTGCTGTATTTTCTTATTGCCGTATGCAAGAGAGTGGGTTAGGGCATATAATAAAAGTAAGTTAAAGGGATTTTTTATGCTTATATAAAACACAGAAAAATACCTACATGAGTTTGAATGCTCATCAGGTGATTGCTGTAAAATCTTTACAAGTAGTTATTTTTTATATTCATTATTCTGCCTAAATCTGTGTTGCATCTCTGTTTTGAGGCTGCCAGGGCTTGCTGTTGTCAGGATTGAAATGTAAAGGACTACAGTTCCTATGATTCTTCTCTCTTATCAACTTTTTTACGAAAGAAGAGTGGCAGAAAAAAAGTTGCAAATGATGGTGCATGCCATAGTTGGGCTATAATTTGTGACTTTCACTCTTCTTACCACTTTTCAAAAATGTAGAGAAATGCAGGCAGGGCTTAATGTGATACAAAAAAAGGTAGAAAGCAGGCATCGTACATCCACAAGCTTTGCATGGATCTATTGCTTCTCAGCATAATTTGTTGGTTACCAATTCATAATCTATGTACTGAACCCCTGGCACCCACTGTAATTTGGCACAGCACCACATGGCAACCACTGCCACAAAAAATACAGCACACACAGCAGTCCAACAGCACCCCTGCTGTCAGACTAAGCCCACAGACACAGCATCAGAGCTACAGCAGCACATGCAGCACTACAGCATTTGAACAGATGTCTACAACTTACCTGTCCATGTCTCAGAGCTTAAACTGAGACCAAGTACCTTTAAACTTATATACAGTGTCCTGCTAAATTAGAGGAGTGTTGATACCATGAGAAAAAACAAGGCAATAATAAAATTCGAAAAAAGGAGAGAAAGAAGAATGGATCGAATATCCACAACCTATGCATTGGTCTATAGCTTCTCAGTACAATTTTCATTGCTTCTCAGCATATTTACTTCTATACCAAGCCATAATCTATGTACAGTACACAAGGAATTAGAACAGCAATAGATTTGGGAAGAATTGGGGTGCCATGGTGAAACTTTTTGTAATGTTGGTGGAAGAGCTTGTTCATAAATTTTGTGGGATGTCTGCAAAGAAGAGTGTTGACTGATTGACATGACAAATGGTAGAAATGAGTCGTTAGTGTGCAAAGTGGTTGAATGGCCTCTGTGTTACTCATCACAAGCTCATTGAAGGCTGTGGTAAGTAGGGGAAGCATTAGGGTGCCTATACATGCTGCTGATTTTCAGCTACTGAAAATCAGTTCCATTCACCTGAATGGGGCTTGCAGAATCAAGTCAGCAGGCAAGTACCATATTTTTTGCCCTATAAGACGCACCTATCCATAAGGTGCACTTAGATTTTAGAGGAGGAGAATAAGAAAAAAAATATTTTTCATTAGACCTCAGATCAGACCACCAATCTGACCCCCAGTGTTAATCAGACCTCAGCTAGGAGCCCCAATCCGACCCCCAATGTTAATAAGACGCTCAATCAGACCTCAAATCAGACCACCCAATGTTAATAAGACACCAATGAGACCTCAGATCAGACCCTCAATCAGACATCAGATCCCAATATGAATGACCCCCCAATCAGACCTCAGATCCGACCCCCAATGTGAATGACCCCCCGGAACCTCAGCTCAGAGCCCCAATATAAATAAGACCCCCCTCATTCAAAAAATAAGGTAATATTAGGGTCTTTGAATTCAGAAGCAATTGTTTATCGAGCTATGAGGTCTGGAGTAGTGGTGGTGAAGCTAGCAACAGGACATGTGCATGGTTATACGGAAGGCTCTGAAACCTTGGTCCCTTTACAGTCAGGATGTGCGATGGTACAGCAGAGTTGAGGCCCAGATATTACCGTTAGGGCTCCTAGGGTGGGGCTTGTGGAATTAAATGAGGCCCCAGAACATGTACAATTGCAGGAGGACTGGTTTGCTGACATTATTTATTTTACTCCTTAAAGAGGCTCTGTCACCTGTTTTAACCCCTTGACGACCGCCATCTGTGTATATACGTCCTATCTGCACATGCCCCGTGCAGATAGCACGTATATACACGTGCAGGCGGCCCTTTAATCCCAGCGCTGATCAGCGCTGGGATTAAAGCTCCTGCTCCTGCAATCTAGCAGGAGCAGGTCGGGTCCCGGCTCACAGACAGAGCGGGGACCCTGAGGAGAAGACAGGAGCGGTTTATTACCGCTTCTGTCTTCTCCTCAGCCGGAGGAAAGCCTTACCTGGGCGCGTGGAGCAGCAGGAAAGAAGCGGCGTGACCGCCGGGTGTCTCGGGGCCAGAGCAGTGCTGCAGGGTCTAAGGAGACCCTGATCAGCTCTGCCTATGTCTAATGAGCCCCCAGGGGGCTGTTTTCCCCTGTAACTGGGGCTCCTGTGGATGCCCCAGTTACAGTGGAAACGGAAAAAAAGTGTTAAAAAAAAAAAAAGTCCTCCAGAGGTCTTTTAATGACCTCCTGGGGAACATATTATTTGTCAAAAATAAATTAATATATAAGTAAAAAAATAAATAAAAAACAAACAAAAAAAGAGTAAAAAAAAAAAATTAAACACGCAGTCGCCAATGGAAACAGTCACCATAGTCGCCCCGTCAAATAAAATCTATACATACTATATATCAAAACGATCGTCATCAAATAGGTAACCCATTGCAATAATTAATTTGTGCGTCAGTTTTAAAGGGTTTCTGTCACCAGTTTTTTCAGTATGAATCAGGCTGACATTAGAGATGTGCTAATGTCACCTGATTCCAAATATATATCTGTTTTATTTACTGGTGCCCCCATTTTTATATAAAATGAACTTTTATTTTATGCTAATAAGGCTCCTAGGTGCAAGGGGCGTTACCTCTGCTCCTAGAGGCTCTGTTGATTGACAGGACCAGGCAGAGAAAAAACACTACATTCACCATAGCTTTCAAGGACCTTCAATGATGTCATGACCATGTGATCAGTCACATGGTTAGGATCACACAAATAGCCTGTCTCCTCCTAAACCATGTGACTGATCACATGGTCATGACATCATTGAAGGTCTTTGAAAGCTATGGTGAATGTACTGTTTCTTCTCTGCCTGGTCCTGTCAATCAACAGAGCCTCTAGGAGCAGAGGTAACGCCCCTTGCACCTAGGAGCCTTATTAGCATAAAATAAAAGTTCATTTTATATAAAAATGGGGGCACCAGTAAATAAAACAGATATATATTTGGAATCAGGTGACATTAGCACATTTCTAATGTCAGCCTGATTCATACCGAAAAAACTGGTGACAGAAACCCTTTAATATTTAAAAAATAAAAATCTATAATTTAAAAAAATTCTTTTTTTTTAATAAGAATTGGCGGTTTTTGTCTAAATTACACCTAAAAAAATATAAAATATCTTTAAAAAAAAACATTCTAATAATAAGTCCTAAGTGTCAAGTAAAAAAATTGCAAAAATTATTTTCGTATTCAAACAAAAAAAAAAACCAATTAGGGTCACTAAACCACCATGTGCCCAAATCACAAAAAGTTGCCTGGATATTCAGGCCTTTTATAGGTCCGGTCATGAAAGGGTTAATTATGCCATGCTAGATATATAGTGAGGTAGGGCTTCAAACACTGATCACATTCATACCTTTATTTCCCTTATTTCAGGTCCGATCACACTGTAAAATCCACTTTTAAACATATGCGTTTGTAGTCCTACCTCACTATATATCTAGCATGGTAAACTTGAAACAGGTGTCAGAGCCTCTTTAATTGGAATTCCTGGCCGCCACTAGAACTGCAGCCAATACCAAATATTAAGGGCCAGGACAATTGGTAGGGAACATGCCGGGCAGCCATCAATATAGCAGGAATCCATTACAGAACCTTGGAGGAGTTCAAGGAGGAAAACTATTTGGAGCTTGTCCAAGTTCTGCATATTGAATTTCAGTATTAGGTGTTTAGGCAGTAAGGTGGGATTCGAGATAAAAAAAAATGAGATCAAGATTTTTTTCTGATGCACAGGGTGTTATACAATAACACAGACAAAAAGTTTTTTAGCTACATTCAGTGAAAAGATAAGTAGCCATATATAAATATCAAGAAGCGAGGCAAATAAAGCCCAAAGAAGTACCTTAATATCTAAAACTTAGCTTTTAATAGGGTCTTTAAAATACTCATCGCAAGATCATAGCAAAAAATAATTTCAAATCAAATAGCTTAGGTGCATAAATGGTCCGGTGCACATCAAAAAGAACAGTCTTCCCAGACGTCACTTGTTTTGTTTAAGGAACAGGAACAAAAACGATCAACAGAGTGGGTCCATGCAGAGCTGGGTTGCTTTCCTTAGGGTGCCCCTACTTGACCTCAACTAATGTCCCCATCCAGTTAGTCAGAGCACCCACACCAAAAGAGGCGACTCCTGTGAACTTCCTTGACAGATAAATGGAGATCCCTAGCAGAGCCCTATTGCAGATGGTACCAACTCTGTGGACAATGCTCTTGAAGAAGGCAGGTCTCAAAAAGTATTCTCGATACGTTTCTGTTGCGGGGGTTAAGCGCAATTTCATCACAGGAACAACAGATAAAATTGTGGCGTCAAAAATAAAAACAAACAACTGAAGAAACATGAAGGTAGACTCCTGTGGTAAAGTTCCCTCTGCGAGCGTATGGCTCAGAAAGAAGAAGACGACTCTCAACAATGGAGAAGCACTGTATTGTATGTGACAAATACAAATGCGGTGTCCCATATTTGGCCTTAAACCTGTGGAACCGCTTCAAATGACGCTGAATTGTGTGACCACCTACCCAAACGGCGTCATCCAATGTCACTTCCGGGTTCACCTGCCAAGGACGCTATAGACAAATCCACCTACACATACCTTCAGAAAGACAATCCAATTATCCTGCTTTTACATCTTACCAGAAATCCAGAAAACACAAAAATCTGCAGGAACCACCAGGAGGACCCATTGTGCCATTCACATAATCTATTCTTTCTCCACTGTCCATGTACCTGAAAAAAATGTTTACACCTTTAACACACAAAATAAAATCTTATCTATTAGATACATCAGAGTTTCTGAAACTAATCTCAGAATAACAGACTGTCCCATATAACAGTCTACTCATCACTCACCAATATATCTATACCACAACAATCCTTTTGCATATAGCTCCTGCATACAGCTTTTGTCTTACAAAAAAACTTCATGTTAGGGCATGACTTTTTTGTGAAAGTAGCCTTAATTTAGTCATATTGGATAACCTGACAAGTAGAGAATATTTATTGATGAAAGCTTCCTGAGAGAGCCACTGTGGCTCAGTCTTGTAGCAGATGCCTAACCATAGAGATACTGTAGAGATACCCTTGGTTCTTGACTACCTAAACACTCTGTTAGTTCATCCCTGAGGAAATTCCAGGTGTTCCCATAGCGGGAGATGCTTCAAGATCCAGTGGGAAGTTGATACATTTTCCTAAGAATTCTCCATGCTACAATAGTATCCCATATTACAACTGACTGTTTTATCTAAGGAGGGATGTGTTTAACCGCATATTCAAAAAGTGCTACTAGGAACCAAAGAGCAGAAAAACTGTCTTCCAGAGACAAAGTCGAATAGTGGCTGGTACCATAGACCCAATCAGTGATATGAATGCATGCCAGATTACAGCCTCGTGTTTATGACTAGTGTTGAGGAATTTCCTCACGCTTCGTGGTAACAAATCAATTTTTCATAAAACGGTGGCTGAAAATAAAAAAAATTATACTCCCCTCACCCATTTGATCACAGAGAGGCTTGTCTGCTCCCGTATTGACTGAAGAAAACCCACCAAAGTACCTGCGATGAGCATGAACACGCCTTTAGTTAACCCCGGATTAACCTCCTGATCACCTGAATGTGAGTTTCAGATGCTGCGATCAGCGTTGAACTCAGTATCTGAGGGGTTAAATGACGAGGGCGGCATGATTGCTGTTCCCCGTCATTGGGTCTGCTCCGTACAATGAAAAGCGATTCCTGTCAATGTAATTCGTAAAAAACTTCTTGATGAAGTTTGGCGAAGCTGCCGAATCCATTTTTTGAAAACTTCGCTCATCTATATTTATGTCTATTTAGGACCTTTTAGTGATTTAGCGATAAGATCTATTAGATGACCGGCACAAAGTAAAAGTAACCCTAGACAAACAGTTAACCCTTTGTGACTGAATATATTTAATAAAGACCAATAGAAAAAAAGATTTTTAGTTCAAAATGAGTAAAATGCAATCATAAAAAATTGCCCCCGAAGATGTACATAGCTTTTAGCAGCTATGTGAACCTTTGGAGGCAATACTGATTTTAAGCTAAAATCATTTTTTCAATTGCTTTTTATTAGAAATATGTAGTCCTTTTTTCTGTACAGGGCTGAGATGCCCTAGTAGCAGGATCAGAAATTTCTCTTCAGCTCAGCTGACGGGTTCCTTATCTCAGCTGTCTGACCTTATAAATACTCATTATAGCTGTCACAAACTTGCCTGTCCATGCTCCAGCGGTGAAATCTTCAGAGCGGCTGCGCCGGAAAAGACGTGCTGATGGGCTACTTCCCCTGGTGATGCAACAGCGTCATTAGCAACTGTTGCTGTGCTTTTTCTCCCCACAGTGGGCGTGTTCTGGAGGAGAATAGCAGTGGGCTGATTGTTCATCAGGTGCTGATCCATGTACTCAGTGCTCTATATAAACCCCTACTGGCAATACATCCTTGCCAGATATAGGTTTTCCCTTGCTGTGCTCTGCTGCTAGTGTGTGTGTGTGTGTGTATATATATATATATATATACAAAATGACAAAAAACAGACAGCACCTCCTGCAGATGAAAGTCAGGTGCAAGCTACCTGCTGGCTAGTTAAATACTAAACAAAAAATGGCAGCAGCACTAGATAAGCCATAACACATGAACATGAGGTGAATATGTGAAAAAGTAGAAAAGCATAACTGCTATATAGTAATTAAAATGGAAGCTCTTAGCGCATATACATGATCATAGATATGTCGGGCTCATCCACCAACGATCAAGGTGGCTTCCAATCGGATGAGTCCTACACTAACACTGACCTGCATCCTACATAAACCGGCAGGCCCATATCAGGGGAACATCATATCCGGTCAGAAGCTGCACCAGTCTGAACAGGAGTGCTAAATTCCCCAGAGGAGGCCAGTCTTCCTCTATATATACAAAATGACAAAAAACAGACAGCACCTCCTGCAGATGAAAGTCAGGTGCAAGCTACCAATATATATATATATATGTGTGTGTATTTGATTGTTGCTATTGGATTTGATCTCAGCTTGACTTATACCTCTCTCTCTGCTTAGCGATTTTGTACTCTGTTTTCCCGTCCGGTATTGACCCTTGACATGGCTATTTGAGACCTCCTTCCGCATTGTGATTTGGCATTGTATTGACCTCCTGGCTTTGACTGTTTTCTGCACGACTCTTCTCTGTGTGTTCATTTGTTCTGAGTTCCAGTGTGTGAACAGGTCCCTATGGTTTTTACCGCGGGCACTTGGTTTGGTTCCCTGCACTTACCAGTATAGGGACAGTCGACTAGTTGTGGACTTGGGTTCAAGTTAGGGCTCACCATGTGAGTGAGTTTCCCTGTCTACGGTCATGACAATAGCTCAGTTTTTATCTTACTGATAAGAATGTGGCTTAAATAAGTGATTATGACCTCTTAGTAAATTAGAGATAAGGGTTATTAGTTTATCGGCACAAAGTGAAAGTAAAAAGTACGATACACAGCTAAACAAACAGTTAATCCTTTGTGACAGAACAGCTCAATATTTTTAATAAAGACCAATTGAAAAAAATATTTTTAGCCCAAAAGGAGTAAAATTCAATGTTTATGATTGCCTCCAAGGCGTACTTATCCTTTAAATTCTGCTGTCCTTCTGCTCAGTGCCAGTTATTATTCATTACTCTGCATTTTGGTCAGTATTCTTGTTTATTTTGTATTGGCTTGTTTGCCTGACTAATGTTTTGCCTTCTCCCTAGTATTTGCTACTCTGTAGAACCTTGGACTGTTACCTGACTTTTCTCCTGCCTTTTGTTACTGTCCTGTTTGTGTCTTTTGCCTGCATCCAGCTTTCATCTGTTGTGGATACTGGTTACCAATTTGGCTTTGATGCTTTTCTCTGCTGGTTCTCACCTGATATTGTATGAGCACTCCACCTCATAACAACTACCTCATGAAAGCAGCCTAGGATGACATACCACCAGCAGGAACCACTCAAGGTGGACTAGTTTAGGTTCCTGTGTGGGATGGCCCTATTACTTTAGCTGTTCCTCTGCTGTTGCTTTCTCAAGGGGATGGGGATGTTCCCCTTGAGAAAGCAACAGCGAAACGTACGTCGGGGCTGGAGGTGGCACTGGTCTGTATTATACTATTGTATTCCATTTTACCTTATTATGTACTTTGAATCCATTGTTCTGCGTGTGGTGTCTTATACTATAATATGAACTGCACTTGCACTTTATTTTGACCTGTGATGATACCGTTTGTAGAAAACTTTTGGTAATTTATTATTGTGTCCAATGTGCCCCTCCTTTTGTGTGTATAGTTACCACCATTGATTTTACTATCTTTTATATGTTTTTGATGAATTAATAAAATGTGTAATTTCCATGTACTGGTGTGCTATTTGTTATTGGTGTTTTATTTAGATGAGGCTTTCCGTCACACCCCGTGATATCCTTATACTGTGTGTAATTTTTGATGCCTCCTATGTTGTTTGTATTGGTGTTAATTTTGTTATACTGTAGAAGCAACAATGTTCTCTACCACCTTACCAACATTTTATAACTGTTTTCCTGAATCCTACATGGAATTAAAAGCTTATGAATAAGATGTAAAAGGTGTTATCCCATTCTGCCACAGCACAAGATACCCCCCCCCCCCTCTTCCCATGCTGCTATGAATGATGGGACAGAAGCTGCCATGCCATCCCCTTCAAGTACAAGCCATAGTTTATGGAGACCAAGTGAGATGGAACACATAGACTTTCATATATAATATAATAAAATCAGAGTTAAATAGACACTTCCATCAGAAAGGTTGTTTTAACTCAATATTCATAGAAAACAATTTATTTAGTTTTTTGGTATTTTTTTTCCTAAGAGCACCACACCATTGAAAATTAAATATAAAATGTTCTACTTCTTTAACAGCCAACACAGAGCCATATTATCTGCTAGTATAACAGTAGATTGTAGAATTATGATAACACCATGACAGCTCTGTTGTTCTTCATATAGGTCTAGATAAAGATTCCCACAGAAGAGCATTGTACTTATCAGTGTAATATGTGATTCTCTAAGTCAAGGTGGCAAGATAAATTGATTGATTGTTCAACTGCTGTTCAACAATCATCTGACTCATTCCCCTTCCCTCTGTGGTTGGTGTGCACTAATACTCCAAAACAGAGGAAGTTAGAAAGTCGGGACAGTAAGTAAAATACATGGAGCGACTTAAAGGGAGTCTTATACCTGATCTGAGCGTCATAGACTGCTCAGATCAGGCTATAGACCACCTTATCCACGTTAAAACAATACCTTTGTTAAGGATGTCCCACGCTGTATTCCTCCAAAAAACATGAAATCTCCCGCTTGCGCCGCTCTTCGGGTCCCCGGCGCATGTGCACTAGAATCCCGTGCGCCTCTGCCTACAGTGAGCAGAGCAGTGCATATGCGCTGGGGACCCGAAGAGCGGCGCAAGCAGGAGATTCCATAACAGGAAGAGGAGAAGATTATGCTAAAGTGGGGCGGGTCGGAGGATGGAAAAGGGAGGGGTTTGCTTTTCAAATCGCCTGGGGGCTTCGGCTCCTTGCTGTATAACCAAGCTTCCGGGCACTTGCGGGGGGTCATTTGCATATGGAATAAAAGTGTTTTTTGGAGGAATACAGAGTGGGATCCTTAACAAAGGTATTGTTTTAACGTGGATAAGGTGGTTTATAGCCTGATCTGAGCAGTCTATGACGCTCAGATCAGGTGAAAGACTCCCTTTAAATTATTATATCCAGAAAACCATCCTTAAAGGGGTTATCCAATATCATAAACAGCCCCCCAATGTGCCGGGCCCCTCAGAGGGAATATACTTACCCCGCTTCCTGCGGCGCTCCTGGTCTCCGCACCGCCGCTGCTGCTTCTTCCCATGCACAGATGAAAACATCCGGTTTTGAGGGGGTAGCAGTCAATGGTAGGTGGGGACGAGGCTCGTCCCCATCTTCCATTGGCTGACAAGACAAGCCCCACCACCCCCTACGCCCCCACCCCCCCGGTCAACACCGGATGTTTTCATCCATGTACAGGGAGAAGCAGCAGCAGCAGTGCGGGACCAGGAGCGGCGTGGGGAGCAAGGTAAGTATATTCCCTGTGAGGGGCCTGGCACATGGGGGGATGTTTATGATATGGGATAACCCCTTTAAGCAAAATAGAATATTCACATAAAGGCCGATAATGTGCAATATAAATGCAATGGTAGTGTCCCTTTAAATTCCCTCTAAAGTGTAAAGAATAGATTACACCAAACACTGGAGCTGACTATAAATATACTGTACCATGGCCCCTTAGGAGGAATGTCTCCTCCACATAGGACAGAGTGAAGTTTAAGAGAACCACCCTGTGAATTACTAAAGGCATACGATGCAAATTTGTGTGCGAAAACTTTGTAGAAATCTACACCAAAACCACACTAAAAACACACATAAATCGGCTCTAATTATTGTGCTTTTAGTTTATTTTTTGTGCTGTTTTAGGGTTTTTTTGGTGTGAATTTGATGTCGATTTTTTGCAGACCTTGCCCTTTCATTGAAAAGGGTGAATTTCGCACAAGAAAAAAAAAATCAGCAATTGACATGCTGCAGATTTCAAAATCCTCACAGCAGGTCAATTTCCACACCTGGAAAAAAAGTGATCCTATCCATTTCAGTAAATTTAAAGATCTGTCCCTGAATCTAAAGAGCTGAGAGGGGACGAGTGGGAGTAAAGATGCAAATCCTGTATCTTGAGTATCTAACCAGAATACTGAACTAAAAAGGAACAGGAGAAAAATCTTGACCCAATTCCACTAAAAGACAAGAGTACTTTACATCATTTATACAGATAACACTTTTGTTCACACTGCCTGATTACAGTACTTTAGTGAAGATGTGCATTTACTAGTAATACCAGTAATAGTTTACTTTCACAGGCTATCTGCTTCTACTGTAACAGTTTATACAGTTATTGATCCCATCTTTTGTGTGTGTGGAGTGTGTAGTAGGTTTTTATTTAGCTAGAAAAACAACCAAGTTTCTTTCACATTTTTACCTTTTCCTTTAATATAAAAAATCGAATTATATCAAATTTTCTAATTATACGTGTCTTGAAATAAATATCAAATATATGTATGCTGACAAAGTAATTAAACATTTACACCAACATAGAAGGATTATTTACGGTGAGACTATGGAACTCTATGCCTGAGGAGGTGGTGATGGTGAATTCACTAAAAGAATTCAAGAGGGGCTGGGATGTATTTCTGGAGTGTATTAATATTACAGGTTATAGTTACTAAGATTTCTGGAGAAGGGTCGTTGATCCAGGAAAAATGGCTTCTACATTGTGAGGAGTTTTTACTTTCCTCTGGATCAACTTTGCAGGATAGCAGGCTTAAATGGAAGGATGCGTGTCTATTTTCAGCCTTACAAACTATGTTACTATGTTAATAGATATTTCAGTAAAATAGGAAGAAGTGTAAACTAGTGTTGAGCGAACATGTTTGGCCGAATATGGTATTCGGCCGAACATGGTGGAGCTCGGTCCACGCAGTGTTCGGCCGGACACCGCATGTGCACGAGCGCCATGCTCGAGTCCCCGCAAGCTAATTAGCCAATTAGCGTGTGGGGAGGTACTGGCATTCACTGTAATGCCAATAGCCATGTTTGCTACTGGCATTACACTGATTAGATGGACGGGAACGCGTCATCGGGTGCTATAAAGCACACGGTGACATGTGACCGTCTCATACTGAGTCAGGGAGAGCTGCTGCAAGGAGGGACAGATCGTGTAGGGAGAGAAGAACGCTAGGCAGGGATAGTATTTCTTTTGAAAAGACCCAAAAACCCTTTTAAGGGCTATTATATCTTGCTGCAATATATATATATATATATTTTTTTAAGGGGTTAAAAATTGCACATGGTGGCCTGACATTAACGCCACCTGTGCAGCTGATGCATGGTGTATTACTCTCTGTATACTATATACCTGACATCCGGTGCTATTTTTTCTGCTGTTTTTAAGGCCACAGTACCTCTTTTGCGTCTGCTGTATAACATTTGCGCAAGGAGGCACATACAGTGTAGGGATAGGATTTGGCTAGGCAAGGCTAAGAGTTCTGTTCAAAAGGCACAAAAGTCCATTGTTATATCTGGCTGCATTTTTTTATTTTTTTATTTTGGGGCAAAATGAACGCAAGTGTGCCTGACGCTAATACCACGTGCACAGCGTGTGCATTAGAACCGTTCTGTAGTCTATATACCTGACATCCGTTGCTATTTTTTCTACCGTTAATTAAGCAGTACCTCAGCTGCGCCTGCTTTATAATGTTTGCACATTCTAAATATTTGCCATTCTGTGAGGAGTAGGTCAGGGGGACACAAATGACAAAGACAAAGTGAGGCCCTGACACTCCTCCCAAACCACTGTCCCTGCCTTTTGGGGGAACCCGGCTCCTTAACAGGCCGGCCCCAACTGAAGACTGCAATTACACTAAAAAAAGTGGAACACGAGACAAACAACCAAAACAAAACACAAGCAGGAACAACCATAAACAGGTCAGGAACTGAAGGGGTAAAAGGTAAAGGAACCAAGCAAGGAATAAACAGAGGATAACACAAAAGGTAGGTAACAGTAACAGAAACCAGGGAAAAAGGTACAGAGTCACTGGAATACCGGATAAACACAGAGTAGCTAGCTTAGGCACAAGGCTCTATAGCAGGCACAGATGAATGTCGAGTGAGAAACTAAATAGTGGTTAGAGTCCCAGCCCCAAGGCGTGATAGGAGCATGGATCCCAGCCACACCCTGAATGGACCAAAATTACTGGCAGGGACGCCTGCCAGTAAAACTAGCAAAACTAGCCAAACCTTTAACCCTTAAGGAACCTAAGTGTTACAAGAGGATTTTCTGGCTTGCACTCGGGATGAGCGCCGCATAGCGTCAGGACACGGGAACGCCCGCACCCGCCCAACATCCGCTGGAGGGCCGCAGTGCCCCCGAATCCTGACACATTCAGTGAAATTTTTCTGATCATACACTTAACAAAAATCTGCACTACTGTACTTGTGACAAAGTTGCATATATACTATATAATATGCACAAGGCGAGCAGAAAGGGATGGGGAAGTGGGTGTGCTGCTGATGCTGAACGCAGAGGCTATGGCTCTGGGCACGGTGAAACTATGCCTGCTGGCAGAGCCCAAGAAACAGAGTCATCCAAAACTCCTAGCTTCATGTCACAGTTTGCACCAGTGCGGTTGGATTTCAGCTGATAATGCTTCCAGTCGGTTAAGCACCACCCTCTCTTCCATAAAGTCCAGTCTCAGTAGCCAAGAGTCTGGGCAACAAAATCCTCACCCTGATCCTCCTTCCTCCCACCATGCAGAGTCTGAGCAAAGAAGTAATCCCACATTCGGATATTCCGAGGAGCTTTTTTCATCACCGTTCCTTGGCTTGGGCCTCTCGCCAAGGCCGCTTGAAGTGGGACATGAGGAGATATTGTGCCCTGATTCCCAAACTATTGAGCATCCACAGTCTGAAGAAGATGACGGTGGGGAACAGCAAATAGCGTCTCACGAGGTGCATGATGATGAGAAGACACAGTTGCCAATAAGTCAAGGGCAACTAGTGTCTCAAGAGGTTGATGATGAGGACGAGACGCAGTTAAGTCAGGTTCATGTTAGGTCACCATGTCAGGAGGAGGACCAGAGTGAGAAAGTTGAAAAGGAGGTGGTGGACGATGAAATAGCTAACCCAACCTGGGAAGGTGGCAAGCCGAGCGAGGACAGCAGTTCAGAGGGGGTGGCAAAAGAGAGAAGGCAGGCCACGCCAACCAGGCCCGCAACTGTTCCCCAGAGCAGCGCCTTGCGGCAATCTCCCTTGCCAAGGGTTAGGTGTTCTGCAGTCTGGCGGTTTTTTGAGGTAAGTGCTGACGTTAAACGGATTGTAATTTGCAACCTGTGCTGTACCAAGATGAGCAGCGGCGTAAACACCATAATTTTTTAGATGGCCAGCTCACCAGCTGGCCCTGCATCATAATTTTTTAGACGGTCAGCTCACCAGCTGGCCCTCAACCATAATGTTTTAGGCGGTCAGCTAAGCGGCATGTCACCCATAATGTTTTAGACGGTCAGCTCAGCTGCATGTCACCCATAATGTTTAAGACGGTCAGCTCACCAGCAGGCCCAGAACCATAATATTTTAGACGGTCAGCTCACCAGCAGGCCCTCAACCATAATGTTTTAGACGGTCAGCTCACCAGCTGGCCCTCAACCATAATGTTTTAGATGGTCAGCTAAGCGGCATGTCACCCATAATGTTTTAGACGGTCAGCTCAGCAGCATGTCACCCATAATTTTTTTATACGGTCAGCTCAGCAGCATGTCACCCATAATGTTTTAAACTGTCAGCTCAGCAGCATGTCATCCATAATTTTTTATACGGTCAGGTCAGCAGCATGTTACCCATAATTTTTTAGACGCTCAGCTCAGCAGCATGTCACCCATAATTTTTTAGACGCTCAGCTCAGCAGCTTGTCACCCATAATTTTTTAGACAGTCGGCTCAGCAGCAGCACATCACCCCTATTGTTTTTGAGTGTCAGCAGCAGGTCATCAATCATAATTTTTCAAGGGTGTGTCTGATGCCCTCCTTTATGTGTAATAAAGGAGGTATTGGAGTGCATGTTCCTTGTAATTTTTGGCAGCCCTATCACTTTATGCATAGGCTTTATGAGTGTAGGAGTCCCATGTCATGAACAATTGTACCACAATGTGAATGAGGCCCTCCTTTATGTTATATACCGGTTGTATCAGAGTGCCTCTTCCTTGTAGTTTTTGGCAGCACTTGCGCTTTACGTACAAGTAAATATATTTTTCCTAACAATATTTCCTCTAAAATCGATGTTATATTTGGTTTTGGGGGGTATTATTGTCATTCCGTAAAAGTGGCATAATAGTCGGACATCATCGTTAATAGCAGCAACTTTTGTGTCCAAGATGCATCCAGAAATCCTCCCCATGCTGTTCCCTAACCATTTCTGTGGTGTTTCAACCATTTTCTCATATTTCCCTATGAACCAGACACCCTCCCCTCTTCAGAGCAGGGGTTACCTGGTCTTCTCCCATTGACTTCCATTATACTCGGGTGCTTGGCCGAGCACTCGAACACCACCTAGTGTTCGGCCAGAACACCTGAGCACTCGAGCATCGCGGTGCTCGATCATCACTAGGGTAAACCCTTCAGTAATTAAGTGGTTAACATTCAAAATACATGCACAGGCAGGTTGACTAACCACTAACCACTACACCACACAAAGCCTGTTGGCTAAACGTGTTTTTTCTGATCAACTTCCAAAGAAAGTTGAGTGGAGCCACCACAGGTCAGCACAGCTCTTTCTTAGCACAACTGCCAGTCCAATCTAGTGATTACTGGGGACACAGCAGTTGGACTTTTGGAGATTAGCTGCAAACAGTTATTTTAGCAATATGCAACCAAATCTGTGCTGACACACCCCGTTAACTTAATAGAAAGCGACAATAGTGTTTATAACCAGGTGATTATTTTTTTAGGTGTAAAGAAAATGAAATACAAAATAGCAAAGTGTTAATTGCTCCACATCCATGCGACATTTCAGTTCTGTGCTCAGAGCCTTTCTCAAGTTTATGAATAAATAATTACAATTATATACACAGACATATTTCATTATAAAAAAATCAATATTAACATTTTGTCCCTCCTTGTGGTAAAATCAGAATATATTAAGGCTGTTAAATGAAGACAAGATTAAGTAATGTGTACTTATACATGATATGGCAGCATAGCAATACAATTATACAAAGAAAAATATTTACTTCTTAGACGCCTCTCTACTAATGTGTCCCTTCTTACGCATTCTCTGAGTAGAACTTTGCAGCTGCCAGCCTGGGGGTCTGCTAGAGACAGCACTGCTAGAGTACAAGTGCTAGGTTTTTTCTGTTAGCCTCATTTAGTTTAATAATACAGAAGTATCAAAGTAAATATTTTTCTAGCATAATTTGTTGTTACCACACACTCACTGGTTTTCTATGTGACCAGGACACTTCTGATGAAGTATTTGTATGTCTGCTGTCAAGTTCCTCAGAAATACAATTTTCTATGCTTTATTTCTTCCTAAGAAAGGGAATATTCACACAGGTAACCATAATCTATAAGCTTACATTTGACATAGTCATATATGCACCCACCTGTTATTCCAACCCATAACTACAGCACCTGTCTTCAGTGTCTTCATCTATCTTCTAAGCCTCATCACAGGCAAAGCTCATATTTTCTATTAGTGAAGAATCCAACCCAGGATATAGTCATTTGCATACCATTTCAATATAGTAAATAATTAATGTTTGAGCGTCATAAAAAATAAAAAAAAAACAGTAAAAAGCTTATAGTCCCTGGTAGCAAATACAACACTTTTGTGTTGTAAAATATTTCTTACAGCTACTGTTTAACCCCTTCCAACACAGTGACATACAGTACTACTGTGTAGTGATAGAGTGTAGTGAGTTAAAGGGGTTCTGCAGTTCTGTAAAACTGATGATCTATCCTCTGGATAGATCATTAGTATCTGATCGGTGGGCGTCCGACACCCGGGACCCCCGCCAATCAGCTGTTTGAGAAGCGCCGCGGCCTTCTCTGTGTTTACCACAGGGCCAGTGACGTCATGACTAGTATCACTGGCCTGGGCGGGGCTAAGCTCCATTCAAGTGAACAGCGCTTAGCCCCGCCCAGGCCAGTGAAACTAGTAGTGACGTCACTGGGCCTGTGGTAAACACAGAGATAGATCATCAGTTTTACAGATCTGTAGAACCCCTTTAACGTTCGAGATATGTAGTAGTATGGCACAGTGATTGTACAGACTCAGAAGCTGAGCCTGCACTATCTCTTATGAGTGCCAGCTGTATTACACAGCTACACCTTTCTCTCATTGCCTGGATCAGAGATAATTTTGATCCACCGAAGTTTAGTCTCTCACATGCCACTTTTAATAGTAACTGTGGCATCTAAGCAGGTAGATATAGGTAGATATAGGAAGGAACTTCATCTGACCTTCTGACCTGCTATATGGACTGCAGGGTGCTAAGTAGTATATGGCAGCCAGGGACTTTCTGTACTCTGTTTGGTAATGCCCATACATTGAGTTCTAATATCTATTGCAATGTGTCTCTAATAATCCGGTGATTTGTTTGTTGAACTGTAGGCATTTATAGGCATAGATACATGCAATGAGGGGCTAGAGAGTTAGTTGCACTGACCGCTAAAGAGCAAGGGGCTGTCCAGCGCTGACCAGGTATGGTGGATCAGGGGGCTCAAGACTGTTTAAAAGAATGGCTGTCTAGCAAAGTAATGGTGGATGATCATACCGTCATAGGCTCCCTACCCTACCATTCGATCTCTTGCAGGCTGGTTCAGATCTGTGGCAGCCACAGGCCTGCATCAGTCTGTCACCTACGATAGAGAGCAAGGCATACTTTTGTAAGCCACACCACCATGGATGAGGTCTAACCCAGGTTGCATGCTGGCGCCGCTGGAGAGTGACACCCATAGAGATCGTGAGGCAAGTATTTTTTTGTTTGTCTAAGAGGGGGGATTTTAGTGCGGGGGGACAGCCCATGGACCTAAATGGGAGTCTAGTAATACTCTCCTGCAATTGGCTGGAGGCATGGGGGCCTAAATGGGGATTTGGAATGGATTAATAAATAGGATTAAGGGAGAATTATTACGGTGAGGACCTAAATGGAGTCTGCACAGCATGTGCACAATTTTGTCAGCCCACCCTAGCCACTGTGAAGAAATTATCCTTTTTTACAAAAAATGTATGTTGGTTCCCTTTAAAGGGAACCTGTCATCTCCGAAACATCCCCTGAACTAGAGCAAGCAGTGTATAGTGTAAGTGATGCTGAATCCGAATATGTAAGTTTTATCTTCATACTCACTTCCATTCTGACGCTGTGCTCCCACAAACTAGCAGTAAAATGCATTGAGAGGACTCTTCTTTGAGTCCTCTCCATTATGTGAGTGAGCACTGGAGTCCACTGAGAGCATTTTACTGCAGGTTTGTGGGAGCACAGCGTCAGAATGGAAGTGAGTATGAAGATAAAAATTACATATTCGGATTCAGCATCACTTACACTATACACCACTTACTCTAGTTCAGAGGGTGTTTCGGAGATGACAGGTTCCCTTTAATTACAAAAAAGTGTTACTGTGATTACTTTTAATAGTACATCTAAAAAACCCCACAACTAAGCCAAGAGTCATGTATGTAAGCTTTTAGCTTAGTGAAGTAGGCACAGGCAGGGGCCCACTCCGCTCAGCCAATCCTGGCATTGCTCATGGTTACAGCATACCCCTGTGCTTTGCCAGCATTTAGTAAACCTCGGGGGCACAGGCAGGAGTAGCAATGTGCTCTCCTGCCTGTACTCTGTTCTCTGCGGCCCCATTCATAAACTGTAGAGTCCATACTCCATACAATGCTAAGAAATCAGCAGTGTGGAGAATAGTGAATTTAAAACGCACAGGAAAATCAGGGCTTTAGGAGGGAAATATCTTTAGTAAAAATGTCAATGTCAGCCAGTATATTCTTGAATTTTTGGTATGTAAATTGGACTTCTAGCTGATACCTACACAAGAAGAAAAAATTGAGTGTAATAGCTTTAAAGAGTGTCGAAGGCGCCCGTTTGCGCTGGGAAACGCGTTGGATGATTTTTTGTCCTTGGAGGGACCCGTAGGAGCTTGTGACGTCACACGAAGCGGTCTTTTTCCCTTTTCGCTTACCAGCTCACTGCTTCCCCGAACGCACGCTTGCTACTGGCCGGGGCAGCGTATGCGTCACGTGCGGGGATGAAGAACCACAAGGCCCGTGAGGAGGGAAGGAAAAGAAATTATCCCTAAAAGGATTCATCTATTACAACTGAACTCTTCAGCTACAGCCCCATCCTTAAGGTATACCAATATAGGAAAGATAAAGAAACTGTGTTAAAGAAACTGTGTTATATACCGAGGAATACGTGGGGGTGTTGTTCATCATGTACAATATTGCCTAAACAGCGCGGGTGTGATCAATTACGCATCAGACAATCTTATATACTGCCTATGACACAGCCACACACAGGACAACTATAGATCCCTGTGACTGTCTAAGGCTGACTTGCAAGGCATTATGAGCAAGCCTGACAAGCGGGGGGCACTGTCCAGGGTCATGTGATCTCTCTTTATCTTCCCTGCCCCTTTGATTGTCTTCTGACCTTTAAATGGGGGAAGTGATTTTAAGTTATTTGCCTAATTTGAAAATATTTGTTGGGAAGCTGAATTTCTGTGAAATTCCAGATGAATTTGATTAGTTTAGAATCGATTTGCTCATCTCCGGTTATGAGTAAGAGCTTCAAATTAACTCCTGTATGACGCTTTTGGACTGACTTCAATAAAATCCTTTTATGATTCCAGAGAATTGATAGCCAGCTGCAGATGCTTTATAATTGTGTGCAAACGATCTTTACTTGCTATATAAAAAAACCTTTGTAGTTTGTCAAACACACATATATTTACATTCCCCCAAGTTGCATATGTAGTGCCCTGAAGCAGGGGGTACTTTGACGTTTGGACATTTGTGGACATTTGTCTATTTCCCCTACGCAAAGTTATAATCTTCTTTCTTTATTTCACTTGAAAAGGTTAACTTGCACCGTTTAATACTGTGTAACTGCATTTTATATGTCGTGATATATATCCTGTTCATTATCACTGTATTTGCAAGACATGTGAAAAGGGTTAATGATTACTGAGAGACTGTTAGGACTTTGAATGAGAAGCTGGTAATTTTCCACAGCTGCCATACAGTTTGAAGAAGACCATGTTTTGGAGGGAAAAAGCCAGACATTTTTTACCACCAAAAGCAGACAGTCTGACCTTTTGAATATCTGGTTTAGCTCTTTTGTTATGTTAAATATCATTGAAGCTCGAATGTCAGTCTGTGAGAGACGGAAAGTGTTACAATGTATCTGTTTGTGCTAAGCTTCTCCACTCCACCCCTCCCACTAGAAAGTCCTAGTCTAGCTAAAACTGTATGTAAGGAGAGCAGCCAGAGCCTCTAGTGTGCTGTAGTTAGTGAACAGTGCTTGGAAGATGAGACTCTGCCAGATTACTGAGTCACCAGAAGAAAATGCTGAGACAGGGGTACGCTGCCACAGACCCAGGATCACCAGCCTTGGACCAGGGTACCACCTTCTGAAGAGAGAGAGGGGCAGCTAGCTCAGGCCTTTCATAAGCATCAAACACTTCTTCTGCCAGGGAGTAGACTGGAGAAGCCAGCTCTATGCCTCACCTGTATTGTTTTGCACCTGAATCCCTCCAGTAAAGAAGCACCCTGGTTACTGCAGACCCTGACTCTCTAGACTTATTTCACATTGGGGTGCACCACACATTAACATCCCTTCGGGAGAGCAGCAACAAGTGGTGCCCTCTAAAAAATATCAAATGTAGGTTGGCTCAGAAATTATTAATTATTTGCAAGATTAGGTCCATTGCTAAATCTGAACAATTGGTATGGAAAAGAAATGTGAGTAAACACTCCAGTAATTAAGTGGTTAATGAAAGAATTGGTAACATAGTAACATAGTTTATAAGGCCGAAAGAAGACATCTGTCTATCCAGTTCGGCCTGTTATCCTGCAATTTGATCCAGAGGAAGGCAAAAAAAAACTTGTGAGGTAAAATTCCTTCCCGACTCCAATCAGGCAATCAGAATTACTCCCTGGATCAGCAACCCATTTCTAGTAGCTATAACCTGTAATATTGTTACCCTCCAGAAATACATCCAGGCCCCTCTTGAACTCTTTTAGTGAACTCACCATCACCACCTCCTCAGGCAGAGAGTTCCATAGTCTCACTGCTTCTACCGTAAAGAATCCTCTTCTATGTTTGTGTACAAACAGGGGCGTACATAGAAATTGAGGGGCCCCATAGCGAATCTCAGAACTGGGCCCCCCCACCCAAATATAAAGTACAACTATTGTAACTGTATATTGTGTGTGTGTATATATATATACAGTATATATATATATATATATATATATATATATATATATATAGAGCAATGTCTATAAAGGCAGCAGCGCAAGTCAATATTGAAGATAGCGGGTGCAATCCCTCTGGTGCAGGAAATACGCCACAGATGTAACTAATAGAAAGCGAGGCAGCACTCCAACACTTGTGGTAAAAAAACGGAGCTTTATTCCCAGAAATGCGACGTTTCAGCCTTCTCTATGAGGCCTTTATCAAGCATATATGCTTGACCATTTTGTATTTTTTACCACAAGTGTTGGAGTGCTGCCTCACTTTCTATGTGATATATATATATATATATACACACACACACAGGGATATATATGATAGTGTTACCTGCAGTCCTATGTAAAACCACAGATAACACTAGTGTACATCATGTGGTAGTGTTACCTGCAGTCCTATGTAAAACCACAGATAACACTAGTGTACATCATGTGGTAGTGTTACCTGCAGTCCTATGTAAAACCACAGATAACACTAGTGTACATCATGTGGTAGTGTTACCTGCAGTCCTATGTAAAACCACAGATAACACTAGTGTACATCATGTGGTAGTGTTACCTGCGTCCTTAGTGTGCCTCCCTGTGCCTCTCCCACGGACTCCATGCTGGCGGTGCTGTCTACTTTTCCATCTTCTTCTTCTTGTCCTGCAAAGAATGTCCTGATGCAGCTGCGTCAAGACATAGGAACACTGTGGGCATGATGATGGTGACAAACACCCAGGGACACAGGGACAGACAAACATAGAGGGGGACAGACACACACACAGGGTGACAGACACACACAGGGACCGACACGACAGGGACACACAGGGACAAGGATTGGCAGGGACAGGGACAGACACACAGACACCCAGGGACAGACAGACACCTAGGGACAGAAAGACACCCAGGGACAGAAAGACACCCAGGGACAGACAGGGACACACACATGGGGACAGACAGACACACATGGGGACAGACAGACACACAAGGGGCCTGACAGGGGGACAGACAGACACACAAGGGGCCTGACAGGGGGACAGACAGACACAGAGGGGGCCTGACAGGGGGACAGACAGACACACAGGGGGTCTGACAGGGGGACAGACAGACACACAGGGGGGCCTGACAGGGGGACAGACAGACACACAGGGGGCCTGACAGGGGGACAGACAGACACACAGGGGGACAGACAGACACACAGGGGGCCTGACAGGGGGACAGAAAGACACACAGGGGGACAGACAGACACACAGGGGGCCTGACAGGGGGACAGAAAGACACACAAAGGGACAGACATACACACACACAGGGACAGACAAATACACAGGGACACACACTGGGGGACAGACACACAGGGACACACACACAGCTAGGACTCACCAAACTCCAGCCTGGCTCCTCTCCGTACAGCATCACAGCTCTTCTGGCTCCTCCCCCACTGGTCACATGGTCTTCAGGAAGGTCCTTTAGCCCACAGCAGGATCTATCCCTGGACTGCAGGGGTGAGTGGACTTATAGGAGGAGGGAACATCAGAGAGGATGATGTTTCCTTCCTCTGCTGCTGTGTCGGCAATCAGTAATACTAGAAAGTGAGGGGGCGGGGCCATTCAGCCCTGCCGGGCCCCCCAACCTCACGGGCCCCATAGCAATGGCGTGGTCTGCCGCCATTGGCCGTACGCCACTGTGTACAAACCTTCTTTCCTCCAGACGCAGAGGATGTCCCCTCATCACAGTCGAATAATCAAGTAAATATTTTCCTCCTCAAAATACCCCTTATACCGTTCAGAAGTTACTGCACCATAAAAAAATGCGGTAGCAAAAAGTAGTTTTTCCAAAAGATTGAAGAGCAATAGGTTGACATTGTTGGCCCCCAAAGGGAATCATAGATGTGGCAAATTGCAATTGGCCTTTTATTGGAGGTATGCTACACGTTATGCAGCAGTGGAGGTTGTGTATGTACTGTTAGCGGAGACTGTGTATGTACTGTTAGCAGACTGTGTATGTACTGTTAGCAGACTGTGTATGTACTGTTCTTAAACTGGCTCCATTGCAGCATGTGGTATTGTTGGGGTTAGTGTTTTGTGCTATACTGAGGTCTTGGCGCTTGGATATATCTGATATATATATATATATGTAACTATAATTTTTTTTTGGGGATAAGCATGTGCCTTGGGCCTTGTGCCCCGAATGTTTTATAACCCTAGCAACGTCCTTGCTATTGAGACTGGAAAAGGATTACCTTGTTTAATTGAACATGTGAGGCTGGCACATAATGGTGACCCTACAGTACTGAAATATGCAAATATTGAGAAAGTTGCCACCCCCAAGGAGAGATGACAGACACAGGATCCTGCTCCAAAAAGAGACGGCCTGGATTATCCAGTCAAATACTTTGTGACCACTGGGTTTAAATCTCTTTACATGTACAGGCCACCAGAAGTGCAGTGACGCGAAATGGCCGTCACCTACACCCCACACTGCATAATGTATTTCTAAGTGAATAATAAAAAAAAATAGTATTTTCATCATATAGCGAGCGCTGCATTTTGCATCTTCCTGATTGTAGATTTGTGGATTATTTTTACGACTGCCTTACAAACCTCCTCATCAAAGTTTTCTCTTTAGTGTTGAGCGAGCACCTCTGTGCTCGTATGCTCGGGTGCTCTGGCCGAGCACTAGGGGTTGCTCGAGTGCTCGGCCGAGCACCCGAGCATAATGTTAGTCAATGGGACTAAACCAGGCACCCCTCGCTCGGAAGAGGGGAGGGTGTCTGGTTAATAGAAAAAGGTCAGAATCGCGACTTCTCCTCTTTTACTCCTTTCACTCGTAAAAGTATGCTAATTAACTGAATTTGTACGCATTAGCGCACAATGCGTATGCATTACCGCACAATACGTACGAATTAGCATACAAATGCGTACGTATTAGCGTGCAAATTCATACGCATTAGCATACAAATTCGTACGCATTAGCGTACAAATCAACATTACAGTGCGGGGAAGAGACTTGAGCATTGCGCTTGTACACTCGGTGTTCGGCCGAACACCGAGCGGACCCGAGCGTAGGCATGCTCGGCCGAACAGCGAGTTTGGCTGAGCATGCTCGCTCAACACTATTTCTCTTCCATTAAAGGGCATCTATCATCAGATTTGTACCTATGAAACTAGCTGACCTGTTACATGTGCGCTTGGGAGCTGAAGGCATCGATGTTGGTCCCATGTTCATATGTACCCACATTGCTGAGAAAAATAATGTTTTAATATATGCAAATGAGCCTCTAAGAGCAACGGGGATGTCACAGTTACACCTAGAGGCTCCACTTTCTCTGCAACTGCCGCATTCTCTGTACTTTGATGGGTAGAGCCAGCAGTGTAAACCTGATCACACCTGGTCCAGATTTCTCCTAAATTCAGTATCCAGCACAGTCGCAGTACAGAGGCTTACCGGCAGTTCTCTACTCTCTGGGGCACTGCAATTACAGCAATACCAAACATGAATATATTTTTTTACATTTAACTTCTTTTGCACAATAAAAAACTCTTTTTCTAAAAAGAAGAAAATATTTTTTCATCGCTGCATCCCAAGACCTATAACTTTTTCTAATTTCTTTCTTCAGAGCTGTGTCAGAGCTTGATTTTTGATAGGCAACTTGCAATTCTGATTGTCATCATTTTGATTGCTTTTTATTCAATTTTTAGTGGTGAATAAGCAAAAACCAGCATTGTTTTGTTTTTTTTCTCTCATCGCAATTACCATAAGGGATAAATTACATGATAATTGTGTAGTGCAGGTTGTTACAGTTATGAATGCAGTGATATTTTAGCATTTTTTTCCATTGAAAATTGTTTTTTTAATGGAAAAAGCTGTATTTTTTACTTGGATTTTTTTTTGTTTTAACCATTTAACAGAAAGGGACTTTAATCGGCGATATTTTGATCACTTCTATGACTCTCTTGTACTGCTTATGAAAAGCAACAAAAGAAAAACAGCATTTTAATCATGTGAACCACAGCTATGTGTCTATTCAAACTGATAGGGAGGTCACTGGTATTTAATAGTCAATTTGGCCGGCTGAATATATTTTTGTTTGGTGGAATGCCAAGCGGTGTGATGTGACCTACAGTATATGTGTCACGGTGCTCCTACCTGGATACAACGGGACCCCAGGCTTAGGCTCCAAAGCAAATCAAGGGAAATAGTTGAGTTAGGGGATGAAAAATAACTTGACAGCAGCTTGATTCCAGAAAATATTCAGGCTTTTCTTACATTCAGGATTTCTCTTGGTTCCAGCAGGCTTTGGCATAAACTTGGTAACTCTGCTTTCTCTTTCTCTGCTGGGCTGACCGGCTTGCTTAATAACTCTGCTTTCTTTCTCTTTGCTGTGCTAAACTCTGCTTGGGTCTGGTTACTGGACTTTTGGTTGGCTCTGGTATCCTTGGATTATGGTGCCTTGGGCTGTTATCCCTCTCCTGGCACTGAGTAAAGTAAATTAACATGGAGTCTGGGTGCTCTACAAGCTACTTCCCTTTTGTGGCCCCTGCTCCATCCGAGGAATAACACTTTCCTCTGGCTGCTATATCTTTCATGTCTTCTCAGCTGCACTATTGAGTCTAAACTAGAATAAACTAGAACTACAACCCCTCCCTTCTGATAGGAAACATGACTAGCCTACTTCTGCCCAAAGGGGAAGAATGGAATGGTAAGTTCCATTCTATTTAAGAATGCCATATAAGCTGCCACCTGCTGGTGAACCAGGCACAATACGTAAACATAACAGTTGCATAACAATAATAGAAATGCATAGTGTTGAAGGATCTGGAAATAAATACAAAGATGACATTTATGTTAACCAGTAGAGACAGTATCGGGGTGAAGAAATGGTAACAACACTCTGGGCTGTTACACATTTAAAAGTGGAATAACAACCTGGGTGGAGGCACTATTTCAACTTGACAAAATTGACATCCATATGCATATGCAGCAAACCCCTGAGGAGCTGAACTGGAGGATGGGAGTAGCAGTAGCTCTGACTCTGACTGCAGAAAGTCTATCCCAGTGGCTTTCCCCACACATTTCCTACCTAGGGCTGAGCAGTGAAAGAAGGGTGCACCGTTTCTTCCACTGAGACATTTCCCGATGTTAGGACTCCTGCCTGTTGGTAGTCTGTAGTGCCCTTGGTGTTAACATTTGTATGGGTGTAAGGCATGGCATGTAATGTGTGCAATGGCCAGTGTATGGTGCAGGAGTCAGTAACCAGACAAGATTAAACTGAATAAACATCTTTTGTTACTAGGGTGACCATACAACCTCTTTTTGGGGTCTAAAAAACTGTCCCGAATTTATAAATTACTAACTGTCTAGGATTCTCAAGTGGGCAGATACTATAATCTGCTACTTTGCAACAGTTGAAGGACCTGTGCTGATTTCAACCTTCATGAGATCAGTGCAGGAGGGGGCGGAGTTCAGTAGGGGAGAAGAGGTGACCCTGAAAAACCTTGGAAGTTGTAGTCCTCTCCTCTTGCACTCTTCCCCTGAACTGCACACTGATATCCCATTATAGCAACATGGACATGCTGGGAGTTGTAGTCCTCACCTCTTATACCTCATCCTTGTAATGTGCTGTTATCACATATTAACAGCGTGGACATGCTAAGAGTCATAGTCCTCTTCTCTTATACCCCTATCTGAAATATTCTCTGACATCTCATAATAATGGCCTGGACATGTTGAAAATTGTAGTCCTCTCCTCTTATACCTCCTCCCTGTAATGGGTTCTGATGCTGGTATATAGATTACGGTTTCCATTCTGTATGTTGTGTCACCCACTGTCCCCAAGTATGGTGTCCTCTTTTTGGAGGTTATGAAAGTGGTCACCCTAGTATATAGGTAAGCTATGTAGGTAGCAGAGCTGTGTGTGTCAGCTGTGTATGTAGCAGTGCTGTGTTAATCAGCTGTGCATGCAACAGAGATGTATATGTGTGTCAGCTGTACATGCACAGTGCTGTGTATATGTGTTTGTGGGTAAGTATAATGTGTGTGTTGCAGAGCTATGTGTCAGGACCGGCAGTCATTGCACCCGTTCTGCTGGTCCTGTCTCTGACTCTGGTGGCGAGGTGGTTGCCTGTGGTCAGGCTTCGTCCGCTATTTCGGCAGGCTCCTCCTCCAGCCGGCGGTCTCTGGCTGTGGATGCGTGTCCCAGGCAGGGGACGCGCGCGATGGTCATAAGTGCCAGGGACGTGGCTGGTGCGCACTCTTGCTCGTGGCCTGTTACTGGTCGCCGGAAAACGCGAGCAATATAGTGTCTGTTTATTTTCTGTTCATTTGGTATCTCATGAGTTAAGTTTTTGTTCCTTGCTTTCTCCTCCCAGTCAGCTGGTTGGGTGGGGTCTGCTAGGTATTTAAGGCCCTCTAACTTTTACCTAGCTGCCAGTGTTTGGAGTTTCCTTGCTACTACCTGGTTTGACATTTTTGCTCTGCAGTTTAGACTCTTGTTGTTCTTTCACCCTTGGCGTGTTTTTGACTACTATTTGCTTGCTGATTTTGTTCCTGACGTACTCTCCTGGTTTTGACACGGCTACCTGACTACTCATTTGGTTCTTGTTTGTCTGTCTTGTTTGTCTTCCCATCCCCTGCACTTTGCTAGTGTATTTCAAGTCTTCAGGTTGTCGGCTCAGGGGTTAGCCTGAGTGGGCAATAGGCAGGGAAAGGGGTTGGGATTAAGCTCAGGGATCACTTACCCCTTATCTGTTTATCCCAGCCCTGACACTATGTGTGTACAGCAATTCTGTGTGTATATGTGCATGTATAATATATGTACTGCAGAGCTGTGTGTGTGTGTATTTGTATAATGTCCTGATAATGGAGAATAAAAAAATGCCTAAAAAATAATCTAGCAGCACAAGTGGGGCACCACACAGAAGTAACAGTCACATTTGGTACATTTAATGAAGTGACAATGAGTAATGAGTGTTTGTTACAATGGTCAGCAGATTTAATCCACCCCCCCTTCTCCCCCATTCAAAACCCCAGAAAGGAGCCTGCAAAGTGAAGGAGGGCACACCGCGCATGACTGGCTGTCCTCCGTTTATTCCTATGGGAACCCCAAACATAGCCGACGCTGGCTCAGCTATTTCCGTCAGCCCCATAGAAGTGAATGGAGTGGTGGCCGCACTTGCATGGTGTGCTTCCCATTAATTTCGATGGCACTCCCATAGGAATGAATGGAAGGTGGCCATGCATATGCCCTAGCGATATGCCCCCTATGTCTGAGGTGAGACAACCCCTTTAAACCACTTTCCTTTATACATACAGTTGGGAAAATAAGTATTTGATACACTGGCGATTTTGCAAGTTTTCCCACCTACAAAAAATGAAGAGTGCTGTAATTTTTATCATAGGTGCACTTCAACTGTGAGACACAGAATCTAAAAAAAATCCAGAAAATCACGTTTTATGATTTTTAAATAATTAATTTGCATTTTATTGTATGAAATAAGTATTTGATACAACAGAACAACAGAACTTAATATTTGGTACAGAAACCTTTTTTTGCAATTACAGAGGTCAGACATTTCCTGTAGTTCTGGAACACGTTTGCACACACTGCAGCAGGGATTTTAGCCCACTCCTACATACAGATCTTCTCCAGATCTTTCAGCTTTCGGGGCTGTAACTGGGCTTCATTGAGTTTCAGTTCCCTCCAAAGATTTTCAATTGGGTCTGGAGATTGACTAAGCCACTCCAGGACCTTGAAAAGATTCTTATGAAGCCACTCCTTAGTTTCAGGTCATTGTCATGCTGGAACACCCAACCACGACCCATTTTCAATGCTATTACTGAGGGAAGAAGAAGGTTGTTGACCAAAATCTTGTAATACATGGTCCCATCCATCCTCCCTTCAATTTGGTGCAGCCGTCCTGTCCCCTTTGCAGAAAAGCACCCCAAAGTATGATGTTTCCACCCCCATGCTTCACATTTGGGACGGTGTTTTGGGGGTTGTACTCATCCTTCTTCTTCCTCCAAACGCGGAAAATGGAGTTGATACCAAAAAGTTCTATTTTGGTCTCATCTGACCCATACATCCTCTGGATCATCCAGATTTTCATTGGCGAACTTCAAACGGACCTGGACATGTGCTAGCATGAACAGGGGGACCTTGCAGGATTTTAATCCATGACGGCATAGTGTGTTACTAACAGTAATCTTTAAGACTGTGGTCCCAGCTCTTTTCAGGTAATTGACCAGGTCCTCCCATGTAATTCTGGGCTGGTTCTTGACCTTTCTCAGAATCATCTGTACCTCATGAGGTCAGATCTTGTATGGAGCCCCAGACCGAGGAAGATTGACAGTCTTCCATTTTCTAATAATTGCATCAACAGTTGTTGCCTTCTCACCCTGCTTCATCCCTATTGTCCTGTAGCCCATCCAAGCCTTGTTAAGGTCTACAATTTTGTCCCTGGTGTCCTTAGACAGCCCTTTGGTCTTGGCCATGGTGGAGAGATGGAGTGTGATTGATTGAGTGTGTGGACAGGTGTCTTTTATAACAAGTTGAAACAGGTGCAAATAATACAGGTAATGAGTGCAGAGTAGGAGACTTCTTCAAGAAAAACTAACAGAACTGTGAGAGCCAGAATTCTTAGTTTTTAATTCTTATTTTTGTTGATATCAAATCAACGGTGACATAGAATAGGCAATCAGTACATAAGCACAAAGAAGATGGTTGTTGCAGTAGAAACAAAATTGTCTCAGGAGTGTACAGTACAACTAGAAGAGAGGCGGACTAGTACCTCTTCATATCACTGTAGCTTATACATATATGGAACAGTCAATTATCTTTATTCAGAGACTTTTGCGTAAAGCAAATAAATAAACAATAAAGAAATACATATAAAGACAGCTGGATGGGATAAAGGTAAATACAGTTCAAATTGAGGAATACATTCTTTGAGATCTAATTATATACCTGGTTCAGTGGAGGTTTCTATACTTTCTCCTAGCCCCCCCCCCCCCATGTACATTCAAATAGACGTGAGTTGTTGGATTCCCAATGGGCTAGTTGCTCCATATGATACACCTGATCACATTTGGCTAACCACAGTGATATTGGTGGGGGGGGGGGTTGTCTTCCAATTCGTTGCTATCAGTAGTCTGACCGCTGTCAAAAGGTGTTGGTATAAGCGGATTTCATACCGGGTGTTATAAGGTGGGCTAGTGAACCCAGTAGACACATCTGTGGCGTTTGTGGAACCGCTTTATTGTGCAGTTTGGCCAATATCTCGCAAACTGTGGTCCAAAGAAGGGACAAGGACTGGGCATGTCCACCAAATGTGAATAAAAGTGCCTTTATTTTGAAGACATCTCCAGCATATTGGGGAAGAGGTAGGGTACATTTTGTGTAATCTCTCAGGGGAATAATACCATCTGATGAGCGTTTTATAGTAATTCTCCTGAAGCCGAACACATCTGGAAACTTTGGTAATTTGTGCCAATATGGTTCTTACTTCCTCATTGGAGAATGTTAATTTCAGATCTACTTCCCATTTGATAATGAAAGCAGGTTTATTTGCCATATCATTCTGGAGAAGTGAAGTGTATATTTTAGATATTTTCTTGTAGCGGTCTTTAGCTCCCCTGACAATCTGTTCAAAACAAGTGGGACTGGAGTTATTTGGTATTTGCATCTTTTTAATTGCATGTAAGAAATTCGATTCCTGAAAGTGGTTGAAGTTTGAAGTAGGTTCACCTTCTGTGTTGGTGTCTGTTACATTTTGAACCTCTCTAAGTATATCCCATAGTGCTGTTGAGTTAGTCTTACAAGACTCGGTAAGTGATGACCTAAACTCCAATGAGGAGTCCCACATAACATCTCTGATCTGCAGAGAGGGGGTTAAAGGAATTGTAAGCAAGGCATCCGCCAGCCAGGTACACCATATGTTAATGGTGTTTCGTGTCATTGGGCTAGAGATGCCTCTTAAGAGGTCTGCCCTGTTTGTCTTAATCAAAGCTAGAGAACGTAGTGCTATGTTTGTCATGGATTGTTCTATAGCTATGTCCAGTCTGCCTGGCGGATCACGTAACCATTCCAAGACTCTGAGTGGACTTATAGTAGATGTAGAAATATGGGATTTCCAAGCCCCCATTTCTGGTTGATTTAATTACTTGGGTCTGGCACCATTCCACAGAAACTGCGTAAGTATTTTCCTCAAGTGCGTAAAGAAAGATCTTGAAAGAGGGATTGGCAGTACCTGCAAATAGCATAGTATTTTCAGGAGGAGAATTGTTTTAATTAGGGATCTGTGCCCAAACCATGAAGTAAATGGTATATCCCATGATTTAATGGGGTTATTAATAGTATGTGGGAGGTTTTTATAATTTCCCGAATAAAGAGCGGGAGGATGAGAGGTGAGATTGATGCCCAAGAAAGGTATACTTTGCGAGGACCATGTAAAGGGTGAACAGCCCTCAAGTAGCCTCTGTGTCTGCGAATCTAAGGTGACATTCAGCACTTGAGACTTGTTGAGGTTCCCCTTAAAATTTGAAAATGTGCTGAAGCTGTCCAACAATGCATGAACTGCTGGGAAGGCCTCTGTGGGATTGGTAATGATTAAGAGTAGGTCATTCTCAAAGGCGGCTTGTGTATGTATATGCTGAATGCTTGAAGGAGTGGTTCTATTGAGAGGACAAACAAAAGCAGAGATAGCGGGCAACCTTGTCTGGTTCCATTGCTGATTTTAAAAGCAGGTGATAATGTGTTGTTCACTAGGATTCGGGCACTAGGGTCCCTATACATAGCCACAACTGCCTTGATAAAGCCACCAGGAATGTGAAAACATTTCAGGGCCCTCGTCATGTATCTCAAATCTAATCAAAAGCATTCTCGGCATCTGTGCCAAGAAGGACTAGGGGCGTGGAGGTAGTATGGGTAGTATGAGCATACTGGATGATGTTAATAATCCGACTGATGTTCATTCTACCTTCACGTCCACTGACAAATCTTACCTGCTCCATATGAATCAGCTGAGGGAGGAGAGGTTATAACCCAAGGGCCAAGATCTTGGCTAACAATTTCAAGTCATTGTTCAGCACTGAGATTGGCCTATAACTGAAGCAGGAGGATGGGTCCTTACATTCTTTGGGTATGATGGTTATTTGGGCAGTCAGCATATGTGAGTGAAGAGGTTTCCCCTACCAAATTGAGGTACACACCTGAAGCAGTTTTGGTAACAGAATATTTTGAAAGGAGTCATAGCACTTCATAGGTAGGCCATCTGGGCCTGGACTTTTATGTAGTGGCGAACATTTTTTTTTTTTTTTATATATTTTTTATTGTCATTTAACAGAGTAAGCACATGAATTACAATACATATGTGAATATCCAATAGCATAAACAATGTACAGCAGTCATGAATTGAAATAAGTATGTATATATATCTGATCAATGACATTTTACATTAATCCAATAAAGTATACATTTCCCAAACTCCCTTCCAACCCCCGAACTTGTTCCAGATGCTATATACTGTATATGAATTCTATTTTTTCTCTAAACTTTGAAGTATTTTCTATTTATCCTTATTACTTCCTATTAGTACGTTTACAGTCTGCTTAATAAATCATTTATATCTATATCTGTTGTGTTGTGAAGATGAGCTATATTTTCTTTGTATTAGATCTCTTGCTTCATCTTGTGTACAAAACTGTTCGATAAATGTTTACCATTTTTTCATAAATGTCTTGTTTTTTCATTTTTCCCTTCTGTGTCCCATTTGTTGGCTATTAGACATTTTTTTGTATGTTCAAGTACCGTATTTTTCGCTTCATAAGACACACTTTTCCCCCCCAAAAGTAGGGGGGAAATTGTGGTGCGTCTTATAAAGCGAATACAAGTGAGCGCTTCCATTATGGAAGCGCTCACTTGTATGTATAAGGTGCTACCCCGATCAGACCTCAGATCAGCCCACCCAGCCACATAAGGTTAAAATAAAAACTTTTTATTTTAAACTTATGTGGCTGGGTGGGCTGATCTGAGGTCTGATGGGGGCACAATAAGCTGATCTGAGGTCTGATGGGGGCACATACTGCTGATCTGAGGTCTGATGGGGGTACATTCTGCTGATGTGAGGTCTGATGGGGGCACATTCTGCTGATCTGAGGTCTGATGGGGCAAAGTAAGCTGATCTGAGGTCTGATGGGGGCACATTTTGCTGATCTGAGGTCTGATTGGGGCACATTTTGCTGATATGAGGTCTGATGGGGGCACATTCTGCTGATCTGAGGTCTCATGGGGGCACATTTTGCTGATCTGAGGTCTGATGGGGGCACAATGGGCTGATCTGAGGTCTGATGGGGGCACAATGGGCTGATCTGAGGTCTCATGGGGACACATTCTGCTGATCTGAGGTCTGATGGGGGCACAATAAGCTGATCTGAGGTCTGATGGGGGCACAATAAGCTGATCTGAGGTCTGATGGGGGCACAATAAGCTGATCTGAGGTCTGATGGGGGCACACTAAGCTGATCTGAGGTCTGATGGGGGCACAATAAGCTGATCTGAGGTCTGATGGGGGCACAATAAGCTGATTTGAGGTCTGATGGGGGCACAGTAATCTGATCTGAGGTCTGATGGGGCACATTTTGCTGATCTGAGGTCTGATGGGGGCACATTCTGCTGATCTGAGGTCTGATGGGGCACATTCTGCTGATCTGAGGTCTGATGGGGGCACATTTTGCTGATCTGAGGTCTGATGGGGGCACATTTTGCTGATCTGAGGTCTGATGGGGGCACATTCTGCTGATCTGAGGTCTGATGGGGGTAGAGTGGGCTGATATGGGGGCTGATCTGAGGTCTGATGGGGTTCTGACATGGAGGGCTGATATGGGGGTCTGATGTGATGTCCTGAAATTTATGGGGGGTCTGATATGAGGTGTGATGAAAAATATTTTTTTCTTATTTTCCTACTCTAAAATCTGGGGTGCGTCTTATCATCAGGTGCGTCTTATAAAGCGAAAAATACGGTATTTCTTTTATGTCTGAGGGATTTGGGGATAACCAATGGCGCAAGATATTTCTTTTAGCAGCCAGTAGTATGACATGCGCTACCTTTGTGGTCCCACTAGGTGTATTGTAGAAAAGTAGTTCCTCATAGGAAATTCCCAAATTAGAATGGAGTTTATTGTTACATTCTTGCACTATCTGGTTCCATAAATTGTGTATCATTGTACATTCCCACATGCAGTGGAACATATCGGCTTTGTGTAGTCACATTTTGGACAGGAGGATTGCATATTTTTGTTGTCTATAGGGGCACTATATTGGATGTTGAAAGCATATATGGCTCCATGTAGGAATTTGAAATGTGTTTCCCTCCATATTTAACTGGAAACCACTCTTTGTACGTTCCATCCCCTGAGAATATCTGGGGTGTCTATTGTTTTAGGAAGTCTTTTATTCCACATTTTAAACAGTGCACCTTTAAACAGGTTGTGACAGTTTCTTCATAATGTCTCTATATAGGGACGCTATCGACACATTGGCCTGTGTTGGTAGTATCATGTTATCAAAATCGTGATGGGAGAACTCTGTTGTTGTCAGCTTTAGTTTAGCTTTGAGCAAATAATGTTTGCTATATAGATCGTATGTTTCTTTTAATTCCTGAAATGAATATTATGATTGTGTTTTGGGATTCCATAGGTTTCCTACGGACTTTATACCATTGGTTTTCCAGTTCCCAAACTATTTGTTTAGAAAACCCGCTGGAAAATCAGCGTGATTCCAAGGACTAAGGTGTTTGGAAATCATATAAGGAAGGCCAAATACTTTTCTAACTGCTTTCCATGTTGCTATGGTATCCTTTAGTATGATACTGCTTTTTAATGTCCTAGGGACCTTTGAATATGGGGTATGAAGTAGTGCATTTAAGCTCCAAGGTTTTATCAATTGTGTCTCTAAGTTATAGTTGGGAAATGGGACGATTTTGCAATCCAATCTATGCAATGCCTCAGTAAACTGGCTAGGTTATAATGTCGTATATCGGGAAAGCCCACTCCTCTTTCCTATTTAAGTAGTGTTAATTTATTCTCGCTTTTTTCCCTGCCCAAAGGAAGTTTCTAAATGTCTTATTAAGAGCATTCACATCCTTATGAGTAAGAAGTAGCGGAATTGTTTGCAATTGGTATAAAAGCGTAGGAAAGCAAATCATTTTTATAAGGTGGCATTTGCCCAACAGGGATAGGGGAAGATCTTTCCATTTCTTGAGATATGCAGTCATTTGTTTGATCAAACTAGGGTAATTGAGATTATAGATGGATTCTGGTGATCTATCTGGATACCTAGATACTTAATAGATTGTTGGGCTATAGTAATGGGATATTGGCCCCAGGATTTTTTTGATGTTGTGGGGTGTAGGTATAATAATTCACATTTGGTAACATTGACTTTGAAACCAGAAAAGGAGCCAAAAAGGGAAAGCATTTCAAACAGCTTCGGTATATCTGTTTGTGACTGAGATAAAAATACTAGTAGATCATCCGCAAATAGTGCATGTTTCACCTCAGCCGCACCTATTGATATGCCTGATACATTTGTATTTGAAGCTATTGCTCTGGACAGAGGTTCGATGGTTAAGTTGAATAATAAGGGGGACCTTGTACCTTTAAATAATAGGAATCTAGGTGACAAAAAATCTGGGGTATATAATTGTGCCATGGGGGAGTCATAGAGAGTCTTCAGATATGTGCAAAAGGAGCCCATGAGTCCCACTGAGTCCAATACTTTGTTGAGCCAGTCCCAGGCCACATTGTCAAAAGCTTTTTGTGCGTCTATTGCCACTATGGCCGGGGACCAGTGGCGTAGCGTGGGGGGGACATGGGGGCCGTTGTCCCGGGCGCAAAATTCCAGGGGCGCCTGGCAGGAAACACTTCAATGAAGGCCACTGTAGCCTATGGCTCCCATCCCCTCCGTTCATCCTCATAGACTTCAGGACAGGCCTGAAGCCTATGAGGCAGTAGAGTGGCTAGAATGGAGTTGCTCCTGGTTTGCTGTCGGGAAGAGGTAGAGTCTCGTCATCCAGGGGGCGGGGCCTCAAGACATTCTACAGTGCAAGTTGGAGAGGAGGCTGCAGGTCAGTATATGGAAGAATAATTGTTATTTTTACTTGGGGGACCTTTTTGCAGGGGCTGAATGGAGGAGGAATGATCCTTGTATAAGAGACTATATGTTAGAGGGGTCTGAAGGGGGGGTGATATTATTTAAATGGGACTGTATGCTGGAGGGGCTAAAGGCAGGGGAGGTGATATTATTTTACATGGGACTGTATGCTGGAGGGGCTGAAGGCAGAAGTTGTGATGAATTTTATATGGGACTGTATGCTGGAGGGGCTGAAGGCAGGGGGAGTTATGTATTTTATATGGGACTGTATGTTGGAGGGGCTGAAGGCATGGGGACTTATGTATCTTACATGGGACTGCATGTTGGAGGGGCTGAAGGCAGGGGGAGTGATATATCTTACATGGGACTGTATGCTGGAGCGGCTGAAGGCAGGGGTAGCGATGTATTTTACATGGGACTGTATGCTGGAGGGGCTGAAGATAGGGGGAGTGATGTATTTTACATGGGACTGTATGCTGGAGGGGCGGAAGGCAGGGGAGTGATTTATCTTACACGGGACTGTATTTTGGAGGGTCTGAAGGCAGGGGGAGTGATGTATCTTACATGGGACTGTATGTTGTAGGGGCTGAAGGCAGGGGAAGTGATGTATCTTACATGGGACTGTATGCTGGAGGGGCTGAAGGCAGGAGAGTGATGTATCTTACATGGGACTGTATGCTGGAGGGGCTGAAGGCATGGGGAGTGATTTATCTTACATGGGACTGTATTTTGGAGGGGCTGAAGGCAGGGGGAGTGATGTATCTTACATGGGACTGTATGCTGGAGGGGCTGCAGGCAGGGGGAGTGATGTATTTTATATGGGACTGTATGCTGGAGGGGCTGAAGGCAGGAGAGTGATGTATCTTACATGGGACTATGCTGGAGGGGCTGAAGGCAGGGGAGTGATGTATCTTACATGGGACTGTATGCTGGAGGGGCTAAAGGCAGGGGGAGTGATATATCTCACATGGGACTGTATGCTGGAGGGGCTGAATGCAGGAGAGTGATGTATTTTACATGGGACTGTATGCTGGAGGGGCTGAAGTCAGGGGGAGTGATGTATTTTATATGGGACCATATGCTGGAGGGGCTGAAGGCAGGGGGAGTGATGTATCTTACACGGGACTGTATTTTTGAGGGGCTGAAGGCAGGGGGAGTGATGTATCTTACATGGGACTGTATGCTGGAGGGGCTGAAGGCAGGGGGAGTGATGTATTTTATATGGGACTGTATGCTGGAGGGACTGAAGGCAGGAGAGTGATGTATCTTACATGGGACTGTATGTTGGAGGGGCTGAAGGCATGGGGAGTGATGTATCTTACATGGGACTGTATGCTGGAGGGGCTGAAGGCAGGGGTAGCAATGTATTTTACATGGGACTGTATGCTGGAGGGGCTGAAGACAGGGGGAGTGATGTATTTTACATAGGACTGTATGCTGGAGGGGCTAAAGGCAGGGGGAGTGATGTATTTTACGTAGGACTGTATGCTGGAGGGGCTGAAGGCAGGGGCAGGGGCAATACATATGGCGCTCCTTCTGTTCGGAGTCCTGCCATGTGCCCCCACAGCAGTTTATCAACACATATGGGGTGTTGCCGTATTCAGGAGAAAACGGGTCAGAAATTATGGGGTGCTTTTCTCCTGTTTGGGGCTAAAGTAACATTTTATTGGAAGAAATGAAACTTTTCATTTTCACAGCCAAGTGTTTCCAAATTCCGTAAAACGCTTAGGGGGTCAAAGTGGTCAGTACCCCCCTTAATATATTCTTTAAGGGGTGTAGTTTCCAAAATGGGGTCACTTTTTGAGGGTTTCCACTCTAGGGGTACGTCAGGGTCTCTTAAAATACAAAATGGTGCCTAAAAACCATTCTAGCAAAATCTGCCTCCAAAATGCATATGGCACTCCTTTCCTTCCGACCACTGCCACGTGCCCATAGAGCAGTTTACCACCACATGGTGGTATTTCTGTAAACTGCAGAATCAGAGTACTGTATATTGAGGTTTAGTTTGCTGTTAACCCTTGCTGTGTTGCAAGAAAAAAATTATTAACATGAATAATCTACCAAAAAAGTGAAATTTTGAAATTTCACCTCCATTTTCCTTTAATTCTTGTGTAAAACCTCAAAGGTTAACAAAGTTTGTAACATCAGTTTTTTATAATTTGAGGGGTGTAGTTTCTAAAATGGGGTCATTTATGGGTGGTTTCCATTAGGTAAGCCTCACAAAATCACATTATAACTGAATTGGTGCTCAAAAAAATGGTTTGGGAAATTTTATTTATAAAATTTTGCATTTATAAAATGATGCCAACATAAAGTAGACATATGAGGAATGTTAAGTAATAAATATTTTATGAGGTATCACTTTCTGTTTTAAAAGCAGAGAAATTTACATTTTGAAAATTGAAAATTTTTCTAAATGTTTGGTAAATATGGGATTTTTTCATAAATAAAGGTGAAATATATTGACTCAAATTTATTACTGTCATGAAGTACAATGTGTCACGAGAAAACAATCTCAGAATGACCTGGATAAGTAAAAGTGTTCTAAAGTTATTACCACATAAAGTGACACATGTCAGATTTGCAAAAATCGGCCTGGGATTTAAGGTGAAAAGTGGCTCGGTACTGAAAGAGTTAAGTGGCCTCCATCACACAGTCATTTTTATAACCAATTGCAATATATGTGGCTATTCACACGGCTATTTTTTATTTATTTTTTTTAACGGCCAGCGAATAGAGGCCGACAAAAAATAGGACTTGTCCCTTTTTTGGCATTGTAATCAATGGGACCGTTTTTAACGGTCGTTTAGACAGGAGTGCCCCCATATAACAGCTGATAAAACTGGTCCAGTGGGGATAAATGACATTTCAGGAGTTAAAATTATTTTAAAAATACTCACCTGATGCAACACGCGGGGACACTGACTCCTCACTGGATGCAGCAGGACCTGCGCTCCTAGTGTGATGACATCATATAATCACATCAGGTCCTGCAGCATCCAGGGAGGAGCAAGTGTGCCAGCACGTGAAAAGTGGATGAGGTATGGGGGTTTTTTTGGCAGTGAAAAGAAAATGCTGTGGGCCACAACATTAATGCTGGGGGCCAATATAGGGAACATTATTCATGCAGGGGGACACTATGGGCAACATTATTAATGCTGGAGGCCACTATGAGGGACATTATTAATGATGGGGCCAATATGGGGAACGTTATTAATACTGGGGGCCACTATTGGGGACATTATTAATGCTGGGGGCCAATATGGGGAACATTATTAATGCTGGGGCCACTATCGGGACATTATTAATGCTGGGGCCACTATTGGGAACATTATTAATGCTGGGAGCCACTATTGGGAACATTATTAATGCTGGGGCCACTATGGGGAAAATTATTAATGCTGGGGGGGCACAATGGGGGACATTATTACTGCTGTGGGCCATTATGGGGGACATTATTTAATCTGGGTGCCACTATGGGGCCCTCAGCCTGATGGCGAGAAAATGGATGCACAAAGCATTTGAAAATGATCATAAAAAAGCTGACAGTGTGTCTGCTTTTAACGGCCTTTTTTTTTTAAGTAGCCTTATTTCTACTGGGGGCTCTGTGAGGGCATTATTAATATTGGAGGGCTCTTCTACTACCGTCTTTCCCCGAAAATAAGTCATACCCCGAAAATAAGGCATGTCAGAGCTTTTGAAGCATTGGCTAATATAAGGCACCCCCGAAAATAAGACGTAAAATGCTCGGGTGGAATTTGCAAGCGCTTTTTTAAATCTGTATGCTAATACATACGCATATTTTAGAATGTACACTAATGCATACGCATTCTATAAATTAGTACGCATTAGCGTACTAATTTATAAAATGTGTACGCATTAGTGTACATTCTAAATTATGCGTATGTATTAGCGTACAGATTTAAAAAAGCGCTCGCAAATTTCACTTGAGCATGCTCGGTCGAGCATGCTCGATCATCACTACGTTTGCATAGAAGAAACATACGGTATGAAGCTGTTCCTAACTACCGTATGTGACGTCCCCTACTGGCCCCTTATCATCACGTTGTACCGCCGCCAGTATCCAGTGCAGCAGACACAGTCTGCCGCTGTCTGCTGCTGTCCCACCGCCATTACAGTCTCTCCAGTACAGTGCGGTACAGAGCTTCCTCTGGTGGCCAGAAGCTGCAATAGCGGGACCATACTGCTGTACAAGTACAGTCGATCGTGTGTGGGAGCCAAATACCGTACTGACAGGTAATCAGTGTACCGTATGAAACGCGCGTAGAGGGGAACGCCAGCAGCCTTACTCCACTACACCGGGTATGTTACAGCACAGTTTTGTATGACACAATATTCGCAGATTTATGCGTACCATCTTCACTAGTCAACTAGTCAGTAATAGAGCAGCCAATATATTGATTTTTTTGGTGGGAGGTGTTCCATAGATGTTAAGATGGATACATACACCTTCTACCGATATTTACCCTATGATTGATATACTATCTCTTTCTTAAACAATATGAGGGTGCCTACTATATTGTGATTAACTGTGCACATGGATGTATAACTGTGGAGAGCTTTATGGCGTTTTGTTTAGTAACCCTTACTTTATCATGTTAAGTGTAATTGAATCGGATTTTAATCAGGTATAATAAAAAGTTTAATTTTTAAAGGGAAAATTGTTATACTCTTTTTTATTGAGATAAATTTCTTTGTGGGTGTCAGCTTTTCTGCTGAAGGGTCTAAAGTATAAAAAAAAATAATAGAGTGCTGGTTTATTTTTACTCCTAGAACATGAACGCAAAAAGAAAGAGTTATTCTGTGGAGTACAAGAAGGGAATTGTGGAGGACTCTTGGGGCAAAAATCTTACTGCTTTTTGCAAAGAGAAGATGTTGAGTGTCAGATTGGTCCAAAAATGGCAAGCAGATTATGGTAACCTCAATCAACAAGTGGACAAGGGAAATGCTAAAAAGCGCAAGTGTGGATCAGGTCGGCAACCATTATTTTCTGAGCTAGAAGAACTGATCTGTGATTGGGTTGTTGACAGGAGAGCAAAGGCTTTGGTTGTGAATAGGGCTCAGATTCAAGAATTTGCCCTTGCAATGACACCCCACTTTGAAATAGCCCCTGAAGAATTCAAAGCATCACAACACTGGGTGGATAATTTTCTGCAGCGAAGTGAACTGTCTTTAAGACGGTCCACAACACTGTTTAAGCTGGAAGATGCTGAAATTATTAAACGTGCATTTGCATTCAAGTCCTTTATTGATGACTTCTGACTTCTCTAAATACAGTCTTTCCAACATGATTGCTATGGATGAAACTGAAGTGTTTAAGGGCCAATCATCTCAAACAACAATTGAGCAGCGGGGTGCCTCCTCAGTGTACATTCCCTGCACTATGTACGAAACTGCACGTGTTAGGGCTCTTTCACACCACCGTTAGGGATTCCGTTCAGGACTTGACAGGACTTTGTTTTCCGTCCAGCATAACGGAAACCATAACGGATCCATTATGCTTTCCCATAGGCTTCTATTATGACGGATCAAAACGGAATGCCTCTTAAAGGTGTCCGTTTTGATGTCCGCCCTAGGGATTCCGTTTCTTTCCGTTATAACGATGTTATAAAGGAAAGCCTGAACGGAATCCCTAACGGTGGTGTGAAAGAGCCCTTACCTGTATTTTGGCAATTCGTCTAGATGGTACTAAAATCCCGCCTTTAATAATTGCTAAGGGCAAGAAGGATGAGATTGAACGTGTTTCAGGCATTTTTATTCTTGAAACTGAAAAGGCCTGGGCCACACAAGCAGTTATAAGGAAGTAATGCTACCCCTTGTTATGCGAGGAAGCCAAAGAGGTCTGCTAGTCTGGGATGCAGCCAGCACACACTGTGCTAAAGACATGAAGAAAGTTCTTCATGAAAGAAAAATAGATCAAATAATGATTCCTGCAGGAATGACGGCCTATCTCCAGACTCTTGATATTGCTATAAATAAGCCATTCAAGGACCATTTGCGGTTGGAAATTAATGACTACATTGAAAATAGAATGGAGAGAAATCAGCGTGGAAACTTTGTGAAGCCTAAACTACAAGAGGTTGTGACTTGGGTGAAGAATTCATGGGAGAAAATCACTGACAGTAGCATTGCAAATGTCCTACGAGCAGGCTACCTTGACAAGAAGTACTCATTCAAGGACAGTGCAATTGCTAGACATGAGAGATATGGGCCACTGATTCTCAAGGAAATGGCATCCCAACAAAGTCAACAGGAAATTCAGGGTTTGGATTGTTATGATGATGTCCTAGAAGATGATGACACGATTGTCATTGAATAAATTTTACTTTCTGTTCATACGGTACAGTTAATCTAGGTACCGTAGGTAAATACCTTATACCATACCGTTAATTCTTCATACGATAAGATTCACAGTTTGTCTGGTTATGCTGGTTTGTGATTACCGTATAACTACGGTACCAGTACTGTACAGTATACCATATACAGTAATAAATGTCCATTTTTTTGGTCAGCAATAAATGTGAATTTGAAAAATATAAGACACCCCCCGAAAATAAGACATAGCACAACTTTTGGAGCAAAATTTAATATAAGACAGTGTCTTATTTTTGGGGAAACACGGTGAGTATAGTATTTGGGGGTATTGGGAAGCACAGCGAGCAGCAGGATAACACTTGTGGGACTTGAGGTTGGGGGGTGATGATAGAAATGTTAGGAAACTAGGATGTCTGTGTGTCACACTCTGCAGAGACGAAACGTGGCTGAAAGAAGTTGTCTGGGCCAAATGTAGAAGATGAAAGAAAACATCTACGTCAGAGGAGACGTCACCTGGGAGGCTCTGGATGTGAGAGGTATGTGCTGCTGTATAGTCCTGTATGTTTGGTAGCGTCTATGCATCAAGCAGGGCTGTGGAGTTGGTAAGCCAAAGCCCTGACTCTGACTCCTCAATTTCCCCTAACTCCAACTCCCACTCCGACTCTGACTCCCTCATACATGGCGCGTGTTTAAGTGATAACATTAAACAAACTTTGCATAAATCAATAGTACAGATATGTCATGAAAAAAAAATTGTAATATATGTTTTACTAGATATCTTTACTCTGCACTTTCAGTATCAGGCTTCTCTGTGTACAGCTCACTAAGGGCCTGATGTATGAAAACTGTCTAGGTCTAAGACTTTCTTTGTTACCCATAGCAACCAATCAGAGCTCCCCTTTCATTTCTCCAGAGCACTATATGAAATGAAAGGGGAACTCTGATTGGTTTCTATGGGACAGTTTTCATACATAAGGCCTTAGGTGTTTTCCATCATACTGCTTCAGTCTAGAAAGTGACACTACTAGCAGTGCTAGATAACAAAGGCTTGGCAATGGCTTCTACACCTACAGTACTTTTTCCACATGTGTGTTTCTGTATTTCTGAATTTGAGATGTTAGAAAACAGTTTCCCCCCTTATATTTTATGTATAGCATATAGAAGCCATCAGAGCAGCTAACCTCTCCAAACATGAGCTCAGAGGAAAAGCAAACTAAAACATAAAGCATACAGAGAGAACATGCACTGGACAATTGATTTATGCATAGTTTATTGAAAGTTTAGATGTACTAAGAAGTACTTGCCTTAAACCCTTCATGACATTTTTCACCTTAAAGGGGTTCTCCATGAATTAAAAAAATGAAAATACTTAAATATTAATTTATAATAAATATATTCACAAATACCTTTCATTAGTTATAATTGCTCGTTTTGTCTGGGGAGCAATCATTAGGAGAAACAAAATGGCCGCCATCCTATTATTACACACAGAACCTGTCCTAATCACACAGGAGGACAAGTAACTTCACAACGCTGAGGTAAAGAGCTGCCTCATCCTCCTCTCTGCTCTGCTTGTAAGGGATTATGATCCTGAACAGGGGCGGACATACCGCCTGTGCAGCAGGTTCAGCTGCACAGAGGCCCAGAGAGGGAGGGGGGCCCTTTTCAGTGCCAGCAGAGAGGGTTGGGCCCTGATTAAGACTTACAATTAATCGGCCACCTGTTCTTCCTATACTCCAAAGTTGAAGGACCTTCTATGACATCATAGTCATGTGACCTTTTCAACAGTGAAAGTGGTGACAGGACCTGTGATGAGGTCACCGTCATGTGACCAGTGCAGAGAAAGACAGTGGAGACCTGTGAATCCATGGAATGCATGTAAGTGCCACAGACATGCTGGGAGATGTGGTTCTCCCCATTATACCTCCTCCCTACTTAGTGGGGGGAAATATGTAATTTAACTGGGACTGTATGTTAGAGGGGCTGAAGGAAAGGGAAGGGTGTTACATGGGACTGTATGTTATAGAAGACTGGTGGGAGATGACTGGTGTTATTTACATGGGACTGTGTATTATAGACGACTGGAGGGTAAGGAGTGATGGTATTTACATGGGACTATGTGTTGGAGGGGCTAGAGGGGATTTAAATTATTTACATGGGACTGTATTTTATAGAAGGCTGGTGGGAGATGTCTGGTGTTATTTACATGGGACTGCATGGTAGAGAAGACTGGAGGGAGAGGAGTGATGCTATTTACATGGGACTGTATTGTATAGAATACTGGTAAGAGTGGTCTGGTATTATTTACATGTGACTGCATGGTATAAAAGACTGGAGGGAGTGGAGCGATGTTATATACATGGGACTGCATGGTATAGAAGACTGTAAGGAAGAGAGATTATTTACATGGGACTGTATTATATAGAAAAGTGGTGGGAGAGGACTTGTGTTATTTACATAGGACTGCATGGTATAGAAGACTGGAGGGAAAGGACAAGCATTATAATTTATAGGGTCACTACAGAGAATATTATAACTCTAGAGGGTACGGCAGGAGGTATAATTACAGGGGACACTGCAGGGAGCATTACAAAAATTGTGGGCAGTGGTGGGGGTATTACTACTGAGGGCTCCATAGGAGTACCTTATAGATTGGCATTATTTCTTTTAGCGGTGCCCTATAGGGGGGGCCTTATTAGTACTTAGGGCACTGTAGGGAGTCTTATTAACACTGGCGGTACTATGAGGGGGGCTTCCGCCTAGCAGTGAGCCCAGAGATGTCACCGGCACTAATGGAGAGACTTTAGCGCCGCCATAGCCTGTAAAGCCGCCCATCAGTGCCAGTGACGTCTCCGCTTAGCAGTGTAAAAATATAAACAAAACAGCCCAGGGTAAGGGAGAGCGGCGGAGTATGAAATGTCAGAGGGGATGAGTGGGGGGAGAAGGGGTTATGTCCGAGAGGGGGGCCCAGGTACATTCCTTGCACAGGGGCCCTCTGCTGTCTGTGTCCGCCCCTGATCCTGAATACAGGTGAATTTCTGTGGGAATTGAGAAGATGAGGAGACATCAGAGGAAGTAGGGGTGTAGTAATGAGCAGCAGCTCTCACATCCAGTCTCCATTACCACAGTCTGTCCTGTCAGTCCTCCCTGTACTTCATGTCTCCTGATGAACTAATTTCCCCAGAGATTCAGCTGAAGATCTTATCACCTGTATTCAGGATCATAATCCCGGACAAACAGAGCAGAGAGGAGGATGAGGCAGCTCTTTACCGCAGTGTTGTGAAGTAACTTGTCCTCCTGTGTGATTAGAACAGGTTCTGTGTGAACTAATGGGAAAGTGACCATTTTATTTCTCCTAATGATTGTTCCCCAGACAATGCTAGCCATTATAAATAAAGAAAGGTATTTGGGAATACGTTAATAATAAAGTAATATTTATGTATTTTCATTTTCTTAATTCCCGGAGAACCCCTTTAAGGACCAGGCCAAATTTTGGAAATCTGTCATGTGTCACTTTATGTGGTAATAACTTTGGAACACTTTTACTTATCCAAGCCATTCTGAGATTGTTTTCTCGTGACATATTGTATTTCATGACAGTGGTAAATTTGAGACAATATAAATCACCTTTATTTATAAAAAAAATCCTAAATTTACAGAAAATTTAGAAAAATTTGTAATTTTCAAAATTTGAATTTCTCTTCTTTTAAGGAAGATAGTGATTCCTATCAAAATAGTTATTACTTTACATTTCCCATATGTCTACTTTATGTTGCCATCATTTTGTAGATGTAATTTTATTTTTTGGGGATGTTAGAAGGCTTAGAATTTTAGAAGCAATTCTTAAAATTTTTACGACATTTTCCAAAACCATTTTTGTAAGGACCAGTTCAGTTCTGAAGTCACTTTGTGGGGCTTACATAATAGAAACCACCATAAATGACCCCATTTTAGAAACTACACTCCTCGCGGTTTTCAAAACTGATTTTACAAACTTTGTTAACCCTTTATGTATTCCACAAGATTTAAAGGAAAGTGGAGATGACATTTCTAAATTTCACTTTTTTGGCAGATTTTCTATTTTAATCCATTTTTCCCTGTAACACATCAAGGGTTAATAGCCAAACGAAACTCAAAAACTATTACCCTGATTCTGCGATTTACAGAAATACCCCACATGTGGTCATAAACTACTGTATGGGCTCACAGCAGGGCGCAGAAGAAAAGATGCGCCAGATGGTTTTTGGAGGGTAAATTTTGCTGGACTGGTTTTTAGACACCATGTCCCATTTGAACCCCCCCGATGCACCCCTACAGTAGAAACAACCAAAAAGTGCCCGTATTTTGGAAACTAAGGGATAAGCTGACAGTGTTATTGATGCTATTTTGGGGTACATATGATTACTTTATATTATGCTTTTTGTGAGGCAAGGTAACCAAAAATGGCTGTTCTGGCACAGTTTTTATTTTTTGTTTTTTACAGTGTTCATCTGACAGGTTAGATCATGTGCTACTTTTATAGAGCAGATTGTTACGGACGCAATGATATCAAATATGTCTACTTTGTTTGTTTTGGTTTTTGGGTACATATGATCTTTTGATCATTCATTATTACACTTTTTGGGGCAAGGTGACCCAAAAATTGGTAATTTTGGCACAGTTTTTATTTATTCATTTTTACTGAGTTCATCTGAGGGGTTAGGTCATGTGAGATTTTTGTAGAGCAGGTTGTTATGGACGCAGCAATACCTAACATGTACACTTATTTTTATTTATTTAACTTTTACACAATAATATCATTTTTGAAAGAAAAAAAAACGTCTTTAGCGTCTCCATAGTCTGAGAGCTGTAGTCTTTATTTTTTTGGCGATTGTCTCAGGTAGGGGCTCATTTTTTGCAGGATGAGGTGACGGTTAGATTGGCACTATTTTGGGGGGCATACGCCTTTTTGATCGCTTGGTATTACACTTTTTGTGATGTAAAATGACAAAAAATGCCTTTTTTGACACCTTTTTATTTTATTTTTTAACTGTGTTCACCTGAGGGGTTAGCTCATCTGATATTTTTGTAGAGCAGGTTGTTACGGACACGGCGATACCTAACATGTATACTTTTTTAATTTATTTATTGGCGATTGTCTCAGGTAGGGGCTCATTTTTTGTGGAATGAGGTGACGGTTAGATTGGTACTATTTTGGGGGGGCATAAGCCCTTTTGATGGCTTGGTGTTGTACTTTTTGTGATGGTAGGTGACAAAAAATTGCTTTTTTGACACTGTTTTTATTTTAAATTTTTTTTTACGTTGTTCACTTGAGGGGTTGGGTCATGTGATATTTTTATAGAGCTTGTTGTTACGGATGCGGCAATACCTAATATGTTTAAGGTATTTTATTTTCTTCATTTTTAACCAATTAAAAATGTGCATATATGGGGAAAAAATTTGGATTTTTTTTTTTTTTACTTTTTTTTAACTTTTTTATTTTTTTTTACACTTCTTTTTACACTTTTTTTTAACACTTTTTGACTCAGACCCACTTGGTTCTTGAAGATCCAGTGGGTCTGGTGGCTCTATAATACACTGCAGTACACTGTATAGTGTACTGCAGTCTATTTTCATTCATAATAAGCCTGTTCAGGCTCCTAGCTTTAGCAGGAGCTTGATCAGGCTTAGCTATACCATGGCAAGCCGTACGCTTGTGAAAGCGTCTGGTTGCCATGGTAACCATCGGGACGCTGCCACAGCAGAGCAGCGTCCCGATGGGAGGGGGAGGGAGCTTCCTCCCTCTCTTCTGGCCACACCATCAGTGCGCTGCCAGCGCACCGCAGTGCCCGATGGGAGAGGGAGGGAGCTCCCTCCCTGTTAACTCTTTCCATACAGCGGTCCCTATGGACCATGGCATGGAAGGGGTTAAACGGCTGACATTGGTGCCAGCACCGATGTCGGCCGTTTGAAGCAGAGTGTCAGCTGTATGCTGACACTCTGCTTCACCCGCTCGGCCATCCTGATTGCGAGGGAGCGGGGACCGCCGACCATCCTGAAACAGGAAGGGGGGGGGTGTTTTGAAAATAATAATAGACATGGTGTCAGTTTAATGCCATGATGTGTATACTCGTCATGGAGCACTAAATAGCAGTGCTCCATGACGAGTATACACGTCAGATAGCGTGAAGGGGTTAAAGGAGTTTCCTCAGCAGGTTGATTCATTGGTTGACAGGCAGTTTTTACTCACTCTGTCTCCTCAGGCTGTCAGTGGGTCTCTAGCAGTTATTAGCATATATTAACTTACTCTAACAGAGCAGGAGATTGTGATCTCTAACACAATTACAGGTAAAGCCATGCTTCTCAGTCCTCACAACACTTGGATCTTTTGCTTACTGCAGGTAATCACTCAGAGCTCAGTCCCATCATTCCTTAGGGGTGAGGTCACTCCTGCTCTCAGCCAATCAGATAACAGTCTTTCTGGTCTGCAGGTTACTATAGAAACCTGTGTACAGTGAGAGACCTGCTGAACTGTCTATAGTTCATGCCTGACCAATGTATTTAGAAAACAGTCTTTAATTGCCCCTTTATGTTGAAAGCTAATCTTTGTAACTAGTGAGAAAACCTCTTTAATCCTGTTTTCTGTAGCAGATCTGAGATGAATGTAGCCATTCCTTCCCAGTGCCTTTTTCCTCTGATCTGTAACGGAGGAGTTTTACTACTGAGCATCTACCTGTACATAAAGGGCAGCACACATTCATCTCAACTAAAAGCCTAGATCCTTAGATCAGGAATAGAACAGACATTTATAGGACATTTCATCATTTTCCCAAATTCTTATGAAAATATATTCAGCACATACTGCATTAAACTAACTGTACCAATTTAATATATATTTGTGGAGTCGGAGTCGGTCCATTTTATACAGACTCCGACTCCACCAAAATGGACACCGACTCCACAGCTCCGACTCCACAGCCCTGGCATCAAGTAAAATGTCTTTAGTATTAGTGCGGCCAGGGAGCGTCAACTGGGGCCATATGCATTGATACAGCAAAAACATATATAAAATACCTGTTCCACTTTTTCCGACATAGAAGTTGGGTTAAGTCAGCAAGGCAAACAGTGATTCCTATTTTAATAAAATTCCTCCACTTGATCAAAACAAATGATAAATGTGTCGGAAATCTCACTAGGGGAGGCTTACTAGGTTTTTGTCCGGCTGCCTCTCGGCATATTTGTCGTGCTGCGGCTGGATCTCCGGCCGGTTCCCATTATAGTGAGGAATATTCCCAATATAGTGAGGCTGCGCGGAAAAGATAAACTCCAGTGTGAAACTGGCCTAACATGATATATTACAAAGTTTTTAATATTGCTTGTACCTTTTTTTTATAAAGAAAATAAATTACAGTTACTCCTTAAGACTATTACATTCAATTTTGTGATGAATCAAGCAACCATATCACCAGTCACTTGAACTTCCATGAAAGCAGTGTTATGCAATGTAATGTCACACACTCTATGATCCAAACTGTTTCTTCTTCAGAAGATCATGATATTTGACCTCTGGAATGACGAGTCTGTGACACAATTGTTGGTCATTTTTTTCTAGCCCAAGTTTAAGATTATATCCAAGAATTTTAGCTGAACCAGACTGATATGGAAGCATTGATTTGTCTTTTAGTAGACTTGGGTCCACTTGATTATCTAGACATTTCTCAGAAAGCTGTGCTCGTCTTTTTCTTAGTTCCTCCACTTCATGCCGCATGCGTTCCCTCCCAAAACTCTCCACACGATTCCAAAATGAATTGTTAAAGTAATTGTACAACTGCCAGTCCAGCTGGTTCCAGCTTTTTATTCTCTCCTTCGTCTCAACAGAGAGAATATGTCTGCTCTTGTCACTTCTGGCATTGAGTGGAAATGATAAAACATCATCTAGCGTCCAACAGAGGGCATCTTTAAGGAGCACCAACGACTCATCAAAGTATTCTGTTATCAAAACCAGATCAAATATTGTATCTACCGCTCGCCAAAGTAGCTTGAAATGCTTCAATGATGTAGGCCCATTGTGGTCGAAACCAAGATCAAAACTCATGAGATTCTTCGCAAAACCACTATCAAGTTGATGGCTTTGATAAAATTTGTTGGTGTTGTTTAAAAAGTCTTCTATGTTTTTAGCTTTAGAGAAAGAACTTGTGTTTTTAAAGTATGCAAAGGATGATTCCATTAGGGTGACTGGATGTCTCAGGACTGTAAAGTAAAATGTATCACTGGGCATGACCTTTTCCACCTAAAAGATAAACATATTATTTACCAGATACTTATATTTTAAATATGAAATACTATATTTTACAAATACAATGAAAAAAATCTTTAAGATGACACTTAAAGGGAACCTGTCATCTCCGAAACACCCCCTGAACTAGAGTAAGCGGTGTATAGTGTAAGTGATGCTGAATCCGAATATGTAAGTTTTATCTTCATACTCACTTCTATTCCGACGCTGTGCTCCGACAAACCTGCAGTAAAATGCACTCACTGGACTCTTCTTTGAGTCCTCTCCATTATATGAGTGAGCACTGGAGTCAAGTGAGTGCATTTTACTGCAGGTTTGTGGGAGCACAGCGTCAGAATGGAAGTGAGTATGAAGATAAAAATTACATATTCGGATTCAGCATCACTTACACTACACACCATTAAACTCTAGTTCAGGGGGTGTTTTGGAGATGACAAGTTCCCTTTAAAGATGACACTACTAATTAGCGTACAGATTTGAAGATGCGTACGCTACTACTCGAAAATTGCTCCCGAGCATGCTCAGCCGAGCATGCTCGGGAGCAATTTTCGAGTAGTAGCGTACGCATCTTCAAATCTGTGCGCTAATTAGTATGCATCTTGTAATTTGTACGCATTAGCGCACAAATTTATAAGATTCGTACGCATTAGTGTACAGATTAGAAGATGCGTACGCTACTACTCGAAAATTGCTCCCGAGCATGCTCGCTCATCTCTAATGACAACCCAAAATAGTAATTAAACATGCTTAATCTATTGGAGTAGTCAGTATGCATAACATATAATGGAATTGTCACACATTATCTGGCCCAGATAAAGGGTGGTCTTCTCAAATAGGGTCTTAGGTAAGGTGTCAGTATATTTTCAAATGATATCTTCTACAAATATTTACACATAAGTTTACATTATCTCATCAGCTGCAGAGTTCAGAAGAACTTTAAGATTGCCTCCAGATGGTACTTGACCCCTAGCATCCTGCACTCATTCTATCCCTCATGCTATGCTGGCGCTGCGGCAGTGAGGTAGGTAATATGTCCCACATTTGGTGGCAATGTGATCGTATTGTTCTGTTCTGGAGAGCCTTGAATGTTTTGTACAACCAGATGAGCAGATGCATTTTGCACTGGACGCTAAAGGAGGCTATTCTTTTTATGCTCCCGGGATCCATTCCTACCCTGTAAAAGGGCCTCCTAAGATTTTTTCTACAAGCTGCTCACCTGGTTGTGCCAAGATACTGGAAGTCCTCCAATCTATTGAGCTGGAAAACAGAACTAGACTGTTCTTGCTGTGACTATATGGATGGGGAAGGAGCCTTTTTCAATATTATCCAATGAGGTGCTGCAAGGGAGGAGCACAAGTAATGGCATGTGTGTCATGTATCATGACATTATGAGAGCATAATCCCCGATTTAGCTTTGAGATTCACTGCAGTTCTACTTTCAACAACCTGTCCAAACCGTTGAAATTCTAATCTTCTGTCACATGCTGGTTATAAACTATAGTCTTCTCATGTAGATCTGTCCAACATAATATTAATTTATAAATCCTAAATTGTATATTAATCCGAGAGATACAGTACCTCGGTGAGACTGAAGCGCATGTGATGACACATAATGTTGATATTCTGCTGTTTTCTTGAGGAAAAACCATAGACCTTATCTGCTGAAAAATAGTTGGGGTACATATACAGATGTGTTATGTTGGGGAAAGCGAATGTCAGGTTATGAAATTCCCCATAGCGAAAGAGTATATTTATTATGGTACTACTAGCCGTCTTGTGTGTTTTCAAGAAGAAGATGTTGGTCCTGGGCTTACAAGAACTCAAGTCTGTGTCTGCTCCTTTAAGTTTCTTGCTAAAATCTACTTTCTGCTTGAGCCACAAATCCACCATCTGTAGAAGCTCCATCCAGTCTGTTTCAGACAGTTCTTTACTCATTGCTCCTGCTAGCCTTGATAAACCAGGAATACAATGTTCATCACACCTGTTTGGAGAAGGCAGAGACCAATTAGGAATTGTAGGTTTACAAGCAAGTACACAAGCAACTGATTCACTGGGTCTGTCTGCAATTACTATGTTAATAAATTGGGCCAGAATAGACCAAGTGGTCCTTGTAGTTATCCCAGCCAAACGACCAGGTATAGAACACAAATAGTGACAGTGGTGTGCATTAAATAGGTTTTCCGAGACTTTTCTACTGATTACCTATCCTCCAAATAGATCACCAGTATCTGATCAGTGGGGGTCCGACACCCGGAACACCTGACGATCAGCTATTTGAGATGGCACCGGCATTCACAGTAGCACCACGGCCTTCTCTCAGCATAGGCCATGGGACGTTTCATTCATCGGTCACATGGCCTAGGCGCAACTCTGGCCCATTGAATTGAATGGGGCCAAGCTGCGATAACAAGCATAGCCACTATCAAATGGATGACACTGTGCTTGGTGAGCAAAGAGAAGGCCGCTTAACTACTGTGGGTGCCGCTGCCTTCTAAAAGAGCTGATCGGTTTTGGTACTGGGTGTGCTTTTTCTCTCCCACTCATCCTTTTTAGGCTCTTTAGTGCAATTGCAGCAATAGCAAATAATGTCAGAGTGACACTGACATATATAGCTATGGGTAAACGTATGGTTGACTGTTTTAACAAATAGCGTGTTTAAAAACACACTGTACCATCACATGTGTGCTTTTTCATATTAGGAAGCTTCCAAAAATTGTTCTTTATGTGCTATGTGTTGTATTATGTATTGTGTGGAAAAAAAAAACATTTTGGGACCAGGCATCCAAAAACTATGTCTTAACAGGGCAGATTTCTGCCCATGTTTATACACACAAACATATTAACCCCTTCAACCCCAGGCCTGTTTCACCTTCCTGACCGGGCCATTTTTTGCAAATCTGACATGTGTCACTTTATGTGGTAATAACTTTGGAACGCTTTTACTTATCCAGGCCATTCTGAGATTGTTTTCTTGTGACACATTGTACTTCATGACAGTCATAAATTTGAGTCAATATATTTCACCCTTATTTATGAAAAAATCCCAAATTTACCAAAAATTTGGAAAAATTTCCAAATTTCCAAATTTCAATTTCTCTACTTTCAAAATACACAGTAATACCTCAAAAAATAGTTATTATTTTACATTCCCCTTATGTCTACTTTATGTTGGCATCATTTTATAAATGTAATTTTACTTTTTTAGGACGTTAGAGGGCTTAGAAGTTTAGAAGCCATTTTTCAAATTTTCACCAAATTTTCCAAAACCATTTTTTTAAGCACCAATTCAGATATAAAGTGATTTTGAGGGGCTTACATAATGAAACCCCCCATAAATGACCCCATTTTAGAAACTACACCCCTCAAGTTATAAAAAACTGCTGTTACAAACTTTGTTAACCCTTCAGGTGTTCCACAAGAATTAAAGGAAAATGGAGGTGAAATTTCAAAATTTCACTTTTTTGGTAGATTATTCATGTTAATAATTTTTTTCTTGCAACACAGCAAGGGTTAACAGCAAACTAAACCTCAATACTCATTACTCTGATTCTGCAGTTTACAGAAATACCCCATATGTGGTGGTAAACGTCTCTATGGGTTTGTGGCAGTGGTCTGAAGGAAAGGAGCGCCATACGGATTTTGGAGGCAGATTTTGCTAGAATAGTTTTTAGGCACCATTTTGTAATTGAGAGACCCTGACGTACCCCTTCAGTGGAAACCCTCATAAAGTGACCCAATTTTGGAAACTACACCCTTCAAAGAATATATTAAGGGGGGTTCTGGCCACTTTGACCCCCTAAGAGTTTTACGGAATTTGGAAACACTTGGCTGTGAAAATGAAAAGTTTCATTTCTTCCAATAAAATGTTGCTTTAGCCCCAAATTTTTCATTTTCACAAGGGGTAACAGGAGAAAAGCACCCCATAATTTGTTACCCATTTTCTCCTGAATACGGCAACACCCCATATGTGGTGGTAAACTGCTGTGGGGGCACATGGCAGGACTCAAAACAGAAGGAGTGCCATATGGATTTTGCAGAACAGATTTTGATGGATTGGTTTGCAGGTGACGTTGATTTTTTATTTTTTGAGTTATTGTCTTATGTGGGGGCTCATTTTTTGCGGGACGAGATGACGGTTTGATTGGGGTACATAAGACTTTTTGATTGCTTTGTATTACAGTTTTTGTGAGTCAAGGTGAAAAAAAATAGCAGTTTTGGCATGGTTTTTTAAAAAAATTTTTTTACAACATTCACCTGGGGGGCCATCTCATGTAATATTTTTATAGAGCAGGTTGTTACGGCCGCGACGATACCCAATATGTCTAACTTTTTTATTTTTGGAAAGTTTTACACATTAGATGCATTTTAGAACAGAATAAAATCTTTTTTTTTGTGTTGCCATTTTCAAAGAGCCATATTTTTTTCAGTTTTCAGGCGATTGTCTCAGGTAGGGTATCGTTTTTGCAGGACAAGATGACAGTTTGATTGGTACCATTTTGGGGTAAATACACCTTTTTGATCGCCTGCTATTACACTTTTTGTGAGGCAAGAGGGGAAAAAAATGGTTGTTTTGGCATAGTTTTTTTTTTTTTTTTTTTGCAGCATTCACCCGGGGGGCCATCTCATGTAATATTTTTATAGAGCAGGTTGTTACGGATGCGACGATACCCAATATGTCTAACTTTTTTATTTTTGGATAGTTTTACACATTAGATTTATTTTTAGAACAGAATAAAATCTTTATTTTGTGTTGCCATTTTCAAAGAGCCATATTTTTTTCAGTTTTCAGGCGATTGTCTCAGGTAGGGTATCGTTTTTGTAGGACAAGATGACAGTTTGATTGGTACCATTTTGGGGTAAATACGCCTTTTTGATCGCCTGCTATTACACTTTTTGTGAGGCAAAAGGGAAAAAAATGTCTGTTTTGGCATAGTTTTTTTAAAAAAAATTTTTACAGCATTCGCCTAGGGGGCCATCTCATGCAATATTTTTATAGAGCAGGTTGTTACGGACGTGGCGATACCCAATATGTCTAACTTTTTTATTTTTGGATAGTTTTACACATTAGATTTATTTTTTGAACAAAATATAATACTTTTTGTGTTGCCATTTTCTGAGAGCCATTTTTTTTTATTTTTCAGGCGATTGTCTTAGGTAGGGTATCATTTTTTGCGGGACAAGATGACGGTTTTATTGGTACCATTTTGGGGTACATACGCTTTTTTGATCACCTGCTATTACACTTTTTGTAAGGGAAGGTGACCCAAAAATGTCTGTTTTGGCACAGTTTTTTTTTTTTTTAACTGCGTGCACCTGACGGGGTGGATCATGTACTATTTTTATAGAGCCGGTCGATACGGACGCGGCGATACCTAATATGTCTTCTTCTTTTTTTTCACTATTTTTTACAATTTTTTTTAATTATTTTGTAAAAATGACGTTTTTTTGGGGGGGCGAACTTGAAACTTTTTTTTTGTAAAACTTTATTTTTTTCACTTTTTTTAACTTTCTTATTTTACACTTTTTTTTCACTTTTGGGGGTCTGATCCCCTTACAATACTTCTGTATTGTAATGCATTGGCTGGAAGTGTATTACTCAATGTAATACACTTCCAGCACACTGCCTGTGAGATCCAGGGGGCTGGATCTCACAGGCTTCCGTAGATAGCAGCCGGATGCCTAAGGAAGGCATCCGGCTGCTATCTCAGCCATCGGGTCCCCGTCACAGCAGCGCGGGGACCCGATGGCAACCCCTTCCCACCGCCCGCATCGCATGTGCCGCGGTCAGCGCTGACCGCAGCACATGAAGGGTTAATGCACCGGCATCGGTGTTTTCACCGATGCTGGTGCATATATCAGTAGCCGGACCCCCGCCGCTAATCGGACGGGCGCAGCTCCTGCACCCGCCCGATCAGCGCGCCGTAGCACTACGGCGCTGGTTGGGAAATCACTTCCCGCAGCGCCATACATGTACGGCGCTGGTCGGGAAGGGGTTAATGTCATAAAAAATAGTGGCTTGTTCTCCATAAGTGTACATAAATTATACCTTAAAGGGGTTATCCCATGAATAATGTAAAAAATGAAAATCAGACATCATATAATACAGGACAATACCTTTCTAACAAAGCTAGAACCAGCCCTGTAACTCACATGGATCCAGAGATCTCCACATTCATTGCTCTCTAGATTTATATCAAGCTGACAGCTCAAGGGGAGTGTCTTTTCTGCTGTTGCTAAGGAGGCGTGTCCATCATCTCCCTATCACAGCTCAGGAGGCAGGTGAAAGATGAAACTGAGCATGTGCGGCCTTCTCAGTGAGCAGGTCAAAGAAATAAGAAATTAAGTGGCACTATACAGAGACATTTTATTGAATAACTCAGTAGCTATACAAAATTTTTAATGATATGCAATTACAAAAGTATTCAGATCCAGGTGCTGGTTTGAAAACTGTAGAATATTTTTTGTGGGACAACCCCTTTAAGGGGTGGCAGAATACCTGATTGTATTTATACACACACAAGTGTCAATTGTCAGAAGAAACAGTGACTTGTTCTGAAAGCTTGGAAAAAATGCTTTCTTTTAATTATGAGCAATAGCAGTACAGTGTGGATGTGGAAAGGATAGGTTAATAGCAGCATATCACCGCAATAGTAACTGCAGCAGTGGCAGCAAAGCATGCAACAGACAAGGCAGATGTGTGTATGTTTGTTTAAGGGTATTAGGACAGTCTTGCACTACCTGGCGCCACTTCTATTTTTTCACTGGATTGGCTGATGCCGCTTCATGTGCTGCAATACAGTCATGGTGCCTATGTTTGTGTTTGAACATTCATTGCTTTTGTCTTCTGGAACTGTGGAGAAAAACTGCAAGATGGGAGATATTCACACAAATCTAGTTGCAGCTGAGTTTGGCTCAGGTCTGGCACGTTTTGAGCCTGTGCCCACAGTAACAGTGGCATCAACAGCTCCCCAGCTAACCATGGAACTATATATGGTACTAACCTAAGTCCAACCACTATGTTAGGCATACCCCGACACCTTGGAATGCTCCAAAATGCATTCCTTTCCGTCCTGTGATCTCTGACACAAAAGAAAATGGATCTGTCCCCCAATGACTTTCAATGGAGTTCATGACGGATCTGTCTTAGGTATGTTAAAGATAACACAACCGCATCTGTTCATAACAGATGCAGATGGTTGTATTATCAGCAACAGTCATAACTCACATTATTCCTTCACATGTGCATAACCTTACATTTGTCAGTATTAAACCTCATCTGCCACTTCTCTGCCCAAGCCTCCAGTCTATCCAGATCCATCTGTAGCAGTGTACTGTCCTCTTCTGTGTTAATTACTTTACACAGTTTAGTGCAAAAGAATCTGCAAAAATGATATTTTACTGTGCAAGCCTTCTACCAGATTATTAATAAATATACTGAAGAGAATAGGGCCCAATACTGACCCCTGTGGTACCCCACTAGTGACAGTGACCCAATCTGAGTGTGTACCTCTGTTTTCTATCACTGAGCCAGTTACTTACCCACATACACACCTTTTCTGCCAGGCCAAGCATTCTGTGGCACAGTACCAAATGTCAAGATATGACATCCATTGACTCGCCGTGATGTCCCCAACCTGCACATCTGCTGTTATGTCAGGTCTATTGGTTAATACTAAGTCCAGTATGGCTGTCCCTCTAGTCGGGTCCTGAACTAGTTAGGAAAGGTAGTTGTCTTTGGTCATTGCCAAGAACCAGTTTCTGTTAGGTGATGCACAGGTTTCAGTTTCCCAGTCTATATCTGGGTAGTTGAAGTCCCCCATAATAACAACCTCATGATCTGCCGCCTCAACTATTTCGTTTAGAAGTAGATTTTCTGTGGACTCTGGTATATTAGGTGGCTTATAACAAACTCCTATCAATATTTTATTATTGTTTTTGCCTTCATGTATTTCTACCCACAGTGACTCCACATGTTCATGTTTACACAAAGGCAAACCCCTCCCCTCTTCGGTTTTGGCGATCCTTTCTAAACAGACTGTAACCCTGTATGTTAAAAATCCAGTCATAGTTATCATCCAGCAATGTCTCAGTTTTTCCCACTATGTCATAGTCCTCTTCAGACAGTACTAATTCCAATTCAGCAATATTTTTAGTCAGGCTTCTGCCATTAGTGTACATACAATTAAGAGGTTTTTGTATATTTTTTTACCCTACACCTTTCCTTATGAACTGTTCTAGTTCCTCCTTCCCTTTCTCCCTTAGTTCCATTACCTTGCCCCAGGTCTCCATCTACACTATCCTCCCCTCTTATAATGTAATTTCCCTCCCCCAGTCCCTAGTTTAAACACTCCTCCAGCCTTCTAGCCATCTTCTCCCCCAAAACAGCTGCCCCTTCCCCACTGAGGTGCAGCCAATCCCTACAATAGAGCTTGTAGCTGACAGAGAAGTCGACCCAGTTCTCCAGGAACCCAAACCCCTCCTTCCTATACCAGTTCTTGAGACACTTGTTTACCTCCCTAATCTCCCGCTGCCTTTCTAGTCCTTGCCCTAAGCTTATGACCTTATCCCATTTTTAAGGACGCTCCACCTACCTCTGACTTTGGCATTGGTTCCAATATGGACCATGACCGTGGGATCTTTGCCAGTCCCTCCCAGTAATCTGTTAATCCGATCCGCTATATGTTGAACTCAAGTGACATTAAGACAACACACCATTCCACGGACAGATCACCCTATCTGTACCCCTAATAACTGAGTCTCCCACTACCAGCACCTATCTGGCCTCCCTACTCTCTTGGTCCCTTGCTTACTAGAGCTGTCTGGCAGAGGAAGAGTCTTAGGCCCCTTTCACACGAGCGGGAGACTCGCATGTCTCCCGCAACGCATCTACAGGGCTGGACTAGGCACTAACAGGGATCGCATATAATGCTATGCGATCCCTGTCCGTGCCGAGTCCAGCCCTGTAGATGCGTTGCGGGAGACATGCGAGTCTCCCGCTCGTGTGAAAGGGGCCTTACTGCAGCAGTGCCATCTATGTTATGCACACAGGTGCTGGCAGAGGAAGCAGAAGGAGCAAGGGTACACAGATTGACTTGGGCACAGGGCCAGCCTTAGGCCCTGCGATTGCACAGAGCACATCACCCCCTGTGAAGCAACCTGTTTTCTGTGTTGCTGTGTGCTACATTTAATATTCAGCTCCGTATACAGCTCCCCTCTCCTGCATGGAATGCCTCTCCTCCACATCCACTAAGCCAGCTCAGTCCTCTGCCCCTCCCTCCAGCTATCCAGCAGTGAGCAGAGGACTGGAGTGGGGACAAAGTTAAAAACAAATATATTCCAGACACAGCTCAACACATGCATCAAGCAGAGGTTGCAGGACCTTTCATGATGTGAAAGTCAGGTGATCGAGGTTCTCCAGCCAAGCAGAGCACAGGAGGAGGACTAACTTGTGTATGAATAAGGTGTCAGCTACATAGTATGTGGTATGTGTGTATAGGGTGTCATCGATATTGTGTGTGATGGCATCTATAAAGAGAGTGGTGTGTGAATGTGTATATGGTGTCATCTATATACAGTGTGGTGTGTATATCTGTATAGGGTGTCTTCTATATACAGTGTGGTGTGTGTTTGTGTATAGGGTGTCATCTATGTAGAGTGTGGTGTGTCTGTGATGACTAACCTCCAGCACTCCAGCTGTGGTAAAACTATGACTCCCAAGATGTACACTTGCTTGGCTATTCTCAGAACTCCATAGAAATGAATGGAGCATGCTGGGAGTCGTAGTTTCACCACAACTAGAGTGCCAAAGGTTAGCCATCACTGGCATAGGGTTTCATCTATATAGTATGTGGTGTGTGTATAGGGTGTCATTTATATAGTATGTAGTGTGTGTATAGGCTGTCATCCATATAGTGTGGTGTGTGTATAGGGTGTCATCTATACAGAGTGGTGTGTATAGGGTTTTATATATATATGCGGTGTCTGTGTATAGGGTGTCATCTATATACTGTGTAGTTTGTGTGTATAGGTGTGTGTATAGGTGTGTGTATAGGGTGGCATCTATATACTGTGTGGTGTGTGTATATAGGGTGGCATCTATATAGTGTATGTGGTGTGTTTGTATGAGGTGCAATCTATATAGAGTGTGGTATGTGTACATAGGGTTTAATCTATATAGTGTGTATGTGTGTGTATAAGGTGTCATCTCTGTGGTGAGATGCAATTCCACCCCAGAATCAAGCAGGAATGGATATACTTATATATCAACTAAATATACCCTAAAACTGTTTGTATGAGATTGCAATTTCACACCAGAATCAAGGAGGAATGGATGTACTATAGAAAATAAATACACCCCAAAACTGTTTGTATCAGAACACAATTCCACCCCTGAATCAAGGAAGAATGGAAGTACTTATATAGAAAATAAATACACCCCAAAACTGTTTGTGTCAGATTGCAGTTTCCCCCCAGAATCAAGAAGGAATTGAAGTACTCATATATCAACTAAATACACCCCAAAACTGGTTTATTCTCTTTCCTGCTCAACAGTTTTTTTTTTTGTGAATAAATAGTTTCCCAAACACTGTCCCTAGTGCCTGTCACGTCTCTCCCTGCACTAAGTTCACTGTAGGCTGAAACTTTTTTTTGGGATGTGACATCACAGGGGCTGGCTAGATGCTGATTGGCTTGCTGGCTGCATGCATGGCATTGTGGGTGATCCCTGGTTCCCAGGCTTCTTACTTCCTCATTCTAACATGTTCAGTAGCCATTTTAGAAAATATGTGATTCATTACCACGAAGCGCAAGGAAATTCTGACTTTGGAACAAATCGAATTTTTCCTGAAATTCGGATCGAGTTCCACTTCATCAACCTCTTGTACAGAGGTAGAAATGGTCCACAGTTACATACAGTATTTAACCCAATTCTATTATTGCTCTAATCCACATTATGGAAAGAACCACTTAATTGAGAGAAACTACAGTCCACCATTACTTTAAGACATGAAGGTCAATCAATCCAGAAGATTTCCAGGAATTACCAGCAGGTATCCTCAAATGCAGCCATGAAAACCTTTAAACGCTATGATGAAACTGGCTCTCATGAGGACTTCCCCAGGAAAGGAAGACCAACAGTTATCTCCACTGCAGAGAAATGAATTAGATTTAAAGGAGTATTCCCATCTCACAAATGTAGTTTGTATAGTTAGATATAGCCATACCAATATTATTACTAATAGAATGTATTTATATAAAATGTACCGTTTAGTAGATTTTCCTATTTGTATAGGCATTGTCCCACACACATCAGTCAGGCCGTTGTTCCTAGTTACGACCACTGTGCTTGCTCTTGTTCAAACCGGCTCTGAGGTAACTGCTGTATTGTGAACACACATTGCATGAGCATGTGGACACACATCTTAGGGTTGTAGCATTTTTGTCTACGCTTCCAAAATGCAGAGAAACGGATCCTGTTCCAAGATCAGTTCATCTCTATGGAGCAGGATTCGTTTATAAAGTCTGCGTTTTGGACGGATCCTGACCATTGCGTTTTGGACTGATAGCATCCAAAACACAGATGTGAAAGTACCCTAAGATGTGTCTCCGCATGCTCAGGCAATGTGCGTTCACAATACAGCAGTTACCTCGGAGAGGATATGAAAAGGAGCAAGCCGGCCACTGCAGTGTCCCACTTGGCATGTGAAAGGGACACTACAAACTGTATTTTATATAGCCATGTCATCCCATGTCATCTTATCATTATGTATGTATGCTGATAAAATAATGTTTGCAATGTATAGGAAAAACCTTAAAGAGACACCGTCACCAAATTTTTTATTTACTTTATTTGAGGAAAATATGTGTTTTACTGAAATAAAAAAAATGTCTAAATATAATTATTTAAAAAAAAAAGAAAGTTTCCTATACTTATTGCACTTTGTATGGTAACTGCTCTTCATGTAAGCTGCCGACTCCTCTGGAAGAGTCGCCTCCAGACAGCTTCACCAGCAGCTCCCGGCATGCTCACTGCTATGACGTCATTTCCTCCCCACACTGAAGTGTACAGTGAAGTTTAGAGCAGGATCCCTGGGTGAGTGAGATACAGAGCTGCTGTCAGACTAATTAATCCACCCAGGGATCCTGCTGTGAGCTTCATTGTACAGTGCAGTTACCATCACTTTCTTCCCCTGCATGCACTGCC
>ONZH01006749.1:0-30684 GCA_900303285.1 Rhinella marina
CCACAGACGCAAGTCCAACAGGGTGGGGTGCTGTTTGTCCCCTGGGGGTGATTCAGGGGACATGGAGTATGGAGGAAAGTCTACATCCCCAAAACATAAGGGAACTAAGAGCTGTGTTAAGAGCTTTAGAATGGTTTCTTCCAGATGTAGTAGGCTTAGGGGTAAAAAATCTTGTCGGACAACATGACGGTAGTGTCCTATCTAAACAGACAAGGAGGGACAAGGTCGGAAATCTTATGGATTTAACTACCAAAATTTTTTCCCTAGCCATTCCAGTCTTACCACTACTTAAGAGCGGTACATTTAAGGGGCTCGGAAAACAAAACAAGCAGATTTTCTGAGCCGAAACAAGTTAAGTCAAGCCGAATGGTGTCTCAACCAAGAGGTTTTTTCTGAAAATTTCAAAACTCTGGGGGGCTCCTCACATAGATCTATTCGCAAACAAAACAAAATGCGAAATGCAGCCTATTTTGTTCCCTGAATCCAAAGGACCTTCCCCTTCAGATAGATGCTTTCTCCTTCCCTTGGCCCGGTCAGCTGCTGTATGCATTTCCGCCTCTGAATCTGTTACCAAGAGTCCTGCAGAAGCTGAGGGAGGACCAAGCAGAGGTCATTCTTATTGCTCCCTTCTGGCCAAGGAGGACATGGTTCACTTGGCTAAGGAAACTATCTATAGCGGATCCCTGGATCCTCCCAGAACAGCAGGATCTTCTATATCAGGGACCAATTGTACACCCAGATCTGGGGAAACTACATCTGACTGCGTGGCTCTTGAAAGGGAAATTTTAGTGCAGAAAGGGCTTTCTGATGAGGTTATCTCCACTCTTTTAGCCTGCAGGAAGGAGATCACATCTTCCATTTACATTAGAATCTGGAAGGCTTTTGTTAAATTCGTTAATGGTCCAGTGGATCCCTTATCTCCTCCTCCATGGGCTAAAATTTTGGATTTCTTGCAAGCAGGGCTGAAAAAGAAACTTAGACCTAGCACTCTAAGAGTGCAGGTTTCTGCCCTGAGTGCTTACTTTGATGTGCAAATTGCTAATCACTCTTGGGTAAAAAGGTTCTTCAAGGCAGTTGATAGATTAGTTCCTGTATCAAGATCTCTGATTCCATCCTGGGATCTCAGTCTAGTCTTAGAAAAAATGATGGATCCCCCCTTTGAGCCAATGGAGAATCTTCCTTTAAGAATTCTGTCCTTTAAGACGGCTTTTTTAGTAGCCATCACTTCTGCCCGGAGAGTTGGGGAGATTTCTGCCTTCTCCGCATTTCCACCTTACACCAATATCTTGGAGGACAGAATCCTTATTAAGCCGGACCCAGCTTTCTTGCCCAAGGTGGTCTCTCTGTTCCACAGATCTCAAGACATAGTCCTACACTCATTGTGCCAAAACCCGAAGAATAGCAAGGAAAGAAGGTTACACTGTCTAGATGTTAAAAGATCTATTTGTCATTACTTAGCAGCAACTAGTCAGTGGAGAAAATCATCTAGATTATTTGTGCAATTTGCTGGTAAAAATAAGGGTAGTCATGTCTCTTCTAGAACCCTAGCCAGGTGGATAGTGTTGGCAATCTCATTAGCATACTCCTTGGCGGGGGAACCAGTTCCTAGGGGGTTTGGTGCCCACTCAACTAGATCAGTGGCAGCCTCATGGGCAGAGAAAGCAGACGCGTCTCTTGAACAAATATGTAAGGCAGCTACATGGAAGTCTCCAGGGACTTTCTTTAAGCATTACAGGCTGAATTTAGACTCTAATCAGCAACTAGCCTTTGGGAGAAAAGTTTTACAGGCAGTAATCCCTCCCTAGTAGGGGTTGGTTCTATTTCAATCTTCTCTCAAGGGTGCTGTCATGGGCATAGGGGAAATTTGAAATTACTTACCGGTAATTGTTTTTCCATGAGCCCATGACAGCACCCGGGGGTTTTCCCTCCCTTTGTGTGTATAAAAAAAAAAAAAAAAAAAAAAAAAAAATTTTTGGAAAAAAAAAAAAATGTATCAAAAGGTGTTAATTGGGTGATGGAAGTATATAGACGGACATGTTTCTTGCAAATAACTGGTGTTACAGGGGCAGTGTCCATATTTAAGGAGCTCTCCAATTGAAGTTCCTGTTTCCTGTCCTGATGGGAGGCGGTCTCAAGGGTGCTGTCATGGGCTCATGGAAAAACAATTACCGGTAAGTAATTTCAAATTTCGTGTCTGAACTCAGATGGCACAAGCTGATGACGTATTGGGCACTGAAATGCCATATCTGTGGAAATCTTGAAGTTTTCATTTTGCACCGTCCTCTATTATAACGTTCGTTGTCCTATAGCTGCATTGATTCTAGGCAACAGATCACTGCTTAGACCGCACGATCTGCCATCCAGAAACTATAATTTACGTGCCTGCACTATCGATCATTTCACCCGATGAATTTTCAAATTGTGAAAAATGCTAATTTGTCCACAATTTTCTGTAAGTTTTGTATTTTTTAAAATAAAGGTAAAACATATTGACTCAAGTATACCACTAATATGAAGAACAATGTGTCAAGAGAAAGTATTCTCAAAATGGATAAGTAAATCTCTTCCAAAGTTATTACCACACAGTCACTTGTAAGATTTGCAAAAAGTGGCCTTGGCCTTAAAGGGGTTGTCTGAGTTATTTTTTTGTTCTTTGTATGTTACTAACTTGTCAAGTATAACAACTTTCCCATATACTTTGTGTTTCTAAAGCTGCTGGTTTCTCAGAGTTCACTGAGGGTCACATGACCTGTGATGTCAGCTTATCTCCCTGCTCTGTGATGTTTCCTGCACAAGCCTCAGAGATCAGATAACAGTCTGTACACAAGACATCACTGGCCAAGCCCCCCTGCACTGCCAGGCTGCTATCTGCTCTCTCCCTGGATTCCTTCAGATAAAACATTAACCCCTTCAGCCAGAACACACTGAGGGCTCAAGGCTTTACAACAGGCTTTACACTGCAGGCAGTGAGGAGACAAATGCTGGGCACAGGAGCTGTAGATGAATTGTATTGCACAAGAACAGGTAGGGGGAAGTTCCTGTGTATATCAGCAGTCTCATTGTACATACAGCTGGGACTTGTAGTCCTACACACACAACATGCTGCTGAGTATTCCAACAGACAGACATGCAGACATGTCACTCAGGGCAGCTCTTGTATTCACTAACCTTTGCAGAGCAGGAGGGGGGAGGGGCTGAGATTGTTACTACTGCAGGTAAACAAAGGCCAGAAGAGAACCAGGGAAATGAGGAAATATAGATTATTATTATTTTTTTTTGCCTGAAACTTGCTTAACTTAGTTATATATTGCTGCCCATCAGATTTACAGTGCTATGTATATTTTTTTTTCATAACACGGACAACCCCTTTAAGGTGAAAACTGGCTTGGTACTGAAGGGGGTTAATAAAAAAAAAAAAATTGCCACCTCCATGTCCCCAAATGTTTGTATTAACCCCTTCAACCCCGGACCTGTTTTCACCTTCCTGACCGGGCCGTTTTTTTGCAAATCTGACATGTCACTTTATGTGGTAATAACTTTGGAATGCTTTTACTTATCCAGGTCATTCTGAGATTGTTTTCTCGTCACATATTGTGCTTCACGACAGTAGTAAATTTGTGGCAAAATATTTCATTTTTATTTATTAAAAAATACTTAATTTAACAAATTTTGTAAAATTAGCAATTTTCCAAATTTCAATTTCTCTACTTTCAAAATACATAGTAATACCTCCAAAAGTAGTTATTATTTTACATTCCCCATATGTCTACTTTATGTTTGGATCGTGTTGAAAATGACATTTTAGTTTTTTGGGACGTTAGAAGGCTTCGAAGTTTAGAAGCAAATCTTAAAATTTTTTGAATTTAAAAATCTATTTTTTTAAGGAGCAGTTCAGTTATGAAGTCACTTTGTGGGCCTTACATAGTGGAAACTCCTCATAAATCACCCCATTTTTGAAACTACACCTTTCAAGCTATTATAGGCCAGGATACAGTCTGGTTTGAGGACATTGGTAGTGGTACCACATACTGCGGCAGGGGAGCTGGTGTTGGGGTGAATGCTGGTCAGTACAAGGACGTCCCTCTTGTCCTTAACCACCATCGTGTTTTCATGGAGGAGAGCCCTACCAGGGATCTAGGGAGGCCTGGCACTTAGGGACATGAAGAGGGGTAAGCTGATATAATAGTTATCCACGTAGAGGTGGTAACCCTTATCCAGCAGTGGGTGCAGCAACTCCCACACTAGTTTCCCACTAACTCCTAGGCCAGGGGGACATTCTGGGGGTTCAATCCGGGGGTCCCTCCCTTCATAGATCCGGAACCTATAGGTGTACCCGGACCTACTCTCACAGAGCTTGTACATTTTTATGCCACACCTTGCCCGCTTGCTGGGCAGGTACTGGTGGAATTTTACCCTCCCCTTGAAATGCACCAGGGACTCATCTATACAGATGTTTTCTTCTGGGGTGTACACTTCAGAAAACTTGCCGCTGAAGTGGTCAAGCATGGGTCTAATTTTGAAAAGCCGATCAAATGTCGGGTCACTTTGGGGAGGACACTGCATTATCATTATAATGCAAAAATTTCAGTATCAACTCAAATAGATACCGGGCCACCGTGGCACTGAATATTGGAGTGTGGTACAAGACATCCGCACTCCAATACTGTCTCATTTCTGTTTTTTTAATAAGCTCCATGTGCAGCACAAGCCCCCAGAAGATTTTTATTTTTGCTGCTGTTCCTGGGGTCCAACTTAGGAGTCTTGCGTATTGTGATGTGGGGTTCTGGGTAATGAACTGCTGGGCGTAAATTAGTTTGGGCCACAATTAAATTTACTAAATCATCACTGAAAAAGATTTTGACAAAATCAATTTCTGTGAAGCCTGTGCAGTCAATTTGAATTCCAGAGTTTCCCACAAATTCTGGAATTTGGGGCTGATAATTCTCAGGGGGTGTGGTCCATGTTTTCTCACTCTGGGGGACTGCCTCAGCTGTCGTTCTGGGGCGCCTCCTAGAGGGTCCCTCATCAGTGGATGATGATGATGAGGGGGTAGAGGAGTGGGGGAAAGTTGCATCCTCTTCTCCTTCACTGGCCGTCTCAGTATCGGAGACAAGGATGGCGTATGCCTCTTCTGCCGAGTACACTCGTTGGGATGATTGGGACACTTTTATTTTATTGGGGTGTAATGGGTGAAACTTGTAAAACTTTATTTAGTGTGAGGGGTGTGTTTGTAGTGTTTTTACACGTGAAGGTGTTTTTTACGGTTTTGAAATAGAATTAAAAAAAAAAAACAGGTTGGGGGATAAAAAAAAGTATTCTGTTACTGTTAAAAAAAAAAAAAAAAAAATTCTGAAAAAAACCCCTGTATTTACTGCAAAAAAAAGTGCACTGCAAAATGAGCAGACTCGATCAGAAATGGACACTACTGATCGGTGGTCAGTGATTGCAAAATGCACGTATGCAGATGATGCGTTGGTACAAATTCCTAAACTGACACTAACTGAAATCTAACTACCACTACCTGCGGTTCTTTTTTCACACAAGATAGGTAAAAAAAAAAAAAAAAAAAAAATGTGCAGATGCTAGCAGCACGCACACAGATCGTGTGTGCGTGCAGAAACTGTAGTGTAAAAATTAACTACAGTCCTCTGCAAATTGCATGTACGCAGCTACAGTGCGTTTGTGCAAAAACCTAAACTATCACTAACTGAAATTTATATCTAACACTAACTGCTGTTCTTTTTTTACACCAAAAATAACACACTACTGACTGATAGGTGCTCTGCAGCACGTACACTGATCGTGCGTACAGAAACTGTAGTGTAAAAATTCACTACAGTTCTCTGCAAAATGCATGTACGCAGATACGGTGCGTTCGTGCAAAAATCTACACTAACTGGAAAAAAAAAAAATATATATATATATATATATATATATATATATATATATATATATATATATATATATATACTGAAATATAGATTATACATACACAGTACAGACCAAATGTTTGGACACATATTCTCATTCAAAGAGTTTTCTGTATTTTCATGACTATGAAAATTGTAGATTCACACTGAAGGCATCAAAACTATGAATTAACACATGTGGAATTATATACTTAACAAAAAAGTGTGAAACAACTGAAAATGTCTTATATTCTAGGTTCTTCAAAGTAGTCACCTTTTGCTTTGATTACTGCTTTGCACACTCTTGGCATTCTCTTGATGAGCTTCAAGAGGTAGTCACCTGAAATGGTTTTCACTTCACAGGTGTGCCCTGTCAGGTTTAATAAGTGGAATTTCTTGCCTTATAAATGGGGTTGGGACCATGAGTTGTGTTGGGCAGAAGTACTGAATAGACTGTTGGAATTTGTATTATGGCAAGAAAAAAGCAGCTAAGTAAAGGAAAACGAGTGGCCATCATTACTTTAAGAAATGAAGGTAATTTGGGAAAACTTTGAAAGTGTCCCCAAGTGCAGTCGCAAAAACCATCAAGCGCTACAAAGAAACTGGCTCACATGAGGACCGCCCCAGGAAAGGAAGACCAAGAGTCACCTCTGCTGCGGAGGATAAGTTCATCCGAGTCACCAGCCTCAGAAATCGTAGGTTAACAGCAGCTCAGATTAGAGACCACGTCAATGCCCACACAGAGTTCTAGCAGCAGACACATCTCTACAACAGTTAAGAGGAGACTGTGTGCAGCAGGCCTTCATGGTAAAATAGCTGCTAGGAAACCACTGCTAAGGACAGGCAACAAGCAGAAGAGACTTGCTTGGGCTAAAGAACACAAGGAATGGACATTAGACCAGTGGAAATCTGTGCTTTGGTCTGATGAGTCCAAATTTGAGATCTTTGGTTCCAACCACCGTGCGATGCAGAAAAGGTGAACGGATGGACTCTACATGCCTGGTTCCCACTGTTAAGCATGGAGGAGGAAGTGTGATGGTGTGGGGGTGCTTTGCTGGTGTCACTGTTAGGGATTTATTCAAAATTGAAGGCATACTGAACCAGCATGGCTACCACAGCATCTTGCAGCGGCATGCTATTCCATCCGGTTTGCTCTTTAGTTGGACCATCATTTCTTTATCAACAGGCCAATGACCCCAAACACACCTCCAGGCTGTGTAGGGGCTATTTGACCAAGAAGGAGAGTGATGCGGTGCTACGCCAGATGACCTGGCCTCCACAGTCACCAGACCTGAACTGAATCGAGCTAGTTTGGGGTGAGCTGGACCGCAGAGTGAAGGCTGGAGGGCCAACAATTGCTAAGCATCTCTGGGAACTCCTTCAAGACTGTTGGAATACTATTTCAGGTGACTACCTCTTGAAGCTCATCAACAGAATGCCAAGAGTGTGCAAAGCAGTAATCAAAGCAAAAGGTGGCTACTTTGAAGAACCTAGAATATAAGACATATTTTCAGTTGTTTCACACTTTTTTAAGTATATAATTCCACATGTGTTAATTCATAGTTTTGATGCCTTCAGTGTGAATCTACAATTTTCATGGTCCTGAATATACAGAAAACTCTTTGAATGAGAAGGTGTGTCCAAACTTTTAGTCTGTACTGTGTGTATGTGTATATATATGTATGTGTGTGTGTATATGTATGTATGTGTGTATGTATGTATATATATATATATATATATATATATATATATATATATATATATATATATTCCACAGCACCACCAAAAAATTTGCTAACAGTGAGTGTTCTTTATTTCACCAGTGCGACGTTTCAGTCCTCTTACTGGGACCTTTCTCAAGCAGTCAAGTAACTTACAGCAGTGTTCAGTGCATATTTAAAGGGTTTCTGTCACCAGTTTTTTCGGTATGAATCAGGCTGACATTAGAGCTGTGCTAATATCACCTGATTCCAAATATATATCTGTTTTATTTACTGGTGCCCCCATTTTTATATAAAATGAACTTTTATTTTATGCTAATAAGGCTCCTAGGTGCAAGGGGCGTTACCTCTGCTCCTAGAGGCTCTGTTGATCGACAGGACCAGGCAGAGAAGAAAACACTCAGTTCACCATAGATTTTAAGGACCTTCAATGATGTCATGACCATGTGATCAGTCACATGGTTTAGGAGGAGACAGGCTGTTTGTGTGATCCTAACCATGTGACTGATCACATGGTCATGACATCATTGAAGGTCCTTAAAATCTATGGTGAACTGAGTGTTTCTTCTCTGCCTGGTCCTGTCAATCAACAGAGCCTCTAGGAGCAGAGGTAACGCCCCTTGCACCTAGAGGCCTTATTAGCATAAAATAAAAGTTCATTTTATATAAAAATGGGGGCACCAGTAAATAAAACAGATATATATTTGGAATCAGGTGACATTAGCACATCTCTAATGTCAGTCTGATACATACCGAAAAAACTGGTGACAGAAACCCTTTAAAGACATAATTGTATAATTGACATAATTCCATCATTATCACATGATTATACTAATAAATAGTAATAAAGTGTAAAATTACACATCATATATTCACAAAAAACATGATTAGGGTATTTAAATGTATACAAAGATAAAATACACATAGTGAATAATCAAAAAATGCATAAAATCCATAATTGTGCAACATTTGATAACACATACCCCCGTACCATCTATGTGAACCAGGTGTACATAATTAAAAATAATTACAAAGGAATTACCTAACAAGCATGGATCCCCCATCTTTGCTCTGTTGGCGTGCTAAGAAACAAAGTGCGGCTGTGTATAATTCGCACCACAGTCAGGAAGTGTATCCACCATGGAACGCATACGCAATTTCCTGTTACAATAGCGTAACGAGGAAGTTCGTAATAGACACGCTGAGGCGTACATGTGATCGCCGCAATGCGATCATGTGACTAGACATCGTATGCTGGTCAATTCTATAACTTAGCGTACAAACAGCGTACATGCAGCGTACAGAAAAATCAATTCGTACAAAATTAGCTGATAAACGTACATACAGCGTACAGAAAAGCTCAATCAATAAAAAATATCTTGATATAAATGTGTGGAACTATTTTGTACTCTCCATACTAAATCAAATACAGACTATAAGGGCATATACACTCACCGGCCACTTTATTAGGTACACCATGCTAGTAACGGGTTGGACCCCCTTTTGCCTTCAGAACTGCCTCAATTCTTCGTGGCATAGATTCAACAAGGTGCTGGAAGCATTCCTCAGAGATTTTGGTCCATATTGACATGATGGCATCACACAGTTGCCGCAGATTTGTCGGCTGCACATCCATGATGCGAATCTCCCGTTCCACCACATCCCAAAGATGCTCTATTGGATTGAGATCTGGTGACTGTGGAGGCCATTTGAGTACAGTGAACTCATTGTCATGTTCAAGAAACCAGTCTGAGATGATTCCAGCTTTATGACATGGCGCATTATCCTGCTGAAAGTAGCCATCAGATGTTGGGTACATTGTGGTCATAAAGGGATGGACATGGTCAGCAACAATACTCAGGTAGGCTGTGGCGTTGCAACGATGCTCAATTGGTACCAAGGGCCCAAAGAGTGTCAAGAAAATATTCCCCACACCATGACACCACCACCACCAGCTTGAACCGTTGATACAAGGCAGGATGGATCCATGCTTTCATGTTGTTGACGCCAAATTCCTGACCCTACCATCCGAATGTCGCAGCAGAAATTGAGACTCATCAGACCAGGCAACGTTTTTTCCAATCTTCTACTGTCCAATTTCGATGAGCTTGTGCAAATTGTAGCCTCAGTTTCCTGTTCTTAGCTGAAAGGAGTGGCACCCGGTGTGGTCTTCTGCTGCTGTAGCCCATCTGCCTCAAAGTTCGACGTACTGTGCGTTCAGAGATGCTCTTCTGCCTACCTTGGTTGTAACGGGTGGCAATTTGAGTCACTGTTGCCTTTCTATCAGCTCGAACCAGTCTGCCCATTCTCCTCTGACCTCTGGCATCAACAAGGCATTTCCGCCCACAGAACTGGCATATATAAGGGATATATTAATCAATGTGTTAAATAAAAATCTGTATAGTAAATATACTGTAGGTAGAAAGGGGGGTCATTCTATACCCCAGGCATTATATAATGTCCACAGGATATATAGACCGGACCAAATAGCCGCTCCATATCTGGTCACAGACACGGAATGCCGCTACTCGACATCACTACCGGTAATTCAGTATAGGTGTTTTGACACAAATTAGGCAGTAAGTGGAATGGGTGCTGTACAGACATCCAATGCCACTAAAAAGTCATCAAATATGTCATGTGTTCGATAAATCAAATCCCTATATAAAGAAAAAATAATAAAGCATAAGTAAATAGGGATTAAAAAATGTCCACACATTTATTAATTGGAGACAGAGACCTCAAATAAGAAGAAAAAAAGAAAAAAACAATAAAGCCACAATCGCCAAATTGAGAAGAGAGGGGGACGATGCTGGTTTTCACTATCATTGCATAGATGTGAATAAAAGTCTGCAAGAGACAAAAAAGATTAGTTACTATACTAATTCGAACACTGATATAGTAAAATATACAAGATGTTGCATCAGAATCACAAAATCTCATGTGTAGATCCAAGGCCTAAAATCTACATTAAGTCCATTAGGTTTAAGCGAATTCAATTTAGTTATCCACTGTATTTCTCTTTTTTAACATGATTACTCGGTTACCACCTTTTCTAGACACTGGAATGTGATCGATGATCATGCATTTTAAATCACTCACTTTATGTTCATGATCAGTAAAATGTTTCGACACAGGTAGATCCATACGTTTTTTTCGTATGGAGTATCTGTGCTGATTGACACGAGTTTTAAAGTCTAGGGTTGTCTCTCCCACATATAACAGTGGGCAGGGACACCACAAGACATGCACAATAAAGGTAGAGTCACAGGTAAGGAAATAATTAATCCTGAATCTAGATTTTGAGACAGGATGTTCAAAAAAAAACACCCTTTTGTACATAACGACAGTTAATACAATTGAGGCAAGGAAAACAACCTTTTCGTTGTAAGAACAAACATGTTTGACCAGTCTTTTTTTTGTGGACCTACATCCGCGTGGACTATCTTATCGCGAAGATTCGGAGGTCTACGATACGACATCATAGGTAAGTGTTTTTTTTTTTTTTTTTTTTTTTTTTAATTCATCAATGTTTGGGAAATTGTTTTTAATCACCGACCAATGTTTATTAACAATGTTTTTTATATGATAACTATCTTCTGAATATGTGGTAACAAAAGGGATTCTGTTACATGTCTTTCTTGTCTTCTCATGTTGTTCTGAATTGATCAGTTTAGATCTATCAATCTGGTTCACAGTTTTAAGATGTTTATTTAAAACTGTTTCCTTTGTTTGAATGATTGTCATCCTATCCAGGGTTTTATCCAATTGTACAGAATCACTAACAATCCTTTTAGCACGTATAAATTTGACTCAAAGGTAAAGACTTGACCATCGACATTGGATGCGCACTGTCACATCGCAAAAGTGTGTTTTTATTGGTCGGTTTAACATACACATCTGTATGAATTTGATTAGACTGTAATTGTATCGCTATATCCAAGAAATGAATTTCACTTCTGGAATATTCCATTGTGAATTTGGTATCCATGTCAATGAAATTAAGAAAAGAAAAAAGATAACAAATCTGTTTTGGGTACTGTCCAGATGAGGAAAACGTCATCGATGTATCGCCACCACCTCAGAACATGTCTGAAGTGGTGGGATACATCGATAGACGTCTCCCCCAAGTATGCGACGGCCATGTTTGCGTACGTCTGCGCGACGTTCGACCCCATGGCCGCCCCCCTCCCTCATTTACATGTAAAAATAATCACTACAAATAAAATAATTACAAGTTAGGGCTATATGTAACAATTCCAAAATGAATTCTTGACAGTCAGATGAATACTGTGAGTCCCGTAATGCCTTTTTCACTACCCCCATGCCAAATTCATGGCGAATAGAAGTATAAAGGCTGGCAATGTCAAAGGAAACAAGAATAGATCCTGTAGGAATCCCCACAGAATTAAGTCGGTTAAGAAAGTCAGTTGAGTCCTGAATGTACGATCTAGATCCTGTCGCATAATGTCGCAATGTTTTATCCAGAAGGATGGAGATGTTACTCAATATTGAATTCCTCCCAGAGACAATAGGTCTCCCAGGGGGGTTCAATAGATCCTTATGGATTTTAGGTAGCAGATACAACATAGGTGTGGATTGGTGAGTGATTGTCAAAAATTCTTTCATTTTATTGTCATTGAAGCTTGCTTCTACACCAGTTTTTAACAGATGTTGTATCTTTCTTTCAATCTCCTACCTGGGATCCTGATTTTAAACGTTTATATACCCTAGTATCATTTAATTGTTTGTATGCCTCATTAAGATATTTATCAGTGTCCATGACCACAACCGCACCACCCGTGTCCGCAGGTTTAATAGTGAGGCTGTGGTCATGGACCAATTCATTGAGAGCCGACCATTCAGTCAAAGACATGTTTGGGTGAGAAAATAAATGTTTGTTTTGTAGTTTAAGTGAGTTTACCTCCCTTAGTACCATCTCGGCAAATAACTCGATTGCCGGGAAAGATATGGGGGGGGGGGGGGGATGAAATCACTCCTCACAAATAAGTCAAAATCCTTCAATTGTAATTCTGTATGTCTGACGCAGTCCCATAGTTTGGGGTACGTTAAAAACCAAGCTCTCAATTTCACGTCTAAAGAACTGATGAAGATCAATTTCTACTTGTAACCAATTTGTTTCAATAGTGGGACAAAATTATAAACCTTTTGCAAGTACATTAATCTGGGTGGAAGATAATACATGTTAAGAGATATTTACCACTGTTTCAATGTCAGATTGGCCTTCTTTTGTGCTCGCTGACATCGTGTTTTTACGCTTTCTGAATCGCCTCTTTCCACCTCTTCTAGGTTTCTTTGTATATTGATAATAGGACTGACTAAAAAAGCAGAGGCATTAGTCATCAGTCACATTAATATCAGAAAGAACCTGTGGGTTGGTAAACACCTTAGACAACAATTTCTTATTAGTCTTTTTATCACTCATTTTTAACATTGTTGAGAAGCAGTCCAATTATAAACATTCCCAGCATTATAGTCCATGATGTCTCGTTGCCATTTACTTATTTTTGTGTCTTGAATATCCTTGGTCATTTTATCTGTGTATGGTACAAACTTTGCAAGGTAGTCTTGAAAGGTCTCAGGCGATAATAAAGTCCTCAGTCATGGCAAAATCTTCTTTTTGTTTTTTAGTCTCAATCAAGTCCTTTTGTAAGAATTCCATTTTCAATAACATCAGGTCTAAAGAAAATTTGTTGGCAATTGAATCATATTTACAACGAAAAGTCATGGTTGTGCATATACATAGTGGGTTGACAATGGACACGTAGTCCTCTTGGTATACGACTTGTTTTAAAGTACTCACTCAAAGTAGTAAGGTGTAACTCCAATGCAATGGTTCTTTTGGTTACCCGCTCATAGTTTCTCTTGGTATCCAGGACTGTTGGAGTAGATAAAAAGCCTGCATCACCTTCACATGCATTGAGGATTCTTTCTGCTTCATCAGATGTATATACAAAAAAGTCTGGTGTGAACAGGTCCCTCATGGGATTAGTATCCTAAGGTGCATCAGTCATAGTGGAGCGTGCCAGCTCACGAGATCCAGCAAATAAAAGAAAAAAATGAAAGCAGCACAGCAAATTAGAAAATGTACAGCGGTGTGCCAGCGGCTAGGGACTTGGTCAAATCCTCAAATATAGAAAAACGTAATTCCACAGCACCACCAAAAAATGTGCTAACAGTGAATGTTCTTTATTTCACCAGCGCAACGTTTCAGTCCTCTTACTGGGACTTTTCTCAAGCAGTCAAGTGACTTATGGATTTTTATATATATGATATATATCTAACTGTCACTAGCTGGAGTAACAAAAAATGTGCTAATGCAGCATGCACGTACAAAGAACGTGTGTGCGTGCAAAAACTGTAGTAAAAAAAAAGTCATTACAGTGAAAAAAAGCGAACACTAGCTAAAAAACATATATCTATATCGAGAGAGAGATGAAGCGCTCTATATATATATATATATATATATATATATATATATATATATATATATATATATATATATATATCCCTAACTGTACTTTCTTCTTTTTAACAAAAAAAAAGAAAAACTGGCAAAAAAAAGAGGAAGGTGCTCACCAGGCAGGTATGCACTGAAAAGCACTGGGCGGTCACAGCTCGCATGCAGAAAATGGATTTCCTGGACTTATTGGTGACCCATGTTTGAGATAGGTTATCATTTTTATTATTTGTAGGTTTCCAACACCCGGCACCCCTGCTGATCAGTTGTTTTGCTAGCTACTTATTCCAGAACTATATTTCTAAAGTCTGTGCATTATGTAGTTGCCGTTCCTGGTTACTGCAGAGCTGCTTCCATTCAACCCATTCTCACACCTTGAAATAACTATACGTTGAAGTGAGGGCAGTCATCCCTTATCAATGGCAATAACGTTCATGCTTAAATGGTCATTGAGTTTTCAGAAAATTATACAAAAGAGGCAGTATTGAAGTCTGTGAACTACAACTGAAAACCTGGGCCCTATAGTGCAGGAAATTTTTATTTATTTAAAGGAGTTATCTCATGATTATTGTAAAAAATGCAAATCTGAAATTGTATAGTACATGACTATCTCTTTCTAACAAAGCTAGAACCAGTTCTGCAAAAGAGATCTCCCCATTCATTGCTCTGCTAGATTTATATCAAGCTGACAGCTCAAGGGGAGTGTCTTTTCTGCTGCAGCTCAGGGAGGAGTGTATATTCTCTATCACAGCTCAGGAGGCAGTTGAAGGATGAAACTGAGAATGTGCGGCCATCTCAGTGAGCAGGACAAAGAAATAAGAAAAATATCTGCTGTACAGATACATTTTATTGAATAACTCAGTGGCTATTCAAAATTTCTGATTTAAATGCACTTTCAAAAGTATTCAGATGCTGGTTTGAAAACTGTAGAATATTTCTTGTGGGACAGCCCCTCTAACTGTAAATAAAATCAATGTCTTGGAGCTCTTTCTATAACAAAGTTGCTGGGCTTTTGCCATTCTTAACACCTTTGATCCTTTGATAAGTATGTAGATGTGGAGCCACCCAGATGTCACAGTTTCTTCAGTTTGTGCGGTATAGTGGGTAGTATATATTCCTAGTACGTTATGGAGGTGGTCATCTTTAAAACACAACGAGAATTGTTTGGCGAGCTCTAGCAGTACTATACCTCCTCTTCTTCCAAACCTCCCAGGTTCAATGCAGTCTCAGGTCTTTGGTTCTGCCTGAATCTGCAGTGGGAGACAAAAAACACCTAAAGCAGCACCTTTTGATAAAAAGCTAACTTTCTTTAAAGAGGACATCACACAATGTAGTGCAATCTGGAAGCACTATGTTATAGGGCAGGAGGTGCTGAGCAGATTTATATATAGTTTTGTGGGAAAAGATTCAGTAAAACCTGCAATTTATACCTTTTTTTATCTTTGCTTTTTTCAGTTGCTAAATGACTATCTGTCCAGGGAAGACCTGTTATCAGTGATTTATAGCTTAGTGTGCATAAGCCATAGCTATTAGTTACTGATAGCCCCTCCCTCCTGTACCGATAATTGTTCAGGAAGTGAAGAAAAGCAAAGATCTACATGTATTATATTTACTGGTTTTACTATATCTTTTCCTACAAAAATATATACCAATCTGCTCAGAATTAAGAGACTATTGCTGGCAGGAGAGGAAACGACAGACTCTATATCAAGTCTGTGGTGTGGTTGTGCGTCAGTCTCCTGCAGTGAGAAGAGACAGCATGCAATATACTTGCTTAAGCTACTTTCACACTAGCGTTTTAAAATTCCGGTATTGAGTTCCGTCATAGGGGCTCAATACCGGAATAAAACGCTTCAGTTTTGTCATTCATTGTCAATGGGGACAAAACTGAACTGAAGACAACGGAATGCTCCTGAAAGCATTCCGTTCCGTTTTCAGACCGGAGAACAAACCGCAGCATGCTGCGGTTTGCTCTCCGGTCCAGGGATCCGCACCAAGACGGATCCGGAATGAGCCCCAATGCAAGTCAATGGGGACGGATCCGTTTGGTGTGGACACACCAGTAATCCGGATCTGTCCTCCATTGATTTGCAATGGGGGATCATTCCGGATCCGGCTACAGAGCTAGACACATAAATAAATAAATAAATACATACATACATATATACATACATACACACATACATACATACATACACACATACATACATACACACACACATACATACATACATACATACATACATACATACACACACACATACATACATACATACATACATACACACATACATACATACACACATACACACATACATACACACATACATACATACACACATACATACATACACACATACATACATACACACATACATACATACATACACACATACATACACACATACATACTCACATACTCCAGGGACGCCGGCAGCATGTCTTCACGCGCCTCCTGCGCGCAGCTATGACGCAGCGCTGCTCCGGCTCCACACATGTATCAGCGTTAGCACGGATCCGTTGGCACCCTTTAGGTGCCGGATCCATGCTAACGCTAGTGTGAAAGAGGCCTTAAAGATCAAAACCTTTGTCTCTGACATATCAAAAGTTTTCCGAAAACTGTGACCTTTTAATTGAATCAAAGTTGGTATCGACTGGTGCTATGAAGTTGCCATGTTGTTTACCCACTGCTGTGTCAATGAAAATGTATCTCTGGTAATACTGATATATAGAACGTTGATGTGTGTATCAGAATCCTGATTTCGATTTTTTTTCTTTTTTTTTTGTGCATTATGTTTTATTTGAATATTGTACATCATTATAGTGTTAATGTAATCATAACTTTGACTTTCTGGTATTGACCTCTAGAGCTCATGAAACAACGTTTGGAATGGAAGAAGAGGGATTAAGTGGACCATTAATGCAATCAAATAAGGTAATACTATTTTCTCTCTATATGGCTGTTATTGTCTTGGTAATAGCTCCCTTTTGATAATGTCTATTTTCAAAAATTCTTGAATTCTGCTTAAAATTACAGTGCTGGAGTATATTTTCTTAAAGGGGTTATCCCATGCTTAATGTGAAAACCGAAATTCAGATATATGGTACATGACAACCTCTTTTTAGAAAAGCTAGAACCAGCCCTGTACCTCACATGGATCCAGAGATCTCCCCATTCATTGGTCTGCTAGATTTATATCAAGCTGACAGCTCAAGGGCAGTGCCTTTTCTGCTGCAGCTGAAGTGGGTGTGTCTCAGCTTCCCCTATCACAGCTTAGGAGGCAACTCAAGGATGAAACTGAGCATATGCAGCCTTCTCAGTGAGCAAGTCAAAGAAGAACAAAACCAACTGCAGGTGGCGCTATACAGATACATTTTATTGAATAACTCGGTGGCTATGCTAAACTTTTAATTACATGCAATTACTAAAGTATTCAGTTCCAGTTGCTATTTGGAAAACTGTAGAATATTTTTCGTGGGACAACCCCGTTAAGCTGGCCTACACGTTAGTCTTTCGTTGACTGAACCCACAGCGAATGGCAAGTTGAGCTGACACACTAAGGGCTCGTTCACATCACCGTTAGGGATTCCGTTCTCCTGCGTGCACAACTTTTGTCTCCGCTTCAAAAATCATCTTCTGAGCGGAAACCTAACGGACCCCATTATAGTCTATGGGGTCCCTTAGGCTCCGTTGGCCTGAGTTATGTCCCGAAACCGTCCTTTCCGTTCTCCTGCTCCTATAATGGAGCAGGAGAACGGAATCCCTAATGGTGATGTGAACGAGCCCTAACTAGTGTATGAGGATCTCCCGACAAGGATTAGGCAGAATGAATGTTTTCAACCCTATCCCTTTGTTCTCCTGGGAGATAAGTCGCTTCCAGAAGTGTCTGGCAACTGCTTTCTCCATACTCGGGCATATACAAGGTATGTGTATGGGGAAGTCCGTAGAGAGGTGAGAAAGATGGCCCTCAGCCAAATGATCGTTCAACTGACCATTATTGAATGTGTATGGCCAGCTTTAGAACAGTTGTACCTTGCTAGTGTTGTTACAGTTGCTGACAGTGGCTGTCTGTAAAGACATATCCTATTGACTAGAGGAACGATCATGTCAGGAACAGTGCAAAATTCTAAGAAAAGATTATCTAGATACTAATATTTTGAGGAATCTTGAGTAATTCAAGCATTTACTGAAATCCTTATTCTTTTATCCTTTTGATGACTGGTGTGTTTTGAGCAGTGATGTCCACAACATTATTTTTCTTATTGGACTGCTGAAAAAATTGATTTTTGGCATGTCACTTGCATTTTTACTGGCATTTTTTTTTCTTGACCTATTTGAGTAGCATTTTTTTCAGGCATTTGTCCCTGATAGAGAAAGGGATAGAAAAATGCTGATAATTAAACATGCACCATTTAATTTATTAAAAAGAAAAAAGCTAGAGATGCAAAAAACACACCCAAATTCTAAAAAAAAAAGCCACAAGCAAAAAGATGCATATGTGTCCTGAGTTTTAAAACTTCTTAAACTTTCAGTTTCATCGTATGCTCAGTATTTCTCCATCACTGTAAAGTGATGCTGATCTTCTCCTCCAGTTGCTTGTTTACAAACTGTAGAAGTGAGATACCAGTATACATCATGGTACTGCTTCAGCCAGTCACTGTCCTTTGGCATTCTAAGGGTCCATTCACATCACCGTATGTGTTTTGCGGTCCACAAAACACAGGAACCTGCCATGTGCGTTCTACATTTTGCGGAACACAGGTGACCAGCCCTGTGATAGAAATACCTACTCTTGTCCATGCTCTATAGGACATGCTCTATCGTTTTTTGCGGGGCTGCATAACGGAACTATAGATGCGAACAGCACTGTGTGCTGTCTGCATCTTTTGCAGCCCAATTGAAATGAATGGGTCCACACCAGTTTCACAAAATTGCAGAACGGATGCAGACCAAGAAATACGGTCCTTTGAACAGATCCTAATGCTGAGGACAGTGGTTAGCTACAGGGGTCACATGGTGTACATCTAAAGTCACCATGCATGACACAGACACCATGGCACATGAGTGCTAGAGACAATTACTGTCTTTAGTGACTGGCTGTGGTGGTGATATACCATATACCAGCACATCACCCTTGCAAATTGTAAACAAGGAGCTAGAAGACCTTACTGTGTAACAGAGATTGGTGCTGGAAAAGAGGGTAAGTATACCATCATTTCTTGCTTCAGGCTATTGGATGGCTTGTCCAAGACTTTTAATTTTCTTAGACAGGCACTTTAAGGTGATTTTTCCCTAGTTGTCTCCATGACAACACACCTGAAACTGCCTTTCTCTGATATGACAGGAAAAAACAGAGGTTTAAAAACCTCACCCTTCCTCTCCTGCACCAGTGCTTTTTCCTGTCCTGTCAAAGGGCAGGCAGCCAAAGAGGTGATGGGAGCTTCCATTGGAAGTTCCTGGCTGAAATGGCACCAAAACTACTGCTTGCTGGCGGTGCTACAGTTGGTAAATGAGCATTTCTGAAGATATCGAATGAGTGCGCCATCCACCCCCCAGCTCCATATTAAAACCCTTCACAGTGTTGCCTAGCATTAGGACACCTTGTTATATGTTATTATCGTCTCCTGTGTGTGTTTTAGGGAGACAAGGATCCATCCTCTGCAATTAAGCCAAAGCCCAAGAAATGTGGGATTTGTGCAAAACAGTTACCTCCTTCCCATGCTAAACCATTATGTAATGACTGTATTTCCATGGTGATTAAAGGGGAATCCTGGTTAAAGAGGCGGTTTAATTAGCCCTCGCCTCCAGGGACTCTGTAGCCGATCCAAAAGTGCTGGCGTTTTCTTCCAAGAAACAGATTTATTGTAGTTACTGATTCTGAAGACAAAGTAATCTCTGACTTACAGAAAGGGGAAAAATTACTGGTTTTCTCTGACTAGGATAATGAATATAAAAAAATCCTATTTAATCCTGCTGAGTTTTAGAAAAAAATGATCAAAGCATTTAGAGCCACTCTTCAAATGGAAATTATAAAGAAGCCCAAATCTATACAGAATTAGATTTTTGGGGGCCTAGGAAAAAGACAGGAAATTTAGTTAATTTTGTTTTTTGTGATATGTAGCAGTATCAAGAGGGACAGAAAGATAAAGTTGAGTAGATTGAGTTACGGTAAGGCACGGGACTTTCTCTTTTACACGGGCTGATTATCGGCCGAAAAAGCGTTCCTAGGAACGGTAGTGCCGATAATCGGCCCGTGTAAAAGTGGCCCTAATCAGCCGACGAACGAGTAAAACGCTCGTTCATCGGCTGATTGGATCTTTTGGTTTGTACAAAAGATCCAATCTGTCGGGCGCACATCACCCTGTGTAAAGGCCCTTTTAGACGGGCCGATGTGTCTCCCTGCCCGAGCGCCGATCAGCGATATCGGCGCTCGGGCAGGGAGCCTTTACACGGCCCGATGAATCGAGCGCCGGGCCGCACGAGTGATCGCTGTATCACTCGTGCGGCCGGGAAGCTCCATACTGTCAGGCGCACATCGCCTGTTTACACAGGGGTGATGTGCGCCTGACAGATTGGATCTTTTGTACAAACCAAAAGATCCAATCAGCCGACGAACGAGCGTTTTGCTCGTTCGTCGGCTGATTAGGGCCGCTTTTACACGGGCCGATTATCGGCACTAGCGTTCCTAGGAACGCTTTTTCGGCCGATAATCGGCCCGTGTAAAAGGACCTTAAACAAGCGATGTGCGCCTGACAGTATGGAGCTTCCCGGCCACATGAGTGATACAGCGATCACTCGTGCGGCCCGGCGCTCGATTCATCGGGCCGTGTAAAGGCTCCCTGCATGAGCGCCGATGTCGCTGATCGGCGCTCGGGCAGGGAGACACATCGGCCCGTCTAAAAGGGCCTTTAAACCCCAATCAAAAGGAAGTCTGCTCCTCCTCAAAAGTTCATCCTTATCAGTCTGCCATGCCCTCAACAAATCCAAGTAAGTCCAATAAGTAAAGGTGTCAAAAATCTAATTCAGCTGGAAGCAATTCAACCAGTTCCTAGAGAACAATGTGGTACAGGTCACTACTCCAGTCTCTTCCTTGTAAAGAAACTGAATGGAAAATTCAGAATTATAAACTAGAAAGCAAAAAATTTGCATCCTACCACAAATTCAAGATGAAGACAAAATAATCAGCGTACAGTTTAGTAAATAATATACCAATTCGTCAGTCATGTCAGGATATGTACAATCATAATATTCACCATTTCCAATATTCAGGATATCTTCAGCACCTCGCACTTTCACAAACATCATGGCCGAGGTGGTGGCAGCTCTGAGAAGGAGACCAATAATCTAGACAATATTTTGGTAGTAGCAGACTCAGACCAGCTGACACATTAAAATCACTTTTCAGGGGGGCGTGGCCTAGTACCCAATGGCGACAGACGTCTAGGAGAAGAGCTCCGCTGCTGTGCCGCTCTGCTTAAGCTCCCCGAGCCCCATGTGCTTCCCTGACATGGGGAAAAAGATGCTTAAAAAGCCTCAACAGGGCACCCCGCACCCTGCTGACTCTTACCAGCGATGCACCATCAGGGACTACATCGCCCGGCCTCGCCGCGCTGCTTCCCTGTCGCCGCCATCTTCCTGCCGCACCTCCTTCCCGAAAATCTGCTGGTCCTTGGAGCGTCTAAATGCGCCTTTACTATATGAATACTATTACACCCCCACCCCCCCTTGACTTTTTCCAAAATACCTATGTATCTATCTGCTTGGCTTCTCAAGCTCTATAACCTGCTTCCTGTATTTTGTTGTGACAGGTTCTCTTTAATGGGTTTAAATCTCTTTATACTTTTACTGAATATGAGTGGAGCATTGGAGCATTTCCTTGCTCCAGTGCTCCCCCTGGTCTTTCGCTGTCTGTTGGACAGTTTGTTCACTGCCGGTGACATACCAGGCTTCACATCACTATGCTAGGCGCCTAGCAGTGAACCCGGTGACGTCGCAGTCACAAATGGGCGTCCCCTACTGCCTGGGGCAGCGCTATAGACAGCCCTAGCATATTGAGGAGAAGCCCAGTACATCACCGGCAGTGAACAAACAGGCCTTGCTGTGCAGTGGGAAGCACAGGCAAGGAAATGCTCCAATGTTCCACTCATATATAGTAAAATAATAAAGAATAGCTTATATCAGAGTTCAGCCCGGAGAACCCCTTTAAGTGGAAGAGACTAATTGTTGTGTTCTTTTGAAGGTATGTACGCTAAAGTTAACAACTGCAACTTTATTCACTATATAATTCCTTCATTGTAGATGAACACTAAAGTGGATAGTGATAGGATGCCAGGCACAACAGAACATGGCATGGTAAAACCAATCATCCGGCAAGATAAGCTACACGAATGCCAAGGACTGAATGGAAGGTAAAGATGCAAAAGCACACTGAGCAGAATTAAGTCAAATCAAAGGTGAAATTATGTAGTCATCAAGCTTTTATTACAAACACTTTTGAATTTCTTTATACAACTACCCAGATGTACTTAAAAATTTAATTTTTTACACCGTCCCATAGAGCACACAGAATAAGCCGATATTTTCTGTTTTCTACAGATGATTTGTTGGTAACTTGTCAATGTTGTTCTCTAGACTTGGTACAGGTCAACAAAGGGCAGGAGAGACCGCTCTATTAAAGAGGATCACTCCTGCTTGTTATAATAGCTTCATGCATTTCCCATGTAATAATAATTCTGGAGCATCTATTCTTATGTCTGTATGTTGTGCCATTCCTTTATTTCAACTAGAAGTTATGAATATATTACTAGCAGTCTGTAGTAAAGGTACAGAGGGGTTATAACCAGTTGGAGCTGTGTACCTGCTATTGAAATCCCTCGTCCCCATACAGAATCATTCTTTCTGGGTAGCAGATTGCTGTTTAGACAGCACAATCTGCCGTCCAGAAACTATGATTGATGTGCCTGCACGAACGACAGGATCACCTGATAAACAAGCTTTTCACTGGTTCATCGTGATCTGCGGCACATTTAGACGGTTGCATTGTCGGGAACCAGTGTTCGCAGGAACAGTCGTTGATGATCTGCCTGAAAATCTTAAAGGCGGATGTACACTGCCCAATATTTGGGCAGATGATCGGGAACACATGTTCCTGCAAATACTCGTTCTCGACAATCTGCTCGCCTAAATGTGCCACCGATCAGCAGATGGATGAGTGAAACGCTTCCAGATTTTGGGCTTATCAGCTCCCAGCTTCTAAGTGTCATTGGTCCGTTTCTCACCCTGCATCTCCTCTAGTTTACTCTGTACATACCAAAATCTTCAATCACTCTCTCTTTCTCTCCTGGCATCTTCCCCTCTCCCTTCATTCTATCATAAGCTAATTGAAAAGAAACCCAAAAAACACCGTTCTTTTGACCTGTCCTGCGCAGCTTAATGGAGACCTGTCTCTAATATACCCTTCATCTCAAAACTCCTGGAGCGTCTGATCTACCCTTTACTCATCCGCTATCTCTACACGATCCATTACAATCTGGTTTTCACACCCTACGTTCTACAGAAACTGCCCTCACCAAAGTCACCAGTAACCTGACCGCTAAATGCAACATTGCCTACATAGTTTATAAGGCCGAAAAAAGACATCTGTCCATCCAGTTTGGCTTGTTATCCTGCAAGTTGATCCAAGGGAAGGCAAAAAAAACCCCTGTGAGATAGAAGCCAATTTTCCTCACTTTAGGGCAAAACAATTCCTTCCCGACTCCAATCAGAATTACTCCCTGGATCAACGACCCCTCTCTAGGAACTATAACCTGTAATATTACACTCCAGAAATACATCCAGGCCCCTCTTGAACTCTTTTAGTGAATTCACCATCACCACCTCCTCAGGCAGATATAGTCTCACTGCTCTTACCATAAAGAATCCTCTTCTATGTTTGTGTACAAACCCTCTTTCCTTCAGATGCAGAGGATGTCCCCTCGTCAGTCTTGGGGGATAAATAGATAATGGGACAGATCTCTGTACTGACCCCTGATATATTTATACATAGTTATTAGATCTCCCCTCAGTTGTCTTTTTTCTAAAGTGAATAACCCTAATTTTGATAATGTTTCTGGGTACTGTAGTCTACCCATTCCAGTTATTACTTTAGTTGCCCTCCTCTGAACCCTCTCCAGCTATGTCTGCCTTGTTCACAGGAGCCCAGAACTGTACACCGTACTCCATGTGTGGTCTGACTAGTGATTTGTAAAGTGGCAGGACTATGTTCTTATCACGGGCCTCTATGCCTCTTTTGATGCAACCCATTATCTTATTGGCCTTGGCAGCAGCTGTCTGATACTGGTTTCTGCAGCTTAGTTTGATGTTCACTAAAATTCCTAGGTCCTTTTCCATGTCCGTATTACCCAGTGTTTTACCATTTAGTATGTACTGGTGACTTGCATTATTCCTTCCTATGTGCATAACCTTACATTTGTCAGTGTTACACCTCATCTGCCACTTCTCTGCCCAAGCCTCCAGTCTATCCAGAATTATCTGTAGCAGTATGCTGTCCTCTTCTGTGACTAGTCTTTACTAATTCTCCTCGATCTCACTGTGGCATTCAACACTGTAGACCACCATCTCCTCCTCAACATGCTCCACTGTATCGTCCTTAAAGAGTTATTCCCATCTTAGACAATTGGGGCATATCGCCACCTCTGGGACCCGCACCTATATCGAGAACGGAGCTGGGAAATGAATGGAGGGCGCTCTGTGCATGCGCAGCTGCCCTCTATTTATTTCTATGGGGCTGCCGAAAACAGCCAAGCGTTATATCCGGGGTCCTCCAGGCACAGCTCTCCCCACGCCATTCTCGGTATAGGGACCTGCACCTATAAGACAATAGGGCCATATACTAGCAATAAGCCCCCATTGTCTAAGATGAGAATACCTCTTTAAGGACACCATTCTCTTGATTTTTCTTTCTCGCTCTGATTTTTTTCAGTGTATCATCTGCTGACTCCACCTCCCCTCCTTTCCCTCTTGCTGTTGGGGTTCCTCAGGGTTCAGTCCTTGGTCATCGCCTCTTTTCTATCTACACAGCCCCTATTAGACAGACTATAAGCAGATTTGGTCTCCTGTACCATCTCTCTGCAGATGACACCAAACTATATACTACTTCCTGTGATATCACCCATGCTGTACTACTGAACACCAGTGACAGTCTATCCGCTGTCCCTAACATCATGTCATCTCTCTGTCTGAAACTGAATCTTTCAAAAACTGAACTAGTTGTACTTTCTCCATTGAATAACCTACCTAAACCTGATATCTGTGTTTGGCACTATCATCACACCTAGGCAGCAAGCCCACTTGTCTCGGTGTTGTGTTTGACACTTATCTTTCCTTCACCCCCTTTATTCAATCTGTTGCCTGCCTGTGTCGATGATATGTGTATATTTGCATATGTAAGTGTGTGTGTGTGTGTATATATATACATACACTAGCTGAAGGACCCGGCTTCGCCCGGGTATATTTAATTTATTTCTTTTACTGTTTGTGTGTGTGTGTCGTTAAAAGATATCGAGAGTGACCTCTACAGCGGCCCGCCCCTTTAACAGTGACCTCTACAGAAGCCTGCCCCTTTAACTGTGACCTCCACAGCAGCTAGAGTGGCCACTGTATTCACCCCAGAAAGCCAGACCTCACCGGCCATTCCCCCAAACGTGAAACAGCGCCCCCAGTTCCCATGAAGACACATCACTGAACATGAGGCCACGCCCCCCCCCCCCCCCTGGCTCCGTGAAGACATGGAGGAGAAGCTGTCTGAGTGTGAGCTGCTGAAAGGGTGGACATCCCTGTGTCTGTCCAGGCACTTCGTCGGACGGAGAACAGGTAGCCAGAAAACTGGACTGTCCAGCCTACATCAGCCGGACATCTGGCCACCCTAACATGAGCCTGCCCCTAGGGTGGCCAGAGGTTTTGTTTTAGGCTGGACAGTCTGGCTTTCAGACTCCCTGTCCTCTGTCATGCGCAGGGCCTGGATGGACACAGCAGCAGCACTCTAAGCAGCAGCACTGTGCAGTCTGAGCAATGAGCTGCAGGGAGAAAGTCGACCTCCCCCTACCCCTGCAGCTGACAGAAGGTGATTTTTACCAATATTTTTAATCCCGATCAAATGCAGCATGGAAGGGGCGTGGCCTGACTGAGTCAGGGGTGTGACTTAGTGGGATCTGGAGGTGGTGCTTTTAAGTCCTTCTTTTGACGGTGGCCGGAATTACAGGTCGATGCCATAGTAATTTAGGAGGAAGGTGGGTAGCAGTGGAAGAAAACATCTTTTATTACTACTGAACAGTAAATATGTAAAATTTACATTATATGAGGTAATGATTGATGATGAGTTAGTCTAAAACATAAGTTATAGTTATGGTAATCGGGAATACCCATTTACCATTGTCATCCACAGTGCTCTGCCTCTTTGATGCAGACCTAAAGCAGTGAACTGGCTAGGTTGTCATAGAAACCTGATGTGTGCCTGTGAGCTTCTATTGGCTGATAAGGGTCATGTGACCAGGCTACTATTGGCTAATGCATTTTTTGGGAATATCTCAGGAACGGTACGTCCTGGAGAGTTGAAAACTGTTCTAAAACCTTCCCGGACACCTGATGTACATGTGTGCCAAATTTTGTGATTGTAGCTGCAGCGGTGCAGATTCCTTTAGCGGACACACACACACACACACACACACACACAGAGCGCTTTTATATATATATATATATATATATATATATATATATATATATATATATAACACACACGCCGGGCGGCACCCTTAGTATTGCGGGTCCGCATTTTTGATCAGAATGTGGCCTTAAGGTATTTGATCAGTTATTTCCATCAGTTTTTGTGAGCCCAAACCAGTAGTGAAGCTTATTCAGAAATGAGTTATAATGGAAAAATCTGCACCTGTTCTGTGTTTTTAACCCACAACTAGTTCTGGCTCGCAATAACTGATGGAAATAACTGATCAAATAACTGACGTGTCAACACAGACTGAATCTTTTCCCCTTAAACCAATATGTCAATATTTTTAGCTAATAATGCTCTGTAACATACTGCTGGCACACTACGTTGCATTTTCACAGTGACAGGTTCCCTTTAAAGAGGTTATCTCATGGTTAATGTAAAAAATGAAAATCAGACATCATATAGAACATATTCTCTTTATACCCTGTACCCCACATGGATCCAGAGATCTCCCCACTCATTGCTCTGCTAGATTTATATCAAGTTGGCAGCACAAGTTGAGTGTCTTTTCTGCTGCAGCTCAGGGAATGTGTCTCAGTTCTCCCTATAACAGCTCAGCAGGAAATTGAAGGATGGAACTGAGCATGTGCAGCCTTCTCAGTGACCAGGTTAAAGAAATAAGAAAAAAAAAACAAAGAGCAGGTGGTGCTATACAGATATATTTTATTGAATAACTCAGTGGCTATGTTAAATTTCTAATTACTTGCAATTACAAAAGTTTTCAGATCCAGGTGCTTGTATGAAAACCGTAGAAATTTTTTTTGTGGAACAAACCCTTTAACAGTGACTTATAACAGTGAAGATAAATGGGTGAGTTGTTATTGAATCCTGGTTTAAAACTGTCTGTGACAATGAGGTGAAGAGTGAAGGACCTGCAAGCTTTTATTGGCTAAATAGGGTCATTTAATGGTGCCATCTTTGCATTTTTTGGGAGTATCTTAAGAACTGTACGTCCTAGAGAGCTGAGACCTTTACGAAACCCTTCTTAGATACCCGATGTACATATACACGCACAATATAAATTTACAAAAGTGTTGTGATCCACCCCCTAATCATTGAATTCAGGTATTTCATTAACACCCACTGTATATGTATAAAATCAAGCACCTAGCGGATGTAACCCTGTAGTCTGCCTTTGCTAACATTTGTGAAACAATTGGTCATTGTAACCCCTTCCTGATGAGTACCCTACATGTACGCTGTAACGAGAAGTGAGTTTTGCATTCTGCTGTACATGTACGTCACACTGAAAGTAGCCTTAAGTATTTTTGAAAAAATAAAAAAAAAATTGGCGGCATTTTTATTTTTCTGCCAATAGTCTTTTTTGAGGGCTTGTTTTTCATATGTATTATTATGGGGTACATACTTTTTTTGAACGTATGTTTTTTGGGCAGCAGCAAGGTGACAAAAAATGTGAACCCGGTTAATCCCTTTAACTTTATTTGCTGTGCATTAATGTTTCCAAACTATCTGCTGAGTCAAAATGCTCATAATCCCCCTTTTGTAAATAACTTGAGGGGTTCAGTTTTAAAATTGAGGATAATTCTCAGAGGTTTTATTTATTATTTCACCCCAGAGCCTTTACAATTGTCAGCATAAGGCTATTTTCACATCTCCGTCTGTCATCTCTGACAGGCTGTTGTGACATAGAATATCGGGAATCAGCCTAACAAAAACTGTTGTGAGCAGCCGTGTTTGACCAGCCAATTTCCGACATATTTGGCAGTTAGTGGACAGATCTCTGCTGGACCCCATTATAGTCAATTGGGTCTGGTGGTCAGGAAGTAGTATACGGCAATACTGGAATCGAAGAACAGAGAGGACAGCCGTAGATGTAAAACTAACCTAAGATGTGTAAATCATCACATTTGGCATCAAATTTGCATGGTACTCCTGAGCCATGTTGTATGTCAAGGCAAAATATTAGGGCCACATGTGGGGTGTTAACCAAAACCAGAAAATGCAGCATAATAAGAGTTCTTACATTTCACACTGGCATACACTGGGCACAACATGTTGTGCACTAAAATGGCATATCTGTCTAAAAATAGTGATTTTTACTTTGCACCATTTTCTGTAAATTTATTTTTGCAAAACTTGTGGGGTCAAAATGCTCACAACAACCCTAAATTCTGTGAGAGGAGCAGTTTCTAAAATGTAGTCACTTCTTAGGGATTTATTTTCTTATTTAAAGGGGTTTTCTCGAATTTTTATATTGATGACCCATCCTCGGGATTTGGCTTGAGTGAATCAAGCTTTGCATCATAGATCCAATTTGTTTCAAAACTTTGTTTTTAATGCTGCTTTTAGTACTGTTCTGCTGTGATATCCTTTCATTTACTTCCCACTTATTTGTTTTCAGCTCTAGAGCTCACAGAACAAATACGTGAGGATAAATCGCATAGAAACGCAGGAGGCTCTTCTTGCACTTCTCTGTCCCAAATACCAGTTTGTTGCGCTCCTGACAGCTGCCAGCAATGCGTCCCTGGTTGCCTGGTAACGCAGTCAGACCGCCCCGTGCATGTCCCAGCGCGGCGTGACGTCATGACGCATGTGGAACCTGTGTCCTATCTGGTATATTCCACAATAGGTGGCATCAGCAATTATTATTTCTTTGGGGCTTAACCCATTACACCCCACGCTGTTGCCCCTACACTTTTATTTTTGTCCTGCTTTCCCGCTTGTTTCTCTGATGAGCACCCTCCCATAGGGCAACATTAGGGACAGTTATTCCCACCCTGTCTTTTGCTGTATCATCATCAAGCCCAGGGATTGTATGTTTTCCTTCTACCCGGGCTATTGATACAAGGTGAACCTTTCGTCTGAGTGGTAGGACACATGGTTATCCTTCTGGCTGCTGCCGTGCACTTTATTTTTACCTACATTCAGTCTTGATTTATGTTTGTGTTTTGTTATTTTGATTTTCATTAAGGGCTATACTATTTTTAGTGAATTATAGTAAAAGTTACGTTTTATCTTTATTTTTGATGTGATTACCTCCATAGTGTATTGCAACATGTATCCTTGCAGCCATCAATATATATTGAAAAATCTTATACACCGCGTTATTAAATCTTGGAGGTTTAAGGCCCAATAGGTATTCGAGAGGGTACCATAGTAACATAGTTTGAGGCCGAAATACGGCCCCTTTCACACCTGCGTCGGGGACTCCGGCAGGCTGTTCACCCGCCGGATCCGTGCTGCCGCAGGTGCACGTGTGGGGCCGGAAATACGCTCGGGCCCCCATTCACTGTAATGGGGGCGGGCCGCGGATACGGCCGCAGCACGGCAACCCCTGCCGAGAGGCAGCCGGAACAAAAGTCCCCTGCCACAGGTGTGAAAGGGGCCTTAGACATCTGTCCATCCAGTTCAGCCTGTTATCCTGCAAGTTGATCAAGAGGAAGGCAAAAAAAAACCCTGTGAGGTAGAAGCCAATTTTCCCCACTTTAGGGCAAAAAATTCCTTCCCGACTCCCAATCAGGCAATTAGAATTACTTCCTGGATCAACGACCCCAATCTAGTAACTATAACCTGTAATATTATTACACTCCAGAAATACATCCAGGCCCCCCTTGAAATCTTTTAGTAAACTTACCATCACCACCTCCTCAGGCAGAGAGTTCCATAGTCTTACTGCTCTTACCGTAAAGAATCCTCTTCTATGTTTGTATACAAACCTTCTTTCCTCCAGACGCAGAGGATGTCCCCTTGTCACAGTAACAGTCCTTGGGATAAAAAGATTGTGGGAAAGATCTCTGTACTGACCCCTGATATATTTATACATAGTT
>ONZH01006750.1:0-87990 GCA_900303285.1 Rhinella marina
ATGGCTGTGACTACAGAGTGACCGAGTTACACTGCGGGAGCAGGCGAAGCACGTTAAAATTTATCGTGGCCCTGGTATGGCTGTGCTACAGAAGTGACGGAGTTACACTGCGGGAGCAAGGCCGAAGCCCACGTTGAAATTTATCGTGGCCACTGTATGGCTGTGAACTACAGAGTGGATGACCGAGTTTACACTGCAGGAGCCAGGCGAAGCACAGTTAAAATTTTATCGTGGCCCTGTATGGATGTGGACTACAGGAGTGAACCGAGTTACACTGCGGGAGCAGGCGAAGCACGTTGAAATTGTTATCGTGGCCCCTGTATGGCTTGTGACTACAGAGTGGACGAGTTACATGCGGAAGCAGGCGAAGCACATTAAAATTTATCGTGGCCCTGTATGGCTGTGCATACATGAGTGGACCGAGTTACACCTGCGGGAGCAGGTGAAGCACATTAACATTTATCGTGGCCAACTGTATGGTTCTGGACTACAGGAGTGAACGAGTTACACTGCGGGAGCAGGCGAAGCACGTTAAATTTATCCGTGGGCCCTGTATGGCATGTGACTACCAGAGTGACCGAGTTATCACAGCGGGGAGCACGGCAAAAGCATGTTAAAAATTTATCGTGGCCCTGTAATGGCTATGTGACTACAGAGTCACCGAGTTACACTAGCCAGGAGCAGGGGCGAAGCACATAAAATTTAGCGTGGCCCTGTATGGCTGTGACTACAGAGTGACGAGTTACACTGTGGGAGCAGGCGAAGCACATTAAAATTTGGCATGGCCCTGTATGGCTATGACTACAGAGTGACCGAGTTACACTGCGGGAGCAGGCGAAGCACATTAAAATTTATCGTGGCCCTGTATGGCTATGACTACAGAGTGACCGAGTTACACTGCGGGAGCAGGCGAAGCACGTTAAAATTTATCGTGGCCCTGTATGGCTGTGACTACAGAGTGACCGAGTTACACTGCGGGAGCAGGCGAAGCACATTAAAATTTATCGTGGCCCTGTATGTGGACATTGAGGGCTTGTGCATGTGGGTGGGTGGAACTTTATTTCCGCTTGCGCTCCAATGTATGATCTAATGACAGATGAACGCTGCACATGGACACATTGGTGAACAGTGTGGAGAATCGTGGAGGCGAAGGGGTAGTTTTCGGGCGGGAAGCGCTCGTGCCGGGGTCCTGGGCGGGGGGTTGACTCGCAGAGGCAGCAAGTGACACAGGGGAAGGAGCAGTGGTGGCACCCCTGCTGGATTCAAAATTTTGTGTCAATTATCAATTAGAGAGAAACAAAGGATTGTGCAGACTGGGCCTGGCATAGAGCTACCCAGAAAATTGTCCCACAGTGACCTTTTTCAAATATATTTGTATAACAGAGCAATAAAACGTATTTTCTAACGTCACGTGTAGTATATAGCAATTAGAGAGAAACAAAGGATTGTGCAGACTTGGCCTGGTATAGTTCAACCCAGAAAATTGTTCCATTGAACTTTTTCAAATATATGTGTATTAACTGAGAGCAAAAAAAACGTATTTTCTAATGTGACGTGTAGTATCGATCAGTTAGAGAGAAAAAAAGGACTGTGCAGACTTGGGCTGCTATAGTGCAACCCACTATGGCGGTGACAACTGAGTGAACGAGTTAGAGTGAGGTAGCAGGCGAAGCACATAAAAACTTTAGCGTGACCCAGTATGGCGGCGGTGACAACAGAGTGATTGAGTTAGACTGAGGTAGCAGGTGAACCACCCAAAAATTTAGCCTGACACAGCATAGCGGTGACACCACCAATGCCTTTGTCCGACTGAGATTGCAGTCAAATGGCTGTAGGTGAGCTTCCCAAAAAATTTTTTTTGGAGTGTCTGAAGTCGACCCTCTGAAAAAAAATTTTTTAGTGTCTGTGGTTGACGATCCTGAAAAATTGTTTTAGAGTGTCTGTAGTTGACGCTCCTGAAAAAATTGTTTGGAGAGAGGGCCTGTAGGTGGCCCTCCAGAAACATTGTCTTAAAAGAGTGCCAGTTGGCCCTCTAAAAAATTCCCTTTTGGGTCAGCGTTTGGAAAAGAAGAGAAGGAGGAGGAGGACTAGAGGAGAGGAATCGGATACATAAGGAATCTTATTCTTTAGCTGCTTTCCCCCGGAGGAGATTTGAATTCCGGTGAAATCCAGGCTTTGTTCATTTTAATAAGCGTCAGCCTGTCAGCGCTGTCAGTTGACAGGCGTGTACGCTTATCGGTGATGACACCACCAGCTGCACTGAATACCCGCTCTGACAACACGCTAGCGGCAGGGCAGGCCAGCACCTCCAAGGCGTACAGCGCCATTTCAAGCCACGTGTCCAGCTTTGAAACCCAGTAGTTGTATGGAGCAGAGTGATCACGCAGGACGTTGGTATGGTCAGCTAGGTACTCCCTCACCATCTTTCTGTACAGCTCCCCCCTACTCTGCCTAGACTGGGGACAGGTGACAGTGTCTTGCTGGGGTGACATAAAACTGGCAAAGGCCTTGGAGAGCGTTCCCCTGCCAGTGCTGGACAAGCTGCCTGCTCGCCTCCTCTCCCCCGCTACTTGGCCCACAGAACCACGCCCTCTGCCGCTAGCGGCGTCAGATGGGAAGGATTGTTTCAGCTTGTGCACCAGGGCCTGTTGATATTGATTCACTCTCATACTCCTTTCCTCTACAGGGATGAGAGTGGAAAGGTTCTGCTTGTACCGTGGGTCCAGGAGAGTGAACACCCAGTAATCGGTGTTTGAAAAAATGCTTCTAACGCGAGGGTCACGGGATAGGCAGCCTAACATGAAGTCTGCCATGTGCGCCAGAGTCCCAACACGCAAGAATTCCCTCTCCTCACTGGCCTGACTCTCCATTTCCTCCTCCTCCTCCTCTTCAGCCCATACACGCTCAAGAGTTAAGAAGGACTGAGCATTGGTACCCTCTTCTGTCTCGCCAACATTCTCCTCCTCTTCCTCCTCATCCTCATCCCCTCCTCCAATACGCGCTGAGAAACAGACCGGAGGGTGCTCTGGCTATCAAGCGACGTATCTTCTTCCCCCATCTCCTGTGACAAGCGCAAAGCTTCTGACTTCATGCTGAGCAGTGAGTTTTTCAACAGGCAAAGCAGCGGGATGGTGAGGCTGATAATGGCGGCATCGCCGCTGACCATCTGTGTTGACTCCTCAAAGTTGCTCAACACCTGACAGATATCAGACATCCACGTCCACTCCTCATTGTAGACTTGAGGAAGCTGACTGACCTGACTACCAGTTCTGGTGGAAGTTGACATCTGGCAGTCTACAATCGCTCTGCGCTGCTGGTAAACTCTGGATAACATGTTTAATGTCGAATTCCATCTCGTGGGCAAGTCGCACAACAGTCGGTGAGCTGGCAGTTGTAGGCGCCGCTGCGCTGCCCTGAGAGTGGCAGCATCTGTGGTTGACTTGCGGAAATGCGCACAGATGCGGCGCACCTTGGTGAGCAAATCTGACAAATTGGGGTATGTCTTGAGGAACCGCTGAACTATGAGATTGAACACGTGGGCCAGGCATGGCACATGTGTCAGTCTGCCGAGTTGCAGAGCCGCCACCAGGTTACGCCCGTTGTCACACACAACCATGCCTGGCTTGAGGTTCAGCGGTGCCAGCCACAGATCGGTCTGTGCCGTGATGCCCTGTAACAGCTCTTGGGCGGTGTGCCTTTTGTCACCTAAGCTCAGCAGTTTGAGCACCGCCTGCTGGCGCTTACCCACAGCACTGCTGCTGCGCCTAGAGCTACCGACTGAAGGCACCGTGCCCACGGATGGTAATTCGGAGGAGGAGGAGGGGTTGGAGGAAGAGGCATAGTACATCTGAGAAACCGTGACCGAGGTAGGCCCCGCAATCCTCGGTGTGGGCAGTACATGAGCGGCCCCAGGGTCAGACTCGGTCCCAGCCTCCACCAAGTTAACCCAATGTGCCGTCAGTGAGATATAGTGTCCCTGCCCGGCAGCACTTGTCCACGTGTCCGTGGTTAGGTGGACCTTATCACTAACCGCGTTGGTCAGGGAACGGATGATGTTCTCTGACACGTGCTGGTGTAGGGCTGGGACGGCACATCGGGAAAAATAGTGGCGGCTGGGGACCAAGTACCGAGGGACAGCCACCGCCATCAGGTTGCGGAAAGCCTCAGTCTCTACCAGTCTATAGGGCAGCATCTCCAGGCTCAACAATTTGGAGATGTGGACGTTTAGGGCTTGTGCATGTGGGTGGCTGGAATTGTATTTGCGCTTGCGCTCAAATGTCTGCTGCAAAGACAGCTGAACGCTGCGCTGGGACACATTGGTGGAGGTTGTGGAGGATCGTGGAGGTGAAGGGGTGGTTGTAGGGCGGGAGGCGCTCGTGCCGGGGTCCTGGGCGGGGGGTTGACTCGCCGAGCCAGCATGTGACACAGGGGAAGGGGCAGTGGTGTGACCCGCAGGAGGTGAACGGCCTTGGTTCCACTGAGTCGGGTGTTTAGCACTCATATGCCTGCGCATGCTGGTAGTGGTTAGGCTGGTAGTGGTGGCTCCCCTGCTGATCCTGGTGTGGCACAGGTTGCACACCACAGTCCGTCGGTCATCCTCACTTTCTTTAAAAAACCTCCAGACTTGCGAACATCTAGGCCTCGGCACGGGAGCTTGACTCCGTGAAACAGTTGCTGATCTACCTGCTCTGGCCCTGCTTCTCCCTCTGGCCACCCCACTGCCTCTTCCAACCTGTTCTGGTGCTGCACTTGCCTCCCCCTCAGAAGCACTGTCTTGAGTTGGATTACCAACCCAGCTCGGGTCAGTCACCTCATCATCCACCAGCTCTTCCTCCGATTCCTCACTCTGCTCCCCCTCGGACTTACTGCCCTGACAACAACGTCACTGTCTGACAACCGTGTCTCATCATCATCATCATCCGACACCTCTTCACGCACTACTTGCACTAAGTCCACACTCTCATCACCCACAGACTGTGAAAGTTCTAAATTTTGGGCATCGGGACAGAGCAACTGCTCAGGTTGCTGTTGAGCAGTGGTTTGTGTCTCTGGGTAGGGTCCTGAAAAGAGTTCCTGTGAGTATGCCTCATCTGAATCCATACTTTCCGTGGGGGGAGGGCAGGCTGGGGGGAAGGAGGTTGAGCTGGAGGAGACAGAGGTCTACTCCCTTGGCTAGCGTGGGTGGACTGCGTGGAAGACTGGGTGGTGGATAAATTACTGGACGCATTGTCCGCTATCCACGTCATCACCTGTTCGCACTGTTGTGGTTTCAATAGTGGTGTACCACGTGAACCAGTAAGTTGCGAGATGAAGCTAGGGAGCGAAACTCTGCGGCGTTCCACTGCACCCTCATCAACATGTACTGTGTCACCCTGCCCAGGACCATGGCCTCTGCCCCCTACACTACTTGAACGCCCACGCCCTCGTCCTCGACCCTTAGCCCTTGGGTTCAACATTTTGTATGTTCACTGCACTGTATGATATATAACTGAGAGAAAAAACGTAGTCTTTAGACGGCGGCTATTGTACCGCAAACCACTCAATTTTTCACTGCAATGTATGATATATAACTGAGAGAAAAACGTATATTTTCTACACTCCAGTTAGTGTGCAGCACACAAAAGAATTTTGCACTGCACTGTATAATGTATAACTGAGAGGAAAAACGTATATTTTCTACACTCCGGCTAGTGTGCAGCACAGGACAGAATTTTTCACTGCACTGTATAATGTATAACTGAGAGGAAAAACATATATTTTCTACACTCCGGCTAGTGTGCAGCACATGACACAATTTCGCACTGCACTGTAGTATATATGACTGAGAGGAAAAACATTGTCTTTAGACGGCGGCTATTGCACCGCAAACCACTCAATTTTTCACTGCACTGTAGCATATATGACTGAGAGGAAAAACGTAGTCTTTAGACGGCGGCTATTGCACCGCAAACCACTCCATTTTTCACTGCACTGTAGGATATATAAAAAAACCTATTCCCTAGACTGACGCTACTGTACAGCACACTACATAATTGTTCACTGGACTGTAGTGTATAGAAATGAGAGAAAAACATATTCCCTAGAATGACGCTACTGTACAATACACTACATAATTGTTCACTGGACTGTAGTGTATAGAAATGACAGAAAAACGTATTCCTTAGACTGACGCTACTGTACAGCACACTACATAATTGTTCACTGGACTGTAGTGTATAGAAATGAGAGAAAAACGTATTCCCTAGACTGACGCTACTGTACAGTACACTACATAATTGTTCACTGGACTGTAGTGTATAGAAATGAAAGAAAAACGTATTCCCTAGACTGACGCTACTGTACAGTACACTACATAATTGTTCACTGGACTGTAGTGTATAGAAATGACAGAAAAAACGTATTCCCTAGACTGCACTACAGATCTCAGCAAGCCAAGGTACAGCAGCAGCAAAAATGAATACTTTGGGCAATTTATTTTGGGTCTGTGTGGACCACGTGCTGTCCCTTCTGCCACCAGTCACTGTGTACAGTGTGCAGCCAAGATGGCGGTAGCTGCACTACAAGTCCCAGCCAGCAGCCTGGAGGAGACCAAAAAAAAAGGTGCTTGTAGCCCTTAGAAGGGCTGTTGGGTTCTTTGTGGGTGATTCCTGCCTAACCAACATCTAAATTCAGGCCCTAACACTCTCCCTGACAGACAGCAGCTCTATCCCTAATCTCATGCAGACGGCGTATGACGCGAGCAGCGCGGGACCAGATTCTTATATTCCCAGGTCATCTGATCTGGCCAGCCAATCCCTGCTATCGACTTGTAGGGGCCCCACGTGATGCTAGGAGGTACCAAAGACTCTCCTGCATGTTGATTGGCTGAAAAAAGGCGCCTAACATGCAGGAAGAGGAAGTTGCCATTTCCTCGAGGATCGCGATATGCTCGTCCGAGTAGCGAGCATATGCGAATACCCTAATGCTCGAACGAGCATCAAGCTCGGACGAGCATGTTCGCTCATCTCTAATGAATACTTTTTCAAGGCATAAATAGTGTCATTATTTATTTCTGTTACATGCGATGCCTTTCTTTGCCTGGTTTTTACTGGTGAAACAAATGTTACCAGGCTATATAAATTATGACTGTGTCTTGGAGCCAGTGATAGTAACTTGTATCACTTGCAAAACTCTGGACAACCACTTCAATATACTGTATATATATATATATACTTTTATATGGCTAGTACCAGAAAAAAACACCACCAAAATTAAACTGATTTAAATAAATATCAAATTTTGCATTTCTGCACATATGTATTTCTCTAGTCCCAAAACAAATGTCTGTTGCCTGAAGACACACAACACAACACCCTTCCAAAAGAATGTTGCAATTACTGTAGAATAGTTTTCTACAGTGCATAACATCTAGCATAAAAATATCCCACTTGAAAAACCACATTATCTACATTCAATAAATGGTATAAGTAATGTTTTCCTGTATAATGTTTATTTCTTCATTTTCCAAGAGGTGACCGTAAGCAAGTGTTTGGTCAAGGAAGTATTTGATTGAAGTGCTTTAATGGTAGTTTATCTCTCAGGCTTTGATTCAAGTTAAGATATAATGAATGTGTTTGGCTGGCAAAAGTGCTACTACCTTGAAAATACACAACAGAAGAAACTGGGCTTGATAATATCCTGTGGAGAAATGGAAACAGTCACCTCCTACTAAAATTCAGAGCCTATAGACAATACAATCATAAAAAATATTACCAACCTTAATAGAGCAAATTGATCTTTATCTGTAGTATGTTTCCAGTAGCCTTATTTCACTATTCATACATTAGGGGGGTAATGTGTTAACAGAAAGTGACCTATTATTTAAATCATGTTTTTATGTTAAACATTTTTTTTTTAGAATTTTTGGTGACTTTTGTTTAAATTTCCCCTGTCAATATCTATATTTAAAAAAAATCTAAAACTTTACTGTTTTTACACTGGTCACCAGGCCTAACTATATATTCAGACAACTTGTTCTGTTCAAGTAGCTTTTCAGCAGCAAAGTGGTTTCCCTGCATGATATCACTGTGTGAAGTCAAAAGGCTGGCAGGGGATGACCCTTCTTGATGTGAGAGTGCCCCCTGCTGGCTGTAAAATTACTTGTGAGCCTGCAGCCAGTGAATTAACCCTTTCCTGAAGTGAGTGTGGCAGGAAGGGGTTAATTCTTTTTTTTTTTCATTTAAAAAAAAAAAAATAAATAAATCAATAAATAAAAAAATTACTAAAAATAAGAATAAAGAAAATAAATAAATAAAACGTGAAATAGACAAAATGAAAAAGTTATAGCTGTAGTTACTAGTTTTAGCAATAGTATAGCAAAACATACATATATATACACATTATTTTCCTTTTTGCTTTCATATTTTTTTTAATATAGGTATTAGTTTTATCTACAGTACAGACCAAAAGTTTGGACACACCTTCTCATTCAAAGAGTTTTCTGTATTTTCATGACTATGAAAATTGTAGATTCACACTGAAGGCATCAAAACTATGAATTAACACATGTGGAATTATATACTTAACAAAAAGTGTGAAACAACTGAAAATATGTCTTATATTCTAGGTTCTTCAAAGTAGCCACCTTTTGCTTTGATTACTGCTTTGCACACTCTTGGCATTCTCTTGATGAGCTTCAAGAGGTAGTCACCTGAAATGGTTTTCACTTCACAGGTGTGCCCTGTCAGGTTTAATAAGTGGGATTTCTTGCCTTATAAATGGGGTTGGGACCATGAGTTGTGTTGGGCAGAAGTTAGGTGGATACACAGCTGATAGTCCTACTGAATAGACTGTTAGAATTTGTATTATGGCAAGAAAAAAGCAGCTAAGTAAAGAATAATGATTACTTTAAGAAATGAAGGTCAGTCAGTCTGAAAAATTGGGAAAACTTTGAAAGTGTCCCCAAGTGCAGTCGCAAAAACCATCAAGCGCTACAAAGAAACTGGCTCACATGAGGACCGCCCCACGAAAGGAAGACCAAGAGTCACCTCTTCTGCGGAGGATAAGTTCATCCGAGTCACCAGCCTCAGAAATTGCAGGTTAACAGCAGCTCAGATTAGAGACCAGGTCAATGCCACACAGAGTTCTAGCAGCAGACACATCTCTACAACAACTGTTAAGAGGAGACTGTGTGCAGCAGGCCTTCATGGTAAAATAGCTGCTAGGAAACCACTGCTAAGGACAGGCAACAAGCAGAAGAGACTTGTTCGGGCTAAAGAACACAAGGAATGGACATTAGACCAGTGGAAATCTGTGCTTTGGTCTGATGAGTCCAAATTTGAGATCTTGAACTCATCGGATCAGGTGAACGGATGGACTCTACATGCCTGGTTCCCACCGTGAAGCATGGAGGAGGAGGTGTGATGGTGTGGGGGTGCTTTGCTGGTGACACTGTTGGGGATTTATTCAAAATTGAAGGCCTGAACCAGCATGGCTACCACAGCATCTTGCAGCGGCATGCTAATCCATCCGGTTTGCATTTAGTTGGACCATCATTTATTTATCAACAGGTCAATGACCCCAAACACACCTCCAGGCTGTGTAAGGGCTATTTGACCAAGAAGGAGAGTGGTGGGGTGCTACACCAGAAGACCTGGCCTCCACAGTCACCAGACCTGAACCCAATCGAGATGGTTTGGGGTGAGCTGGACGGCAGAGTGAAGGCAAAAGGGCCAACAAGTGCTAAGCATCTCTGGGAACTCCTTCAAGACTGTTGGAATACCATTTCAGGTGACTACCCCTTGAAGCTCATCAAGAGAATGCCAAGAGTGTGCAAAGCAGTAATCAAAGCAAAAGGTGGCTACTTTGAAGAACCTAGGATATAAGACATATTTTCAGTTGTTTCACACTTTTTTGTTAAGTATATAATTCCACATGTGTTAATGCATAGTTTTGATTCCTTCAGTGTGAATCTACAATTTTCATAGTCATGAAAATACAGAAAACTCTTTGAATGAGAAGGTATGTCCAAAGTTTTGGTCTGTACTGTATATTTAGTATAGTGGGGATTTTTTGTTCATAATATATACAAATGCATGCAGATTTTTTTCAGTTATAAAAATAAATGTATAAAAAATAGCCAAAAGCTTAAAATGTCCACATTTCCATAAGATGAATACCTCAGGAGGTCAACATAAAAAAGTCACTTTGAAGGAGTTTCTAATTTTTTGGCACTGTACAACATCTGTACTGTCAGTATGATGCCATAGAACCAACAATAGAAAAATAGACCACCAAAATCCAACTTGCGCTTTAGTCCTAGAAGTTTTGAAGTCTTGAGCTTCAGCCAGTAGATAAATTACACAAATAGCATTCATTTTCATGGCACAACCATGGTTTTAGAAATGTTTTATCTTGAAATTTTTTGTAACAGAAAAAAATTGATAAGAAAGGAAAATAATACATTTTTTCTCTAATTTTCAATTTTTCCTTGAAGATTTAAAAAAAATATATTATATCTATCATTTAATGGCACAAAAGAAAGGTCTAATGTGTCCTGTGATGAATAATATCAAATATGTGTAGGTTGGCTCAGAAATTAATTGGTTATTTGCAGTTAGGAAGGCCCATTGCTAAAACTGAAAAATTGGCTTGGTTTAGAAAGGGGATAAACACTCTGGTAATAAAATAGTTAAATACGCCACCAAAGTCTGATCCTTGGGAGTGCAAGAACTGGGACCCTCTCACAGTCCTATATTGAAAGGGCTATAGTGATCAGTGAAGCCAAGTGGCCCTGCTAACTTTTCACTCTCAACAGTTTTAGAATTGCAACACAAACCTGGATGGATCACATAATCCATGTCTATGGATAAGGGCCCATTCACACGTCTGTGTGAACTCCGCATCACAAATGGGTCCACGATCCACAAGATACAGCAAAAGATGGGACATGCCCTATCTTTTGTACTGCAGAGGCACGGATCGTAAGCCCACAGAAACACTCAGGCCTTTTGAGTTCATGTCTCCACTCCACAAAATTTAGGACATGTCTTGCGGATGGTGGACCCTTCAAGTCAATGGGTCCACACTGCAATGCTGAGTTCACGCGGCAGGTGTCTGTGTTTTGTGGACCTCAAGACTCTTATGGTAAACTGCCTTCCTAATTGCATAAAACTAAAAAGAACAATTTCCCTGGATTTCAGGCATGGATTTCATGCCTGATTTCAAACAGTGGTATGTTTTTGGTTGGGTGCACATGTCCTACAAGACCATGGGGGAGATTTATCAAACTGGTATGAATTAGAACTGGCTTAGTTGCCCATAGCAACCAATCAGATTCCACCTTTTATTTTTCACAGCTCTTTTGGAAAATGAAAGGTGGAATCTGATTGTTTGCTATAGGCAACTAAGCCAGCTCTACTTTACACCAGTTTGATAAATCTTCCCCTATCTGTTTTCTTTAGAAGTGATTTGAGAGCTGACAGGCCCAATATTCATGACATGATACATTATATCCCATCTGTCATGGTACTGGCTATACCACAATAGTTATTCTTCTGGGATCCATATGACAAGCTTGGTTCAGACCTCCCCACCAAGATAATTGGTACTACTTTATCAAGTTAGGTATTGAATAATGCTGCATAACCAGTAATTCCTTATAATAATAGCATCTTTAGTTAAGAATATAGAAGGAAATTCAGTTGATTTTGACTTTAATTAGACTTGGGGTTAAAGGATGAAGGTCCTGGCTTTTTTCTCTAGTCTTCTGGTCCCCATCTGTCAACTTTTGCATGGACGGGGTCACTTGCGCTGCAGCAGCCAATGAATCCTCAGGCCTTGGTCAGATTGCTGTGTAAAGAATAAGTTTAACACTATGGGACATTATAGGGATATGGCAGCACAAAAGAAAGCTTGGACATGAAAATGGCTAAAAAATAAAGGCAATCCTTCGCCATAGCCATTTCGATGATGCATGGTTACTTGCAGCCTTTTATTTAAAAAAAAAATCAGATCATAAAAAATAGCAATAATACCAGTTACTGTACATGCTGTTACAAAACAATCCAATGACATTTGCAGAGTATGGTGCCACCTGTTGTTCAAAGTGCATAGCAATGTGATTGTTCCCCTAATGATGAAATAAGTGCTGGTGGACACTCACACTCAGTCAGTCTGCCATTGGCCAGGTCTCTGCATAGAGGGTGTCTATTCATAGCAGGGAAACAACTTGCTATCCTGCTTGTCAGGGAGAGAGCAAAGCCACAGTGGTAGCATGGGAGTATACCAAGAAAAATAACTATATTGTCAGCTGTCAGAAGGGGAAGGAGACACACTGTAATCACAGGTAAATACTCTGCATTATCAATACTTCATGATGACTTATTGCTATCACTATTCAAACATTTTTCAATGACTGAAGATTTGAATATTGATATGATATAGTTACATTGTACTTTAATGTTTCAAGGTAAGGTTGTACTTTAAATACTTCAAGGTGAATTCGCAAACAATTAGCTGCCAACAACTGTTCTGCAAATGTTATCAACTAAATCACTCTTATCAGCTGGACCCTGGAGTGGAATTTTTACACCAGCCAGATGAGGAATTTGATTGGTTGAATTGTGAACAACATAGGACTTTCAAAATAATATAAAAGAGGCATTTCAAATGATACTTCTCATATCTTCATAAGAGTGGAGAGACATCAAACATGAAGTGGGTGGTGTTCACTTTTATCTGCCTCCAGGTGGCAGAGGGGCTGGTAAGGTGAGTGCCAGCTATGTTACATATTTAATATATGTTAAATTTTACTGTAGTGATGCTTACATGCACTTTAAAGGGAAAGTATTGTCAAAATAGGACTTATTGTTAAAGCCATGTTTTTATGTGAACCAATTTTTGGTGATTTTTCTTCTAATTTTACATTATCTATTAAAAAAACTTGAAATCTTGCAGTTTTCACTACATGATCCATGTGATTGCTGCAAAGCCTATCTCTGAACTGCTGGTAACAGAGAAAAGAATTTAAAAAATACAATAAGATAATGAGAACAGATTGGAAATGATATTTGTATCAGTATCTCGATTTCATTAAGGTGATACATTCCCTTTAATGCTACTCAAAATGATAAAATTCAAAATGAAAATAAACATTTTGCATATTTGGTTCCACAGCTATATATACGGAGTCCCCAGTGGTGTTGCTATAGGGTCAGCGCATGCGTGAGTATGAATCTCTCACCACAGCTTTAGCGAGAGATTCATTCTCATGCATGCGGTGTGGGTTGTAACCAGGCTAGGATCACATGCACAATGTACAGAACGTGATCCCGGAAGTGTAAGGAGCATATAAGGACTGGTAGCGCAGCGCTGGCCCGGTAAGAAATATTTAATAAGTACCAATGAAAAAGTTTCTCTAATCAAGGGGGAAACATGAAATAAAAAAATATTGGATAACCCCTTTAATTTTCTTCAGGATTACCTTTGTCACCACTAAGGTTTGTTTTAAGAGCCCACACTCCGACAGGAAGCCTTCAGTGATACCCAACTATCTCCACATAATCCTAGTTTACATTGCTTAAATGGAAACCGTCACCAGTTTTATGGTGTTCTAACTAAGGGCTCATGCACACGGCATCACGGATCGCGGACCCATTCACTTGAACGGAGGCATGGATCGAAGTGCTTCCGTGGTGTTTCTGTCCGTGCCTCCGCACCGCAAAATAACTTGTTCTATTTTTTTGCAGTGCGGACAGTTGGATGCGGATCGCGTACCCCATTGAAGTGAATGAGTCTGCGATCCGCATGCGGAAGCCCCACGGTTGGTGCCCATGCATTGTGGACTGCAATTTGCGGTCCGCAGCACGGGCACGGCCGGCACACGTTCGTGTGAATGAGCCCTAAGGACGATATAAACTAGTGACAGATCTCCTTAGCACAATGCTGGGTCACTTACTTGAATTGGCCCAGCTGTTTTGCCAGAATGTTATACTGAACAGCTCCAGCACATGCCACTGAGTCCCCATATTCATGAGCCCCTGGCTCTCCTCACCCTCCTGCTGCCGATTCAGATGGATAAAACCTGTCAGTCAGAGGAAGGTGGGCGGGGAGAGCAGTGAGCTCATAAATATGGGTTCTCATAGTTATTATTACCATCTTGAAGAGTGATAAACTTTCGCTTGGATATGCCTTCGTGTTACAAATGGTGGGATGCGGTCTTCTGGGAGGGGATGCAGTCCTCTTATAGTGCTGCGATCTCTTCTAATTTCTCTTTCAGACAAAGCTTCTCATAAGACACATTGTTGTGCGGTGGATCACCTGGTGGGGTGTGTCTAGTCACTCATTTTACCCTATTATGTATTCTTATAAGCTCCACTGGGTGCAGGTCATGGACTGCCTTTACAGATGGACAATGTTATACTTTACATCTTCTTTTGAGCCGTATTGAGGTTCTTTGCAGCTGTAATTAATTAGCTAAAATCTGTCTTGCTACAAAAAGTCGCAGTGTAGCCTCACCCATGCAGGTCACCTTTATAATTCGTTGCCACCAGGTGTCCCTCTTGTTTTCTTCTATGTATTGTGCGGATTTTCTATTCTTTTGATGTATTTTTCAGTATATGACTTCTAATGATATATTGAATAAACTACATATTTTTAGCTGAAAGAACTTTGTTGTGCTGCATGATCACTTTTTTTGTGGTTAATTTTTCCTACACCAGTGGGAGTGCATTTCCCTGCATAGTGGTATATCTTAGGCATGCAGCAGACTATTGGGGTGTGTGTGTGGAGAATGGGAGTTGTAGTTGTGGCTCTGAAGGTGGCAGAAGTACTTACAGATCACGGTGGCGATCTCCACTCTGGCGCTCCCTAGGGCTGTATAGTACCTGGAATATGCACCCTTTCTTTACTCGGGGCACACCCTGTTATTGGGGCTCCTGCCTGATGTTGATTGGGCTGCCCTTGATGATGGATGATTTGCTGGGTGCAAGGCAGGACTGGTGAATGATGGAAACAATGATCAGGCCTGTTGTTAGCAATAAAGTTTCTCTTTACTAGGTTGATGATAGGGATTGTAGTACAAATAGCCAAAAGCACTGTTCCACAGAATGTCACAATGCAATATTCACTCAGTAGCAGCATATGGACAGCAACAATAATGGTGGTTATAGTACTCCTGCTCTAAAGACACTGTATGGTCTCAAAGCACAACCACAGGCATGAAATGAGGTTCCTGTTAAGTCTGCTATTCCCAGACTGAGGGGTGCAGAAATTTTAGATATGGATGGCCAGTCTGTCTCAGAGTGTGGGAAATGGCAATAGTCTCTTCCACAGCAGCAAAGTCTTTCTGTCATAAACGAGCACAATACCTTCCTGTCTGAGTCCAATGCACAGCCTTGTGTGATTTACACCTTCTCAGATGTTTGGTCTCTCTTTTTCTCTGGATCTGGTGAGACAGTCCTGGGCTTCAGCGTCTGTCCCACAGTCCTGGGATGATTGTGGCATGTCCCGATTGTGCGTCTCAGGATGCAGATACAGCTCAATGCAGTGATGAAGCAGGAAGCCGTCAGCTCCCTGCTCCACCATTAACTGGCCTTTACTCTCCACAGGAGACGCCATGCAGTGACATCATTGTGCCCGTCAAGCTGAATGGGACAGAGCACAGAACAAGGATCATTCACTTTTGTAAGGCGGACATTAGGCTTGAGAAAATCGACCTTTGGATCATAGATCCCAGGTCGATTCATTCAAATAATTTGATTTTAATGCTGTTTCTGTACAGCATTAAAATGGATTGGCTCCGTAGAGCCAAAGTTCTTCTCGCCAGAAGTCTTACTGTATACATATGCGCATATTTAAAAAAAAATTTGAAATAGGAATCCGAAGTGGGATTCGGTTTTGAGGTACCACCCAGTACCAAGGCCCAGTTCAGTTTGCTATTTGAAATACGCAGATATGAATACAGCAGGAATTCACTGAAGTCTTGCACGAATTTGGGACAAACGAACTTTGGCTCCACCAGGGCACTCACTACTGTAAGGGGGGCACTAAGAGGGCATAACTAATGTGTGGGGCACTAAGTACTGTATGAGGGCACTAACAATACAGTCTTACTGTGAGGGGGCACTAAAGAGATATTCTACTAAGTAGGGACACTAAGGGAGCATAACTACTTGTGGAGGCACCAAGAGGGCATAAATATTGTGTAGGGGCATTCAGGGGGCATAAATACTGTGTGGGTCATTAAGGGGGCATAACTTTGTGAAGAGGGCATTAAGGGAGCAGAACTACTGTGTGTAAGCACTAAGGCAACATACCTACTGTGTGGGGGCATTAGGTGGGCATAGCTACTGTGTAAAATTACTAATGGAGCGTCACTCCTGTGAAGGGGGCACTGTGAACGGGAATAACTACTTTGTGGGGCATAACAACTTCGTGGGGGCCAAAGGGGACTGGATAGGATTGGGCATGTATAGATAGTCATTAGATGGAGTCAGAGGTGTGGCTCAGTGTACAAAAATTTACCACGGTGCATGTAGCATGAAAAACAGGCAAGCAAAGGAATGTGAACGATTTGACAAAACACAACTCTTTCTGAACTCTTTCTTCTTCTCCAGACATGAAAACAATGTTTTTTTATGTAGTGGCCACTAGGTGGAGCTCAGTGCAAAGAGATTAATGGTAAGTATATATATTCCTATGCACTGAGCTCCCCCTAGTGGTGACTGCAAACAACAGCTTTGTAATTGAGGAGAAGAAGATTTATTAGTCCATATAGTGAGGAATTTGGTGCTCAGAATTAACGCCAGAGCACCTGTTTTCTACAGGCATAGAAAACTGTAAATGAGACAGGCTTTTCCGCCATTGCTTTGCCCACTATTTTAGACCTGGCATGAGCGGGGAGAATAGAGGTGTATTTCTACTTAATAAATGACCCAGAGTACCCACAGCAGCCTGAGGCCTTATGAAACCTCCCAAGCCTGTGATAGGAAACTGCTTGAAAAGCAGGCAGCCTATAAAAATCTCATGAACTGCAGCAGTATTCTATTGCAGTCTATTGTACAAGCGATTACAGTAAAAATTATAGTAAAAAAATAAAAACAAAAATATTAAAAGTTCAAATCATCCTACTTTTCCAATTTTACAAATTAAATGAAACAAAAAATAAACATAACAGGTATTGCCGTGTCCGAAAATGTCTGAACTATTAAAATATAAAGTTTTTTTGGGCATGGTGAATGTCATAAAAGGAAAAAGGGATCAAAAAGTAATATGTACTGCAGATGGTGACAATAAAAACAATAGCTAGTCCTGCAAAAAACAACCACTCACACAGCTCTGTAGATAGAAATATAAAAGTTATGAGTGTCAGAATAAGGTAATTAGAGATGAGCAAATCTATTCGCCGCTTCGTAGATTCGCATTGAATCCTCCATTTTTCCTACTCCGAAGCAAATCCGGATTTATTTAGATTTCCTTCGTATTATTCGTAAATGTTCTTAAAAACCCTGGCCCCCAGAAGCGGGAGAGTGAAGATACACCCCCCCACCCCCTCAGAAGCGGGAAAAAGCAGTCCGGCCCACCGGGAACTAACTATTTGCACGTATAGGGAGTAAAGACTCCTCCCTCATTACTCCGCCCTCCCCTCCAGTTCAAGCCAGCGGAGAACAAGCATGGCGACCAAAGTGGGGAGAGATGGTGTTTGTTAGCGACCACGGACCACTGGCCAGTCCGGAGGAGATTACAGTGTCACAATTGGTGAAGAGAATCCCACCGGCTCCTGACTCGATGTTTGCCGTGCCGGCTGGTTCGGCGGTGGCGGCTGAGGCTTCCACTCCGCCGCCCAGGAGGAGAACACCTTCCATGCGGCAGAATCCCATTGTGCCTGCATCAGTGACGGCTCACGCCCAGACCCTATGGGACTACAAGAATGCGGTGGAGGACTGGGTCATCTAAGTACTGGACCATCCGAGGCCGGGAGACCCTACACTGGAGTGGCGTAAGGGAACCGTCCTATGGTTTTCAGTGGAGCGAGGTTCTGGATTCCTGGCAGATGACGAGGATGGCAAGGAGTACTTTGTGGGCCACAGGTCAGTGAAACGGCCGTACCAGCCCCAACCCTATCACAGTCTATACGTGGGGGATCAGGTGGAATATACCCCCATGGCATCCATAAAAGGCCTGTCTGCTACCGGGTTACCTTATTATCTAAGCCCCTGGTACCTGCATCAGCAACACAAGAAGTTTGGCTGGAGGAACCACCAGGCGAAGGACGCGTGCACTGCCTACAGGAGTCCCCAGATGGTACCCTCCGTTTCAGGGAGAATCTACAGCTGGAACCTCTGATCCCTGCATTGCCACCACCACCACTACCACAGTCCTTTTCAGCTGGGTCAGCTGACGACATCATCCTTTACTTTCCAGTCCACGGTGATCCAGTACCAACTACCATGGAAAATTAAGTCAGCAGCTGCCAGGGGAGCTGGCGGTTCTTCCCTGGGTGCAGCCTTGCCTGAACCGCTGCAGTCAGAATTCTTTACCCCAGCAGGAGTATCCAGAAAAGTTAGGTGCAAGTGGCTGCAGCGCTCACCAGTGTGACTACCACCCGATCAAGTCCGACTTCTGGCAGAAGAGGGCAGTGGAGCTCCACCACGGCAGCCAGCTTGGCCTACAGGAGGCAGGAGCATCCTCTGCTGTCATTCAGTAGCAGTTCCAGCGAGGAGGACTTCAGGTCCCTCTTCTGAGGAACCCTTCTACTGGCTGTCAGTCTGGCTGATTTAAAGGACACCTCTGGAGGACCTATGGGAGCCACAACATGGACTGCACCTGACGGGTGAGAGGTAGTTGGCACTTGTTCTTAGTTTTTTTGTTTTTATTGCCCCCTGTTTGACTCTCACCCAGATGGACATGGCTTGTCAGGGCTCCCCCCATTCTGCAGAAAATTCCCAGTTGCGCCTAAGCGCACCTATTTTCCCTTTTCCCCCCTTCTCAGGTTATTTGGGAGCCCCTTTTGCAAAAAGGGTTCTCTATTTGCTGCTATTTTATATTATCCATGTGGATTACACGTTACCTGTTTGGATTACAAAATTACCTCACGTGGATTACAATTGAATTTTGGACTGTGTTCTAGTGTTTTATTCCAAGCAGCCATAAGGAGAGACACAAACGTATATCTGAGCCTGTTATGCTTGCAAATGTGAAATTGATTGCACTAAAATGTTTGCATAATTATGTCTTTGCTGTATTTTAGCAATAATGTTTTGACAGGTTCAGCAACGTTCAAGCACTTTAGCCCATTGTGTATATTCTTTTTAAGGTACTGCAATGTGCCCTATTATGCACTTATTGTATGGTGTTTTTAGTAAATTATGCACTTAGCCGGATAACTAGTACTTTTCTACTTCATATGGACTGCCTCTGAGGACTGTACGCCGCGGCCTAGCCTCTCGTGCGTGCGTATGACGCAATCGCTAGTCAATAGTACACTAAGGATTCGTATGCACTTTTTACGCTAATGCTTACGCATTCAGTTTAGTAGCATACTTTTAACAACTCTTAGACTGTATGTTCGTAGTTTGTGCAGTATTGTTTGCAAAACAACGATTATTTTTTAACGCAAATTCGACTGAATAAATTTGTGTGAAGAACGAATCTTGTTATAAATGCATTGATTATTCGCCGAATTGAATTGTTGATGATTCACTCATCTCTAAAGGTAATGCAAATAATTTTTTTCAAATATTTTTTATTTTTTTAAATAGTAAAACATAATAAAAACTATATTAATTTAATATCAAAGTAATCGTACAGATCTGAGGAATAAGGTTGTCATTACATTTTCAGCGCATAACATCTGAGTTTTCCTTTCCAGTTTTGAGATCGGCCAGAGGATCTCAAAACCGCAGGAAAACGCATGTTTGAATAATACCGAAAATGAACATGCCGACATCAAATACCATTGTAAGTCAATGGGTGCCAGATGCGTTTTTTTGTGTGCAAACGGATCTGGCATGTTCAGTTTTCCATAACACACGCAAAAATGCTGCTTGCAGCGTTTTTGTGTCCAGCATGGGAATGCAACAAAACGCTACGGAATGCATTCTGGTGCACTCCATTATGGTTTTTCCAGTTTTGTCTCCATTGACAATGAATGGGGACAAAACTGAAACATTTTCCTCCGGTTTTGAGGTCCTCTGACGATCTCAAAACCAGAAAGGAAAACGCAAATGTGAAAGTATCACCATAATGAAAAAATCCAAAATAACTTTGTGGAATTGCATTTTTTTCCAGTTTTTCTGTTTTCCAATACAAGATGTGGTAAAGTAAATGGACCCATTACAAAATACAACTTGTCCAGCAAAAAACAGTACAATGTGAACAGAAAATTCACAAAGTTATGGCTTTTCTAAGGCGGGGAGTAAAAACCGAAACCACAAAAACAAAAACTGGCCCATTCCTTAAGGGGTTAACCTATGCTTTACTACTTTTTTTCATTGTTCTGTTAAACTTTATTTTTTTTCCCCTCAAAGTGACTTGAACAAGTGATCATTAGATTTCTTATATCAAAGCCTGCCTAGGCATTAGTGCTATTTTCTTATTAATCCCCGACGCAGGGCTTAATAGGAACTTTACAATGGCAGGCCTGGGAGCCTTCACAAGGCTCCTGGAAGCCATAGTAACTGTATGGCTTCCGCAATCTCATTGCAGGGGAGGGGGTTGGAGGTGTGCAGATACTTCCCTTATACCTTATCTGTTTGTAGCCTCTGCTCTTGGTTTTGGCTCACAATCACTGATGGAAATCACTGATCAAATCACTGAAGTGTGAACTAGGCCTCACTGATGTGTGCTGTCCGCATTTTCCACAGATAGCACACATACCCTTTGATTTTAATGTGTCTGTTGACATATCAGAATTTTTTTACTGACTATGGGTCAGTAAAATCAATTAGACATGCAATACATTGGTCTGTGATGTGGACCAAACACGACCATTATAGTCTATGAGTCTGTGAAAAAACACGGACACAACGTGAATTGCATCCGTGTTGTGTCCTTGTTTGTTCTGTTTTTCACTGACTGCTGATAGGAGATGCTTTGGAAATTAATTTTCAGCTGAGCAGTGTCCGTGGAAAACAGACGACACATGGACCAAACACAGACAGACATCTTAACGGATGACACATGGACTGCTTTCACACAATCAATGTTTGATCAGAGATTTGATCAGTGATTTATAAAACCTAGTGCTGGTTTCACACTCACTGACACTTTCACACTGACTGTGTGAAAGTGTTTTTTTTAGAATTGACAGAATTGGTCTGTTGCCAAGATGAATAGTGGAGAACACTAACAGGACAGTATTAAGTGTATGTGTCTGTGTACATATGTTTCTTTTGTGGGTAAACCGTACTGTATGTTGAAGAAATTGCTAAGCTCTTACCTTACGTTATAGAGTCCCTCTACAAAGATACAAGTCTGCCAGGGACAACATGCGAGAGAAAGGAATTCTGGACCAGTATATGAAGACTCACAAAAGAGATCCTGCACTTAAATACCACTTCAATCAAAAATATGATTTTGCCGTGGCCTATGAACCCATGTACATGGATGTGAGTTTAAACAGACATATAAGTACTGTATACATAAGGATTCATTTTAGGGCTACCACACATAGTTCTGTTTAACTTAAAAAAAACTCAAAAAACATATGACTTGCTCAGCATTTTTTGTAGTTTATTTTGCCCATATAGTGTGTTTTTGTACCTGGCATATTTTCAAGTCGTTTTTGAATGTCTTGTTTTTTTTTATAGGAAAGTATGTGTACCCCCCTGTAATCTGTAATGTCAGTTCCTACGTAGAGTAGTATGAGAAAATGCATTAGTGCAAAAAAATTAAACAAAAAAGATGCAAAATACCATTAACTATGCATAACACACTGGCACTTGCATTTTTTAAGCTGGGTAAGAAAACAATTTATTTTACGCACATATACAGCGCAGCTATATTCCACAGTGCTTTACAGACATTAGCATCAAGCTGTCCCCAGTAGGTCTATTGGACAAAAACAACAATGAGGGGAAAAAAGCTAGACCCAGAGCAGGCCGCAGTTTCAAAAACACACCATTGACTGAAACAACGCACCTTAAAGGTTGAAAAGATGCAATTATTAAAATGCCTGGTTTTCCAAATGTCCCAAAAATTACAAAAACCCTCAAAACGCCAAAAAAACCTATGTGTGACACCAACCTTATAGAAATATATGTAGACACATGTTGACATATTTCTTGTTTGTTTTCAGACATATTATTATGGACAAATCAGCATAGGAACACCACCCCAAAACTTCTTGGTTCTCTTTGACACTGGATCTTCCAACCTTTGGGTGCCATCAGTAAACTGTCAAAGCTCTGCTTGCAGTAAGAATCACTGTATTCTAATCTAGAATTACAGAGAAGCTTGATTTTCATGCCATGTATGCATGTAATGTAGAGTCATGAAGATAACTCCTTCCCATTTACCCTACTAGGGCATATGGACATCATAGAGGGGTCATATGAGGGACCCAGCGTGTCCATGTGTTACATGACTGACTATTAATTTCAATGTTGAACATGTAATACCACAGCTGGCTGAAGCCTCCTCCAGCAAAAACAACTTTTTTTTTTGGGGGGGGGGCTAACTCAATGGGGGTGATTTATCAAAACTAGTGTAAAGGAAAACTGGCTTAGTTGCCCATATCAACCAATCAGATTTCACCATTAATTTTCCAGAGGAGTTCTGAAAAATGAAAGCTGGAATCTGATTGGTTGCTATTGGGAAGTAAGCCAGTTCTTCTTTACACCAGTTTTGATAAATCTACCTGATGAGTCTTTTGTTTTGGTAAGGACCACAACAAAAACTGCATTGCATAAACCCTGTGCATTTTTACCTCGATTATTGCGGTTTTGCGATATGGTTATTGCCTACATGATTTTTTCAGGTGAAACATGCTAAATAAGAAATGCATCAGTTTCATCTGTAAAAGGTATGGGCAATTGACACTTTGCAAAACTATGGCAATTGTAGTAAAAATGCCCATTGATTTTCGGTGTAATTATTTTTAGTTTCTTTTCTTACCACAGTAAAATCCACACTGTATAAGCCCAGCCTTAGGCTACATTCACATGAATGTATTTTGTTTCTGTGTTCGTTCCATTTTTGTTTTTTTTGTGGATTGGATGAGGACCCATTCATTTCATTTCAACTGATTGAACAGTTTGAAGCTACCACTAAAACATAATGGTAAAAAGGGAGAAAACTGATCTATGAAGCACAAAGAAATATGTATATAGATAAACACTAAGGATGAGCAAATCAGTTTGGAATTAAAATTTTGGTCCTAAAAATTTGGATTCTGACAAACCCAAACATTCTGTAATCCATTTCAGACTAGATAAGAAAAATCCACATGTGAAAAACATACAGATTTCCATCTGAAAAGATTAAAAACTTGAGTGCTCAAATTGCTCAGCCAGCCACACCTCTATTTCCCTTCCATGACAAAGGCCTTTTATCAGGCCTTAAGGAAACCAGCTTTTCCAGTTGAGAGGCCTTGGGGGACCTCTGGCTCAGTACTATTTTTTATCATGGAGACCACTTAGCATGTGCGAGAACTATTATAGGCTAGGCAATGCGAAATATATGCAAATTAGTTTGTATAAAATCAGTAGGCATCAGCCTCCAAGGCCTCTTAACTAGAAAAGCTGATTCTGTCTGTTTTTTTCCCTGATAAAGGGATTTTGTCCTGAATAAGCAAGTTGTAGATATGAGGCTGCCTTAGCTATTTATCTAGGTTTGATAAGCATTGAACGTTTTTAAAACTTTTGGAAAGAAAGCTGAATTACATGTTTTCATGTGCAGATGTCTCTTTATTTTTTCTGAAATGAATTGCAAAATATTTGAGTTTGTTAGGATTAAGGATGAGCAAATTCATCTAAAGTCTCCAAAAAATATATAAATTCAGATACTAACAAACTCCAGCTTTTTAGGATTTGTTTCAGACAAACTAGAAAGACTGTCATTATGCAACTGGAAAGGAAATAACAAAATAAGAACATCCCACCCAGACTTATAATTCTCTCAACAAGCCATGCACACTAGTTCTCCTCCCAAAAAGAATAGGAAAAAATATATACAGTGGAGGAAATAGTATTTGATCCCCCACTGACTTTAAAAGTTTTAATACTAAAAAATAAATGAAACGTCTCATAATTTTATGCCAGCTTTATTTTAACAGAGTCACATAGAATATCAAAAGAAAAACGGAGAAAATTACATGAAATGAGAAATAAAAAATCATTTGCATTTCTTTGAGGGAAATAAGTATTTGATCCCCTAGTAAAACCATGACTAATGTTGGCTCCCACAGACCACTGACACACCCTAATCACAGTGAAGTCGTTACCTGGATGAGAGACACCTGTCCCAAATTGTCACCTGTATAAAAAGGCCACCTGCCAACAGTCTCAGTGACACTCCAACATCTCCACCATGGGCAAGACTAAAGAGCTGTCTAAAGATGTCAGGGACAAAATTGTTGACCTACACAAGGCTGGAATGGGCTACAAAGCCATAAGTAAGAAGCTGGATGAGAAGGTGACAACTGTTGGTGCAATTATTCGGAAGTGGAAGAAGTACAACATTACTGTCAATCGACCCAGGCCTGGAGCTCCATGCAAGATATCACCTCGTGGAGTCTCATTGATCATGAGAAAGGCTAAAAATCAGCCAAGAACTACACGGGAGGAGCTGAGTAATGATCTCAAGGCAGCTGGGACCACAGTCTTCAAAAAAAACATTGGTAATACACTGAGACGTAATGGTTTAAAATCCTGCAGTGCACGCAAGGTTCCTCTGCTCAAGAAGGCTCACGTCCAGGCCCGCCTCAAGTTTGCCAATGAACATATTAATGACTCCGAGAGAGACTGGGAGAAGGTGCTGTGGTCAGATGAGACCAAAATTGAGCTCTTTGGCCTCAACTCAACTCGACGTGTTTGGAGGAAGAAAAATACAGAATATGACCCTAAGAATACCATCCCCACCGTCAAGCATGGTGGTGGAAGTATTATGTTTTGGGGGTGTTTTTCTTCTAAGGGCATAGGCCAACTTCACCGCATTGACGGGAAGATGAGCGGGGCCATGTATCGCAAAATCCTGGGTGACAACCTCCTTGCCTCCGCCAGGGCACGGAAAATGGGTCGTGGATGGGTATTTCAGCACGACAACGACACAAAACATACAGCCAAGGAAACAAAGGAGTGGCTCCATAAGAAGCATATCAAGGTCATGGAATGGCCTAGCCAGTCTCCTGACCTCAATCCCATCGAAAATCTATGGAGAGAGCTGAAGCTTCGCGTTTCCAAATGCATGCCTAAAAACCTTAAGGATATGGAGATGATTTGCAGAGAGGAGTGGGCCAAAATTACTCCTGAAGTGTGTGCAAACCTTATAAAAAACTATAAGAAACGTCTGGCTGCTTGCCAACAAGGGTTTTGCCACCAAGTATTAAATGATGTTTTCCTAGGGGATCAAATACTTATTTCCCTCAAAGAAATGCAAATTATTTTTTATTTCTCATTTCATGTAATTTTCTCAGTTTTTCTTTTGATATTCTATGTGGCACTGTTAAAATAAAGCTGGCATAAAATTATGAGACGTTTCATTTATTTTTTAGTATTAAAACTTTTAAAGTCAGTGGGGGATCAAATACTTATTTCCTCCACTGTATATATATATATATTTCAAGAGAAAATAACCTTACTTAGCTGACTGGCTTTGGAAGGTACTATTTGCAGTCCTCATTACCATTAGGAAAACAAAAAAAAAAGTATGCATGATTAGGGTTGAGGGAGTCGAAGTATCCAAAGTGGACTTCGATCGTGCTTCTTGGTAACAAATTAATTTTCCCTGAAATGAGGGGGAAGGGGAAATATATTCACTTCATCCATTTGCATGCGAAATCTCGTGCTCTGTTCCCCGTCATTGTGCCTGCTAATTACAAAGAAATGTGCTTTGTCACAAACCAAATTTCTTTGTCAAATTTGGCGAAGGAGCCAAATCGAAGTTTTGATAACTCCACTCATCACTAATAAGTATTGTATGCCAGTTGACACTATTCTTGGTTTCTAGGAAGAATATATGCTGATTCATGTATGTTAATTCATCTGGCATCAGATAAGATTAGATTTTTTTGAAGAAAAGCTAATTTGAATATTTTTACAGATACCCAAAAGTATGCAAATTAGCTTGCCTAACAAAATGGAAAAGAGGGGATATCCTATCTAATGCTAATAGAATTACAGGGAACCTGTCAGGAGGAACAAGGTGTCTGAGCTGAAGGCAGCATGTGACACATGTGATACATAGTTTTATGGGAAAAGATTCAGTATAACTTGTAATTTACTCATTTACTGTATTTTTCGCTTTATAAGACGCACCTCAGATTTTGGAGTAGGAAAATAAGAAAAATATATTTTTCTTCAGACCTCCTATAAGACCGCCCATAAATTTCAGGACATCACATCAGACCTCAGATCAGCCCTTTCAGACCCCCATCAGACCTCAGACCAGCCCACTCAGCCCCCATCAGACCTCAAATCAGCTCCTTCAGCCCCCATATCAGCCCACTCAGCCCCCATCAGACCTCAGATCAGCCCACTCAGCCCCCCATCAGACCTCAAATCAACCAATCAGCACACTCAGCCCCCATCAGACCTCAGATCAGCCCATCAGCCCCCATATCATCCCACTGTGTCCCCATATCAGCCCACTGTGCCTCCATCAGACCTCAGATCAGCCCACTGTGCCCCATATCAGCCCACTGTGCCCCTATCAGACCTCAGATCAGCCCACTGTGCCCCCATCAGACCTCAGATCAGCCCACTGTGCCCTCATCATACCTCAGATCAGCCCACTGTGCCCCCATATCAGCCCACTGTGCCCCTATCATACCTCAGATCAGCCCACTGTGCCCCCAAATCACTTTACTGTGCCCCCATCAGACCTCAGATCAGCCCACTGTGCCCCATCATACCTCAGATCAGCCCACTGTGCCCCCATCAGACCTCAGATCAGCCCATAAATGAGCCCACTGTGCCCCCATATGAGCACACTCTGCCCCCATCAGACCTCAGATCTGCCCATCAGAATAAAATAAAAAACTCTCTCACCTCTCCTGCGCCGCGGCTCCGCTGCTCCTCTGTCTTCTCCTGCCGGTGCTGCACTGTCACCTGACTGCGTGCAGCGTCAGGTCATAGAGTGCGCACTACGTCCTGACGCTGTACGAGGTCAGGACTGTGCATCACCAGGAGGAGAAGACGGAGCCGGACCCGAAGCGGAGCTGCAGCGCAGAAGGGTGAGTATGTTTCCCCACTCCCGGCAGCTAATACATACTAGTGAACACTTCCATAATGGAATGGAATAATGCGTTCACTAGTATTCGCTTTATAAGATGCACGGCCATTTTCCCCCTACTTCTGGGGGGGGGGGGCGGAGTGCGTCTTATAAAGCGAAAAATACAGTATATCCATGTTCATCCTGGGCTTTGAAGTCGAGGAGGTGGTCCTATCAGTGATTGACAGTGTTATCTGTGTACACAGCCATAGAGAGCATGCTGTCGATCACTGATAGGATGCCTCTTCGACTTCAAAGCCCAAAATGGGCAGTTATTTAAAAGAATGCAATACAGGTTGTACTGAATCTTTTCCCACAAAACTATATATATCAGTATGCTCAGCTCCTCCTGCTCTATGACAATGCTGCCTGCAGATAACTTCGCATTTTCATGGTGACAAGTTCCCTTTAAGATATGCAAATTTGCATCTGTTTGTCTGTATGCGAGAGCAGAGTTGCCTGACATACAATACCAACAAATATATTTTGATCTCCCTAATGATAAAGAGCACTGCAAAGAATATTCCCCAAGGCCAGTCAACAAAACAAGCCAATTTTCTCTTGAGTTTCTGGTTCTTTTGATTTTCCTGAAAAAGAACTACCTTGTAAGTTTTATTGAGAAAAATGTAACTTTGGGTTTTCTAGTTGTTTTTGAATGGAGGATTGGATTGCCCATCTCTCTCAGTTGAATATTATGTTTAGGAGTATTTCTTTCTTTTTCTAGATTCATGTTTGTTTGCTGAGGTTTTCTAGAAAAATATTAGTTTTAGGAGACTAGAAGGTATTGTTTTTCTTCTTAGGCCTCGTCCACATTTCCGTTTTTCACTGACGTGTGCTGTCCGCATTTTTCACGGACACCACACGCACCCATTGATTTAAATGTATCTGTTCACATTTCAGTATTTGTTTACTGACCGTGGGTCAGTAAAAAAATCACGGGGACATGCACTACTTTGATCCGTGATGCGGACCAAGCACGCCCATTGAAGTCTATGGGTCCGTGAAAATCACTGACACACATCCATGTCCATGATGCGTCCCTTTTTCACTGATAACTAATAGGAGATTCTTTGGAAATCAATTTTCAGCTGAGCAACGTCAGTGAAATACGGATGCCACACGGATGGTAAAAACTAACACACGGACCAACCACGGATCCTTCACGGACAGCTTCACGGATGAAACACGTACGCTTTTTTTCATGGATGTGTCACTGACACGGAAATATGGACGAGGCCTTAGATTAAGTGAAGTATGTTTGATTGCTCCAGTTTGATACGAGTCTGAATAGAACCCCAAAAACTGTAAGATGTTTGCTGATCTCTAGTTAAAATCCAAATTTTGGGGAGAACTCAGGATGAATTGTATATTGAATTGATTTGCTTATCTCTAGTATGTATATTTTTCAGATCTCCTCGTGCATCATCATCGTGCAATTTTCTCCTAATATATTTTCCACTAAGGTTCATATCAACGTTTCGTTTTCTGTTCCTCTGATCCATCAGAAGAACAGAAAAGAAAGGATTTATTTTGAGTATCCATCATACTCATTTTGCATCTGTTTAAGGTTACTTTCACATCTGCGTTTTTGCTGTCCAGTTTTAAGATCCGGCATGGGATCTCAAAACCATAGCAAAACGCATCTGTTTGTATTATATTGAAAATGAAGAAACCGGATCCGGCACGAAAACCATCAATGGGTGCTGGATCAGTTTTTTTCTTGGTGCCGCATCTGACTTCTTCAGTTTCCCATGCCACACACTAAAATGCTGCTTGCAGTGATTTTGTGTCCGGCATGGCAACGCAACAAACCAAAACGGAATGTATTCTGGTGCACTGCATTCCAGTTTGTTCAGTTTTGTCCCCATTGACAATGAATGAGGACAAAACTAAAGCGTTGTGCAGCAGTTTTGAGACACTGTGCCGGATCTCAAAGCCGGACAGTACAACACAGATGTGAAAGTAGCTATAGCTATTTCTGTCTGAGATCCTTTATGTTAGATGTCCTTCGTGGAGGACTTTTTCTTCCATCTAAAATAACGGATCTCAGATATAAATGGCTAAAATGGATGCAGAATGAGCATCACTCATGTTTAGTACAACAATTTCTCCTATCGCCTAACATTTGAGTGTGGGATGGAATACATAGGGAAGACTATTCGAGAGTTTCGGAGGAGAGTAGGTGAGCACTTGAGTGACATTTCTAATAACCGGGACACACCTGTATCCAAACACATTCAGCAGAGTCATAATAGAAGAGCAAAGATCTCATTTATGGGCAGTAGGATAATAAAAAATAGTGATCTGCATGAGTACTCATGTATTACTGTAGCTAATAGTCCAAATTCAGGGTGAAGTTCCTTTTAGAGGGGTTTTCTGAATTCTTTAAAACTGCCCCCAATGGCACTTTTAAATCAATAATTCATTAATCTATTTGCATAAATATATAAATGACAAAGATCTAATTATCATTTTATATTGATAAAGTCATAGGATCTGCCTGTATACGATACAAGAGTACAAGTGCTGCCTGGCAACTACCAGTGATCCGCATGTGGATCCTGCTTTCAGGCCACATCATGTACGGACAGCTGAATGGGTGAAAAGTTTAAAGGGAGTCTTTCACCTGTTTTTCACCTATATAACTAAAAGCAGTGCCCCACAGAAGATTGCAGACATATCCCAGACATACCTGTGTGCACTTTGTGTCTGTATTACATGTCCAGGAAAAGCACTTTTATTCTGCAGGAAAACAGCTCCCAAGTGCCCAGCTGAAAGTGAAACTAAAAACAGCTTTTTCTCCTGACTCAAACATCTATATCTTCTGATATACTGGATATAATGATATGATGCCAGCTTTCAAAGAATGTCAGAACCATTTTTCTATCTGCTACCAATCCCAAGATATGAGCAGCGAAAGCAGCCCTCCACTCTTCAGTCTGGTTTGCTTTGAGCACTTGGAGCAGCAGAGCTGGGCACTTGGGAACTTGGGAGCTGTTTTCCTGCAGAATAAAAGTGCTTTTCCTGGACATGGAATACAGACACAAAGTGCACACAGGTATGTCTGGGATGTGTCTGCAATCTTCTGTAGGGCACTGCTCTTAGTTATATTGGTGAAAAACAGGTGAAAGGCTCCTTTTAATTAGAAGGAACACTTAAATGCGGCAGATTAGTTGCAGAAATTTCTGTGATTGAAAATCTATTCCATAGTCCTGAACAGAATTTTTTCTGCAAGTTCCATTCAGTTGAGTTGGAAAAAGGCATGCAACAACCCACTGCCCTGCACTATAACCTAACAACCGTATCACATCCTAATAATGACTTTTTTTTAAATATAGGCAACCACCATTTATTTAACCCCAGCCAGTCCTCTACCTACACAACCAATGGACAGCAATTCACCATGTCTTACGGCAGTGGCAGTGTCAGTGGTGTCTTTGGCTATGACACAGTTAGTGTGAGTAAACCAAGATTAAAACTAATGGCTATCATGGCATGGCTACTTTATTTGGTGTTACTCTAAATGGGGCATTTACTGTAAAAATCCACTAACTTTCGATTGTATCCTTCACATAGGTTCAAGGACTAACCATCACTAACCAGGAATTTGGACTGACCTACTCAGAGAGTGGCAGCAGTTTCTACTACTCACAGTTTGATGGCATCTTTGGAATGGCATACCCTGCCATGTCTGCAGGGGGCGCCACTACAGCTATGCAAGGAATGCTGCAGCAGAACCTGCTGAACTATCCTATATTTAGTGTCTACATGGGCAGGTATATAAACACATGCAGCAAAAATAGCAAAATTAGAAATGTGCTTAACAAAACACACAAGAAGTGAGCGAAACCATGAAAACGTAACATTTTTATCTTTTTTCTAGTCAATCCGGAGAGGTGATCTTTGGTGGGGTTGATAATAGTTTGTATTCTGGACAGATTCTTTGGGCTCCCGTCACTCAAGAGGTTTACTGGCAAATTGGAATTGATGAGTAAGTTATTCCTATTTCTTGCTATGGTAGCTGAATACAGGATGACTTAGCCCTGTGCTATGATCATTGTGTGGTTGTAAAGACCAGAATGATGACTGGATGGTGTATATGTGTGAGGGTGTAAATGTGTGTCTTTGTCGCCATGACTTATGGTATAGCTATGCTCACATGATGAATTTTGATGATGGAAAAAATTTGATCTCGATTTGCAAGAGACCACACATCCACCTTAATAAGTGAACTGTCACTTTATGGATGCAAATATAAAGTCTATGCAAAAAAGTTGAGAAGTCTGAACAGCGCCTTTTAAAATCAAGGGGAACTGGAGTGGCAGCTATATCTGTAACACGTGCCACTATAAAAAAAACAAAACATGGGTGAACCTTCTGCCTCCTTTGATCTGAGGGAAGGAGCACAATATATATTCCACAGTGTATGTAAGGGTCTGTCTACATGGAGTGACATTTTGTGTAATCATAGTCAATGGTGTCGCAATGCAACATGTTGATGCTTGTCAGATTTTTCTGCTGCATCACAGTCGTAGCATGCCATATTGCAACACCAATGACTGTCATTACAAAAAATGTTAACAAATGGCAACAAATATTGCCATGTAGTTATACCCTAAAACTTTTTTGGTGCGCGACTTGCTATAGTGCGACACATGTCACCGTGTAGCCAGACCTTAATGTCTAAGGTACTACTTGCTGAATTCACATCCAGTAGGACACGTGAACCTCGCTACCATATTAGCACAGGTGACTTTTCAGCACCTCCACCCCCATCATTTGAAGGGAAAGATTCTCAATTTATACACATTAGACTATGAACCAAATGTATGTGACAATCTATTAACAACTGCCATTCAGTAAAACCAGGATTGGGCATGTTGGACGTCAACCTTCCATATCCTTTGTTCCACCAGTAGATAAGGCTTATTTCTTTCTCCCTATTGGACTAAACATCCAGGTTTGGATTACTATCAAAAGTCAAATTAATGTTCGTTCTGGTACTACCTCATGGGCACTGCTAGCTACAAGCTGTATTCACAACAGGTTTTGGGTACACACCCAATGCATGCAACATTTTGCAACTTTTGGGGGCATTTTAGCCCTGCCCACCAGTTTTTCAAAAGTAGGCAGTGTGGGGCTAGGTACAGCCAGCCCAGAACACTTATTATAACCTATTCCAAAACTCCCTTACTGCTGGACATCTCCGTTCTGGCACACAGACCTGCATAGATGCACCACAATTATTAAGCAGCATGTGTGTAAACCACCAGTCTTAATAAATGCCCCCCTGTATGTGGTGACAGGAGCCCTTTAAAACAGGTAACACTGTAGAATAGGGAGGTCAATGAGGTACAGTGTATTTGCTAGTTATCTGTGTTACAGTAAAATCACACATGGCAGATTTGACATTTCTGAGGCTGTCCTGTGCATCTGAATGGGTCTATGTACAGGCTAGAGAAACAGTCCCATTGTAAATAATACATTTTTCAGTAGCATATAGTTCACTAACAAATCATCCTCAGAAAGTATGCAAATTAGAGTCAAATCAAAGTCAATGGTCAACCATTTGAACAGGCCTTGAGACATAACTTCTACATAGAGAAAGTAACCACGACACTCAAATTCCCATGTAATAATTCAACTTATTTTATTAGTATTTCCAGGAAACACGCGTGGAGACCGACAGCAGTGCTTTGGTCTATCCCGGACCTTGGTCATGGCCACACATTGCTGTTTAGCCATGACAGACCAAACACAATCGAATTATTGCATAAGAATTAGAATGCCATAGGGCTGTGATGGCTAACCTCCAGCACTCCAACTGTGGTAAAACTACGACAATGTAAACTTGCTGCTCTCATAACTCCATAGAAATGAACAGAGCATGCTGGAGGTTTCACCACAGCTGGAGTGCCAGAGGTTAGCCATCACTGCCATAGGTACTCTCTCTATATAGATACAGATGTATTCCTACCATTGAGCACCTCCCTGAACAACTCCAGAGTGCCAACTGTTCTTTTACAAGCTATAACTTAGAATTCCAGCCAAGTTAGTAACTCATCTGTAGACTAATGTTTCAGAGGAATTTTTCTTAGACAATAATAGGTGACACAATTAGCATATACTACCATTCACCATCTATTCACCGCTTCGTAGATTCTTTACGAATCCACCTTTTTTCCTACTCCAAAGTGAATCCAGATTTATTCAGATTCGCTTCATATTATTCGTAAATGTTCTTAAAATTTTGAACGCTAACGCTACGTACGCTACATACGCTACGTACGCATTCTTCTTGACCCCCCCCCTTGGCCCCCAGAAGCGGCAAAATGAATATACGCCCCCTCAAGAGCGGGAAAGTGAAGATACGCCCCCCTCAGAAGCGGGAAAAACCAGCCTGGCCCACTGGGAACTATCTATTTGCACCTATAGGGAGTGAAGACTCCTCCCTCATTACTCCGCCCTCCTCTCCAGTTCAAGCCAGTGGTGAACAAGATACCACAGCATGGCGAAACAACTGCGACCAAAGTGGGGAGAGATGGTGTTTGGTAGCAAGTATCCGACCCACCGTCCAGTTCAGAGGAGATCACAGTGTCCCAATTGGCCAAGAGAATCCCATCGGCTCCTGACTCGATGTTCGCCGTGGCGGCTGGTGCGGTGGAGTGGGCACTCCGGCTCGGCGAACATGAAGTCAGGAGCCGGTGGAATTCTCTCCCAGGAGGAGAACAACAACACCTTCCATGCGGCAGAATCCCATTGTGCCTGCATCAGTGATGGCCCACGCCCAGACCCTATGGGACTACAAGAATGCGGTGGAGGACTGGGTCATCCAAGTACTGGACCATCCAAGGCCGGGAGACCCTACACTGGAACGGCGTAAGGGAACCATCCTATGGTTTTCAGTGGAGCGAGGCTGTGGCTTACTTGCGGACGCCGAGGACGGCAAGGAGTACTTTGTGGGCCGTAGGTCTGTGAAGTTTGACTCTCACCCAGATGGCCATGGCTTGTCAGGCCTCCCCCCCCCATTCTGCAGAAAATTCCCAGTTGCGCCTAAGCGTGCCTATTTTCCTTTTTCCCTCCTTCTCAGGTTATTTGGGAGCCCCCTTTGCAAAAAGGGTTCTCTATTTGCTGCTATTTTATATTATCTATGTGGATTACACGTTACCTGTTTGGATTGCAAAATTACCTCACGTGGATTACAATTGAATTTTGGACTGTGTTCCAGTGTTTTATGCCAAGCAGCCATGAGGAGAGACTCAAACATCTGAGCCTATTATGCTTGCAAATGTGAAATTGATTGCACTAAAATATTTGCATAATTATGGCTTTGCAGTATTTTAGCATTGTTTTTACAGGTTCAGCAATGTTCAAGCACTTTAGCCCATTGTGTGTATTCTTTTTCAGGTACTGCAAGGTGTCCTATTATGCACCTATTGTATGGTGTTTTAATAAATTATTGTCTGCCCTTTTATTATTCCTTTATTGTTATCTTAGGATAGATACAGTACATGTTTATCCCAGGCATGTTTAAATTCAGTTACTGTGGATGTATCAACCACCTCTGCTGGAAGTTTGTTTCAAGCTTTTACTACTCTTTCAGTGAAATAATATTTTCTAATGTTTTTCTTGATTTTTCCCCCAACTAACCTCAGAGTGTGCCCCCTTGTTCTTGTATTGTTTCTTATTAATAACCCTTTCCTCCTTAACTTTATTCAGTCCTTTAACATATTTAAAGGTTTCAATCATGTCCCCCCTTTTTCTTCTTTCCTCCAGACTATACATATTAAGAACTCTGAGTCTTTCTTGATAAGTTCTATGCTTTAGACCTTCCACCATTTTTGTAGCTATTCTTTGGTCCCGTTCTATTTTAGCAATATCCTTTTGCAGGTGAGGTCTCCAGAATTGAACACAGTATTCCAGATGTGGTCTGGAAATTTGGCTGAATAAATTCATATTAAGAACGAATCTTGTTATAAATTCGTCGATTATTCGCCGAAACAAATTTTTGATGATTCGCATCATTCACATCTCTACCCTTGTACTTTACAGGTTCTCAATCAATGGACAAGCAACAGGATGGTGCAGTCAAGGCTGTCAGGCTATTGTGGACACTGGAACTTCCCCACTGACAGTTCCCCAACAATACATGGGCAGCTTTCTCCAATATCTTGGAGCCCAACAGGGAGGGAATGGAGAGGTGAGTGTGTATAGCATATGTCTTTATTACCAAAATAATGAACCTAGTTTTATTTCTACAGTTGGCATTTTTGAGAAAAAAAGCGAAACAGACTAAGACCACTTTTTGTCACCTATATCCTGCAGCTTTCCAGAGCAAATAATGCTAAACAAATAGAAAACATGAACTGTCATAGGCTTTATTCAAACTTATATTTTTCTTTTACCTTTTCTCTGTTAATTGCACAGAAAAACACACAGGAAAGTTTCCGTTTTGAAGGCTGAATAGCTGCTATCTCTTCGCAGATGTTGCTAGCCCAATTCTTCTCATAGAGATTGTTATAGAAATGCTTCATATGTCAATGATCCATATGGTCTCTGTATGAATAACAACCCTATGAGCATACAAATGAGCACCTAATAAGGTGTGAATGTCCCTTGCTACCCGTTGTGCCAAATTTGCCAGCAGTCTTCCCGAGTTGTCACCATATCTGAAGACCTGCAATGTCATTCCCTACAGTGCAACCATAGTACAAACTGTGCCCTGGAAGTCTTGGTATGGGTTTCAGCATGATAATGGATTTTTTTTTAGAGCTGTGACACAACTATAAAAATAAACTAACTCTGGAGACAAGAGCTTATATTACACAAGCAGAGCAGAATTTATTTTAAAAGCCAGTGAAGACAATTCCCCACAATTGGGAGGAAATGTTTTTCATTATTTAAGAAATTGTACATAGAAGTAGCACAAAAAAGTCCTGAACTTTCACATAGATCATGTCTATATTCTAGCATGTCATGACTGAACAAGCAAAATACCCTTTAAATTAAATGTTTTTATGTTGCCATGGTCACAGTTTTCTTAAGGCTATGGACACCTTTGCAGTGATTTTTTATTGTTCATTTTGCATGAAAAATTAAGTGTCTGAGATTTTGATATTGATGGCCTTTTCTCAGGATAGGTCATCAACAGGCTTGGACTGGTCCACAGGGAACAGGTGAATCCACCAGTGGGCCCCTAGACCCCATACCTTGAAGAAATGACATCATAGACTGACTGCACTACATATACTGTAGATATGCAGCATACAGCATCCCAATCAGTTTATGTTCATATGAAAAATGTATCCCATTTATTTTTATAGACGCATCAGGTGGCTAAGATGACTTTTAGGTACAAAAGCAGACCAGTCAGAATCATCTTTCATCGGGGATCATCAGGGATCTGTCCTCTCAAAGTCACTGCAGGGTTCATATAAGTGAATGGGCCTAAGCTGCAACACCAAGCACAGCTATACAAGGAACAGTCCTGTGCTTGGTAAACTGTGAGAAGGCCGTAGCTCTCACCGGAGTGCCGTGGCCTCTTCAAACAGCTGATCAGCAGTGTCCTGGGAGTTGGACCACCACCAATCAGATACTGATGATCTATCCTGAAGATAGGTCATTAATATAAAAATCTTAGACAACCCCTTTAAGCAATTTCAAAATAGTTTTCATTAAAAATTTCCTAACATTTTGCTGCTGCAGAGTCTGTGGAACTCCTGCACATAGCTAGATGTGCTGCTGCTTATGACTTAGAACCATCAGTACAGAGCACCTGGCTGTTGTCAGCACAAGACATCATCTGCTCTCTCTGCTATTCCTCTTCTTCATTTCAGAACAGGTGAGATCATAGGGGCTGTGTAGAGAAAAAGTACAGCCCATGACAGGATCTAGTAGGGGGTAGGGGAGAGATCACACAGGCAGAACCAGAGAGAGAGAAAAGATCATGTCTGTACAAAGGAGAGGAGATCCTTATGGATTGTATCAGAAGGACAAAGTAGTATATGAATGAAGCTCTGTTAGCACATGAAAACAAGGGAAGACATCAGCAACCTGGACCCAGGATGTATTACTGGGAGGGACGTCCCCATAGGAGCCAAGTGTTAACCTAGAGCCGAATGAAGATGGCAGCCTGAAACTTTTGTAACATAAGGCAACCACTAACATATGCATAAATCATGTTATACTTATAAAATATGTTCATAGCCTTTTGGAAAAAATATATATAGCTTTTTGACATGTTAAAATAACAAGAATGACTCTGAACCCATCTCTTTCCTCTTCCTCAGTTCCTGGTCAATTGCAACAATGTGCAGAACCTGCCACCTATCACCTTCACCATAAATGGATACCAGTTTCCTATCCCACCTTCCGGTTACATAATCCAGGTAAACGGTCACTTTTAAATATCTCTTCTCTTAATATTATAAAAATGAGTTTCTGTCTGTCTGTCCATCCGTCTGTCCTCTACGCGCAACCAAACTACTGGACCGATCTTCTCCAAATTCGGCACACAGGTACATCAGGTGTCCGGGAAGGTTTTAGACTAAGCCTCACCTCTCTAGGACGTACCGTTCCCGAGATATTCCCAAAATACGATCTCCATTAGCCAATATTAGTCTGGGAGCATTTCACTTCAAATTCCAACTGCCATTTTCTCCAGATGCACACAGGTTTCCATAACAACCTAGCCAGGTAATTAGCAGCCAGCTGAGAAGCTCAGGTAAATAACAACCCAGCCATTTAAATTCGCTGCTTTAAAGGAGCAGAGTGCTGTGGATGACACTGTTAAAGGGGTATTCCGGTTACCATAAATATAACTTATGTTTTAGACTAATTTTAGACTAAGACTGTTCAGTAGTAATAAAAGATGTTTTCTTCTACTGCTACCCATTGTGTGTCCTCATAAATTACCATGGCATCGACCTGTAATTCAAGCTGCCCCCTAAAGAAGGACTTAAAACCCCCGCCCCAGGTCTCGCTAAGACACGCCCCTGACTCCATCAGGCCATGCCCCCTCCCACAGCCAATGGGGATTGAAAAAATGAAGCTAAAATTAAACTTCTGTCAGCTGCAGGGGTGGGTGGGAGGTTAACTTTTTTTCTGCAACAACAACCAGAAACACTAAATGAAATAGATTAAATATACCCGTGGGAAGCGATGTTTTCTTCCACTGCTACCCATTGCATGTTCTCATAAATTACCATGGTATCGATCTTTAATTCAGGCCACCCTCAAAAGAAGGACTTAAAAGCAACCACCTCCAAAGTTCCGCTAAACCACGCCCCCGACCTGGTCAGGTCACACCCCCTCCCAATCTGCAGCCAATGGGGATTGAAAAAATGATGGTAAAAATCAACTTCTGTCAGCTGCATTGACTTTCTCTCTGCAACGACAAACACAAACACTAAATAAAATAGACGAAATATACCCAGGAGAAGCCAGGTCCTTCTGCTAATATATTATATAAAGAAATACTCTGCTGTGCCTCTTTAGAACTATTTCACAAACTGGAGAACCAGAAGTAGAGATAAAAAGACCCCTGCTGTAGAACTTCTGTGAAAAATTAATTTTGCAGTTCCCAATCCAAGAGGTAAAATTCTCCAACTCTAGGACAACATAATAAAAAATATTTTTTTTCTGCTTACATTGTTCTTCCACTTGGACTGAAACTATTAGTTTTAGACCAGTCTGCTGGAGGAGAGCAGGATGCATCTGGGCATTAATATGATGGGAGTTATAATGGCTGCCATGTGCTTTTGTAGTATTAAAATTGTCATTACTAGATCTGAGCTTACTGACAAATTACGTTTGTTATAAATTTCCCAAGAACATAATTTTTCAACAAATTTGATTTTTCAGGGATTTGTTCCGCACAAATTGCACAAAATGGTGGCTGTTACTTTACAGTTCAGAAGACAGACAAGAAGGCATCTGCCACCAAAATAATTTTTTGAATAATTTTTGGAGTGTTTTTAAATGTAAAAAACAATCCGACAGTGCAGTGTCATTACTAATGCTACCTTGGCATTAAAGAGCTTGAAAGGGGTTGGACACAGACCTCAGAGTGTCATACACAACGTTTTAGGGAAATCTGGGGCATTTTTGATTTGGGTTGAGTTTATTGGACCAAATCAAATTTGACGGTCAAAATGAATTTTTGAAAATTGGCTCATCTCTAGTCATTACAACGATTTGGCAAAATCATAATTTTAAAGAATTTCCTTCTATTAACAGAATAGAATTCTGGGAAAGGCATCACATTGTTTTTGTCTCAAGATGGGAAATTTAGGTCTTTTGATAGGATAGAAGAACAATTTAAAATTAATAAGAGGCTTTTCTTTAGATGTTATGTGCATATAAAGCTTAGGCTTCATGCACATGGCGATGTCTATTTCGGTCCACAAACAATGAATCTGTAAAATATGGACACCAATAGGACATGTTCCATAAGTTGTGGAACAGCCTCACTGATCACAAAAAATCTGAATGTGTGCATGACCACACAGAAATGATTGCAGATACCACACGGATGGTAAATATGGTCATGTGCATGATGTCTTATAATATATTGACAGATAAATTGGTTATTAAAATACAGTTTTCTGAAATCACTGAACAATTTTTCCAGCCTTCTCAGAACTGGTCATTTTGGAGGATACTTGCTTCAAGAAGTTAAAAGCCTCCATACTGAAATGCGTATTTTAATATGTTTAATTAGCGTTAGACTATATGGTACATAGCGCAGCTATAGGGGAAGCAGGGGAAGCAGCTGCTTTGGGTCCCTAACTCAGAAGGGGTCCACCGAGGAGGAGGACTAAAAGATTTTATTGTCAGGGCCCCCTCAACAGTATTATACAATGACATTATATACAGAGATACTGGACCTTGTCTGAGAGAGCAATATTGACTAGCCACAGGAGTGCGGGTTGCACAGGTGGAGGGGGTTGCAAATAGGTTGTTGGGTGGGGGGCCCCATTCAAAGATTTGCTATAGATCCTAGTCTTTTCTAGTTATGCCACTGGGTACATACCAGAATCCAGAACTAAAGAGAGATACTGGCTGAATGTTCTAAAAAGTGCCATTAAATATAAAAAAAATGTAAGTCCTGTATACTCACATTTCAGAAACTTTAGGAAAAAAACAAGTGTTTTATTTCTGTGTGGAGCAGAGTTAGGATTGGGGGACAAGGACAAGCAAAAATAAGAGATTCAAATAAATAAAAATATTGTAATTTTATTTAAGGTGAAAGTCCCCTTTAATTATGGTTTCACACATAGCATCTTTTCAGCACTTTTTTTGCAAAAAAAAACAAGATATAAGTTGATAGGAAATAATGAAATGCACTTCAAAAACTGTGTTAGAAAAGGGTAGTATGGCCTCTGGGTATGGCTTCTTTAAGAATTTTTTTATAGACCTATTAGTATGAAAAAAAATACACCTGAAAAAAATGCATGTCAAAACCGTGTGAACAGAAAAAAATGCCACCAAAAACACCTGCAAAAATGACATCAACTACAGTTTTACATGCCCCACAAAAGTATGTATGTGAAGGCCTAATGGTCTCTGGTCACATGTGTAGTGAAAGGTTGGTCCTCATAGTCTCTGGTCAGCCTCATTCACAGATGTCACCAGATTAATGACAGGATTATTCATAATGTTTTCTTTTTATATTTTTTCTAGAATAATGGTTATTGTACAGTTGGTGTTGAAGAAACCTACCTCCCATCTCAGAATGGTCAGCCCTTGTGGATCCTGGGAGATGTATTCCTGAGGCAGTACTACTCTGTCTATGACATGAGCAACAACAGGGTGGGCTTTGCTCAGGCTGCATAGAAGCACCAGGAGCTGTCATTGCTCAGAGGAAATGGACTACAAGATACCATCCTTCACCAAACTACTGCAAATAAATAGTTTTATTGAAATGTGTTCTAAAATGTATCCCTATTTAAACATGGAGAAAGGTTATATGTGAGCTGTACATGGAAAACACATCAAAGTGTGCGTGCATTGAAATCAAAGCAGCTTTAGTAACAGAAGTCCTATGAGGGTATGTTCACACATGGAAGCTTGGATGAAAACATTTCTACAACACTAATCTTTATGGGGGTTTGAGGAAATCCATGCATCTGCTATAGCAGTGGTCAGGAACCTTTGGCACTCCAGCTGCTGTGAAACTACAACTCCCAGCATGCACACTTCCTTGTCAGCTGGAGTGCCGAATGTTGCTGATTAGAGATGAGAGAGCATGCTCGAGTGCCATTTTCACGTATTTGCGTACGCATTTTAAAATTGGTACGCTAATACATACGCATATTTAAATCTGTACACAAATGTGTACGCATAACGTACAAATTGTTAAAATGCATACGCATTAGTGTACAGATTAAAATATGCGTATGTATTAGCATACCAATTTTAAAATGCGTACGCAAATATGCGAAAATGGCACTCGAGCATGCTCGCTCATCTCTATTGCTGATCCCTGTGCTATAGGAACAACCTTATTTAGATGTATGGAATCGATTTTTCAGAATACACGCCATCAATGTCAGATGGATGCGGGTCCCACCTCTGAGACCCACTCCTATCTAGAAAACAGAGCCCCGAAGTGAAGGAAGGCACACCACCCTTTAAATGTCCATGTGAAACAAGGACCCTGCCTTACCGAGACTGAACCTTTTTCCAGCCACTCCAGCCAGAAAAAAATGTCTGGTGAACGTTCACTGTGCACGTACAATGGTATGAATAGATGCTACAATCCATCACATAGCAGCTTACATACCAAAATAAAGCCCCTCCTTCCAAACCTCTTTACCTAGTAATAGTAGTAACAGTGTGACAGGATGAATGGTGGACAAAAAAAAGTTGTCACAAGGCCCACATGACATGGCTCCAAAAGCTTCATCTTAAATAGTCCGTGTCATTTTCAAAAAACTTTGCATGAATCAATCATAGAGGTGAATATAATACACTTTGTAATATCAGGGAATAATGCCTTTTTCTCCATCTAGCAGCATTCTTCCTCTCCACCACATAGACTTCTATGGCTGACATGTGCGCCTCTTCGTTTGTGTCTCTCCCCTCTCACTGACTTTTACTCACCCCTTCCCTCTCGATAGGCTTCAAAGGACATCATGCAATATTTGATCCTTCAGTGATTTGACAGTCTGTCTCCTCTCTCAAGACAGACTTAGCAGGGAATGTTAGTTTTGGAGGGGGTGGGAGAAAGAGACATTTCTTGCTCCGATGCTCCCCCTTGTCTTGTGCTGCATTGTGCAGGAGAAGGGCTTTTACTTTACTACCAGTGACGTACCGGGCTTCACAAGGACGATCTTATAGCGCCACCCTAGGTTGTTTTAGAGCCTAGGGCAGCGCTATAGATCACACATTTGTGCCGGTGACATCATTAGGATCACTGCTAGGTGGAAGCCTCCACCTGGAATAGTGAAGATATAAACAAAACAGCCCTTGTCCTGCACAATGCAGCACAGGGCAAGGGGGAGCATCGGAGCAAGAAATGCTCCGATGCTCCACGGATACAGGCTAAATGAGTGAAGAAGAGGTTATGTCAGAGTTCAGCTTTGAACCCGGACAACCCCTTTAATTCTCCCCTTAACCTTTAGTGTCCCCACACAGTAGTTGAGACCCCCCACAGCATAAAAAAACCCTTAGTGCCCATTCACAATAGTGTTGCCTCCCTTGTGTCCCCGCACATTAGTGTTGTCTCCTTAGTGCTCCCTCACAAAAGTGCTGCCCCCCTTAGTGCCCTGATTACAAAAGTGATGCCCTCTTAGTAACCGCTTTAGAAAAATGCTGTCCCTGTAGTTTAAATGAAATAAAAAGCACTATTCACCTATGCCCATCCCCCCAATGAACAGGGCACATTATACACTGACGGTGCTGTGCGGAGCAGACTGCACTCTACATCACCATTGTACTCAACTGTATCTGAATTTTCCAGACATAGATGTTGATAATGTTGAAATCATACAGCTGGACAGTGGACAAATCCTGGGACTGTCCCTCCAGATCCAGGACGGTTGGGAGGAATGCTTACCAACATTGTAGTTGGTAAAATTTGGGCATATAAGATCAGGACTGCCGGCCCAAACCTACCCAGGGATTCCCACTTATGGACACAACTTACATAAGCACCACCTATTTCAGCCCTGGACAGCCAAAATTTGCTGGGACTTTCTCTGAAAATTCGGAACGATTGCCAACTATGTGTATGTGATATCACAGCTGCAGGACAGTGAGCACCACTAAGGGGTTGTTCACATATCAGTTATTTGATTAGTTATTTCCATAAGTTATTGTGAGCCAAAACCAGTGAGTGAGTGAGTGGGCACTACACAGAAATCAGGTATAATGAAAAGATCTGAACCTGTTTGGTGTTTTTGATCCACACCTGGTTTTGGCTCACAGTGACTGATGGAAATAACTGATCAAATAGCTGATATGTGAACAGATGATTTAACATTTGGATATTTTTTTTATTTTATTTTATACCATTTTATGCTTTTAGGAAACTTTCCTAAAATCCCAGAAACCCATTCAAAGGAAAGGTCCATAAAAGAAAATAAAACTATAAAGTTTTTTGTTTTTTTTTAATGACCAACTTGTAGCTTGTTTGTGATCGGACAGCATGTTCTGCACAATCAGATGGTACAAACTCTGAGTTCATTTTTTAAAAAAGGGGATGCTACCAATGATTGTAGAAAACGTTCTACCCAGTAAGACAGCTGTTATAGCCCTCAGCAACCTCTAGGGGGCGCGCCGCTTGCCTTGCTAGTGAACATCCGTAGAAAGTAGATTCGTGCAGTTTTTACAACTTGTAACACTATGTACCTGAGCTGCTGCTGAGGTAACATACCACTGTGTTCCTGGGCTGCTGCTGAGGTAACACAGATCATTATCTACATAGAAATGTCACCTATAAGATGAACGCATGACGAGAACTAATTAGACGCCACAAGTGCCCTTAACAAATATGGCGGTCTGTGGCAGGCCAAAACTTCATTTCCCATGATCCACCAGGATGGGGAACTCCGTCCCATGCTCCTCCGCGGCTCGTGGGCTCCCCCTGCTGATTGAAGCTAACTCCGTTTTGACAGAAGCCGGTGACAGGGGGCGGGAGAGTCGGAGGGGAGCAGAAAACGGGGACTTGAGGCCGACACCGGGCAAAGTCACCGATCGCATTGGAAATTTCTCGGCATATCAAGAAGAGGACTGCTCGTCAGGTAACCTTAGCCGAGTGACCTTCAGGGGGACACAGCAGCGGCGCCCCGAGAGACAAGCCGGGGGCAGAGGGGAGAGTGCTGCCGCCGTGGGATACGGCGTATAGACGTGACTGGCACTGGGCACAGTGTACGGGAGTCACCCGGGGAGTGCCCGGGGGGAGGAGCTCCGGTGACACCTGTCAGCGCTGTACCAAGGACACATCCGGGGCTCCGCTGAGGGTCACATCTGCGGCTCTGGAAGGGTCTCTGCTTGTAGTGGGGTCCCATGGACGCCCAGGAGATGTGATTGGTGGCCGCTATCACACTGCAGCCCCATGTCACTGCTCCCACAACATTCTAACCAGAAATCTCTCAGCAGTGCCAAAGGGCTTGTGATCTATAGAGACCCTCCTCAGAGGAAACCAGTGATGGTCTGAGATTGTGGAGGCCATCAGTGTCAGAGGATGACTAGATCCATTCCTCCTGACACTCCCAAACACATGAACACTTGGCTGGGGTGAGCTTGCATGTGTTTTCCTTGTTGAATAAGGGGGTGACAGTCTGCTGATATCCAGCCGAATATCTGATTTGACACCTCGTCCACTTTCAAAGGTCTCTAAACTTTCAAAATACTGTCTTATCAAGGGCTTTAATCAGTGGGGGCGTCAGTGCTGAGACCCCCACCTTGCTGGAACGAGGAGAGAGACGGGCAGGGAGGAGACTCTTTCATCATCAACCCCATCATCCATGGGCATGGAGGGTGCACTGCATACTGGGCCGTATAATTTCCTAGACTAGCACTCGTCTGATGGACGTCGTGACAACTGTCCCTCCCAGCATGCAGTTGCTTCTCTTCGTGCCCAGGGTCAGCTCGGACCGGAGAGTATGCCTGTGAGATTGGGTTCAACCCCCTTAAGGCTGGGTAATGGTTGTAACCTAAACCACCTTAAAGGGGTTGTCCAGGGATGAAATTCTTTAGAAAAGGCTGAAAGTGAGACTAGAAGAGATAGTGGCCCTACTGGCCCCCACTACTCCCGCTTAACTCCTGGACCGCTCTGGTCATACTGGAAATGCCTGGAGCTAGTGATTGGCCGAGCAGGACTCTCCAGGCACTTTGCTCGGAAAGTGTCAGTACGTAGTGGCAGCGGATTGGTGAATATCGGAATCTATTCTTTTATTTTTTTTACCCCACTTTGAGCCTAAAGAATTTCCCCCATGAACAACCCCTTTAAATTGGGTGACTTGCACACATGAACCTTTTCTTTTTTGTAACATGAGGGGAGATTTATCAAAACTGGTGTAAAGTAGAACTGGCTTAGTTGTCCATAGCAACCAATCAGTTTCCACCGTTCATTTTTCAGTGCTCCCTTGGAAGAGGAAAGGATCCTTCTGATTGGTTGGTAGGAGTAGCTGAGCCAGTTTTCCTTTGCATCAGTTTTGATAAATCTCCCCCAGTGTATTTTCTAATGAGAGGTGCGGGGACGTGTGACTGTGTGACAGTCACATGACTCATGTGTTCCTATGGACAGTGGCAGCCCCATGCCTGCAGCACTGACGTCTGGGTCTAATACTTCAAGCTGTGGCTTAGACTACCCTAAAAGATTAGGACCTCTGGCCTGATGAGATATATGACCAGTGTGAATTGGGGGCTTGCTCTGCTATGTGCTCCGTGTCGGTGGCGTGCGCTCCGGGGGTCCTGCTGCCATGTATTTGTATTTTTAGGTTGAAATGAAAGAAATTAAGGCATGTGTTTATAGAGATGTGAGAAACATTTGCAGAACAGGATTGTGCAATGTCTGTTCAGTGATTGCGACAGACCTGGAATCACTGTGTGAACCCCCTCACCAGGGCTACTTAAAGGGAAGGCACAGCATAAGGACCACCTGCCACCAAGTACACGCTTCACTCTCCATATGCATGAAAATAATAGTAAATTCCCTGGTTTTCTTACTGTCAGAAGGGTGATTTAGAGATTGTCCTACCAGCCGGTCGGTTGTCCGAGAGTGTAATCAATGAAGGTGCCTCATGGAAACAAGCCAAACATTACTTAGCTGTCATGCTCCGGTGGTCCCCTACCTTTACTGTGACATGTTATACATACACGTGACCACTGAAGCCAATCACTGGCCTCAGCAGGGATTCTCTCATCTACTGCACGTGACAATCCCTTTCAGTGCGAACAATGTTTGAAGAATTTCTGTTCAGAGTCTCTGTCAGGGGATTTCATCAGCAGTCTGCAGCGCAATTCTGTCAAAACAGGGGGCGCTTCACCAGGGTTGTGCATCTCAGCCTCCACAGGGGGTTTTGAGGTGCTGCCCTCTGTCACATCCTGCCCACCTATATGTCACTCTTACAGGAATACGGCCTTCCGTGGATCCTCGTACCCGCTATGCCTGCAGCGTGGCTACCAGAATTTTAATTTTGGTTTCTATACCAAGACCAATTTGATACCATGCAAAAAAAATAAATAAATTGCCAGGCAATATGGGGTTAATCTGAGTATTTTTAAAAATTTTTTGCAAAGTATCATTTGCCCATTATATGAGCTTGATGGGGTTCACTTACTTATAACGTGAGGCATATGGAAGTCTAAATGAATAAAGCCATGTGCCTCACATTAATAGTAACTAGAGATGAGCGAACGTGCTCGTAACGAGCACTGTAGCGCTCGGCTCCCCTGCGCTCGCATGGGTGCAGGCATCCGGATCCGTCGGGTGAGGAGGACGTTACGAGCACGTTCGCTCATCTCTAATAGTAACCCCATCAACTACCTCCGCACATAATGGACAGCATGGGGTTAATGTGTGAGGTACATGATGAGGATACTTACTATTAGACCTCATGCACACTACTGTAATTTTGCATATCGGATGTGGACAGCACACCGTGTCCTATCAGTGAGTCCATTCCACGGCCCCACATAAAATACAACCTGTCCTTGTCCATTGGAGACAAAGCGCCATTCTCATGGCCGGAATCCGCCTTAATGTGAGTCACATGGTTTTATCAGTTTGGACCTCCATACGCCTCACATTAACCCCATGTTGCCCATTATATGAGGAGGTACTTGATGGGGTCACTTACTATTAATGTGAAGCACATGAAGGTGCTAAAGTGATATAATATAATAACTTAATATGAGGTCTCTGTACCTCCTATTAATCCAGGCATACAGCAGTGTCCAGACTCCTGTCACCTGCGATGACGTCACCGCTATGGTCATCCCAGGTCCAGCATATAGCACCGTGAGGAGAGCGGACCCCTCCTGTATATAGCGGTGAGTGTTCCACCCAATCCCTCACTGACACTCCCCCCTCAGGCCGCTCAGTGTTTCATCACATTGTGGAGGGGCACCCTTCCCCCTTCTCCACTGTGCGGCTGCTGATGAGAACCATGTTCTCTGGAACTGATGCTAAGCTGCAAATTAGAATCGAAAAATGGCTAATCCCGATATCGAAACGAACCGGGTCTTAAAGTATTGAGTAAGTATCAAGACTTCAATACCCGGTGCACCCGTAGTGTCGACCACACAGAACAAGTGTAAGGCTGCAGAGTAAGACATGGAGCAAATGGCTCAGATATGTGGACCATATTTATACTGTATATGGTCCAGCATATCCCGGTGTTCATAGTAAAAGGTATATCACACAGAATACTCTGTATCTTTGTATCACAATAATGTATGCTGGTGTATTTATGCACATAGGGGAAGATGTGAACAGGCCCTAAGACGTTCCATCCATAATTCACTAGATAATTAGTTGGAAGTACAGTTGTCAGTAAAAGTAAGTGAACCCTTAAGAATTAGGCCACTTTCACATCTGCGTTTTTACTGGATCCATCGTGGATCAGCAAAAATGCTTCCATTATGAACGGATCTGGTTGCATTATCTCCAACATAGCCAAGACTGATCCGTCACTAAAACCATTGTAAAGCCTCATTCACACGTCCGTGTCCATGCTCAAATCCGTGAGCAGGTGGTCAGTGAGGCATCCGTGAAGCTGTCCGTGAAGGATCCATGTTGCGTCCGTGTTTTACTGACACTGAACAGCTGAAAAATAATTTTCAAAGCATCTCTTCTTAATGGTCCGTGCAACACGTATGACATCCGTGGTTTTCATGGACCCATAGACTATAATGGACTTGATGGATCCGTGAACACAGACAAAATAGAGCGTGCATCCGTGCCAAAAACGCTGACCCAGGTACCGTGCTAAATAACTGATGTCTGAATACACACGTTAAAATGAACGGGGACGCGTGCTGTCTGTGGAGAACACGAACAGCACACGTCCATGAAACACTGATGTATGAATGAGGCTTAGGTCAATGAGGGACGGATCCGTTTTCTATTGTGTCCGAGAAAACTGATCCGACCCCATTCACTTACATTGTGTTTCATGTCAGTACCGTTTTGCTCCACATGCCATGCCGGACAGAAGCTGCGGTTTGCTCTCCGTTATGGGAACACAACCAAGTGCCAAACGGAACAGAATGCATTCTGGTGCACTCCGTTATGGTTTGCCCAGTTTTGTCTCCATTGACAATGAATGGGGACAAAACTGAAGCATTTTCCGCTATTGGGATCCTATGATGGATGGATATATTTCGTTAATTGATTGCTAATATGTGGTCCCAATTATACATAGACCAACACAAAGTAACTAAACTACTAGCACACAAAGAGTTGTACTGTTTGTCTTTTAGGGTGTCTTCTGTGGGCTTCATTTATCAAGACTGGTGTAAAGGAAATCTGGCTTGGTCACCCATAGCCACCAATCAGATTCCAGCTTTCATTTTCCAGAGGGGCTCTGAAAACTGAAAGGTGAAATCTGATTGGTTGGTATGGGCAACTAAGCCAGTTCTACTTTACACCATTTTTGATAAACCTCCTCCAGTGTGTTTCTCATAGTGAATTTCATGAACAGGGTTTTTACAGTTTGTAGAGTCTTCTGTTGTTATTTTGCTGTTATCCTTAGGTTCTTTCTCACCTCTTTCAGGACTATGTGTTGTGATTTCTGGGTGAAAGTCCAATCTTAGAGAGACTAGAAATATTCATTTTCTCCATTTGTAGGTCATTTGTCTAACCATGGTTTGGTGTACACCCAGGTCTTGAGCAATGCTTTTAAAGCCTTTTCCAGTTTCATGTGCTTGTGTAACACATCCTGAGTAGAGATGAGCGAACGTGCTCGTAACGAGCACTGTAGCGCGTGGCTCCCCTGCGCTCGCATGGGCGCAGGCATCCGGATGCCTGCACCCATGCGAGCGCAGGGGAGCCGAGTGCTACAGTGCTCGTTACGAGCACGTTCGCTCATCTCTAATCCTGAGGTCTTCTGAAAGCTGTATGCATTGAGGTTTGGTTCACACTGACTGACTGTCTTGAGCGAAACAGATTTGTAAGTAACCATGCTTTATGTGCCTTTATTTTATTAGGCAAAGCACCAGTGAAACCCACACTTCCAAATTTATCACAGCTTCCATTGACTTCAATGGGAGAAGGGCTGCAGTGACAAGTGGTGTCCAATACAAGGTTCTGTGCAGTTCCAACGCCAACTTCTGGTGATGGAGCTACACCTGAACAGCTGATAGGCAGGGGGCTGGGTGTCAGAACCCCAGCTATCAGATATTGAGGATAGGCCACCACTGCCTAAAGCCCATACAACCCCTTTAAATGAAACATATTTTTGCCAGTTAGCTCTTAAAGAAGTCATACGTCTGGAGGTTCCGTGTTCGGATTTTTTGATGCAGTTTTTAAAGTCGAAGCCTGGAGCAGATTATACATTGTGGACCCGTATAAAAGACACACTGAGTCTTTGTGTGGGATCCTGCGGGGATCCGGCTGGTTTCCAGCATGAGCGACGGGTTTTGGCTGGACAAAAAACGTGCATGCAGTCGACGTCTCCAGGAAATAGAATAAGATGCCAGTTAATGGCTTCAGTGATGATGACCCGCCTCAGCCAGTGACGGGCCAAGCCGACATCCCCTGCCATTTCCTGTCTGTGAAGCTGGTCCGCGGAAGTAGAGACCAGTGAGGGCCTGGTAAGCACTGAAATGGCAGTGATGGGGGATTGATGATGTGAGTAATGTAACTTTTCTTTTTAACTCATTTTACCCCTTATCTAAAACTGGTCCGTTTATTGTCTGAATTCTGTAGGGAGAGGCTGTTGGGTTGCCTTTGTTAATTATGGGTCATTGATTTCATAGCTCTGGAAAAAGTTAAAGGCAAATTTGACTATTTACCAACAATGTGTTAAGGCTTTACACAATGTACACTGTATGGACAAAAGTATTGAGACACCTACACATTACATCTACATGACATCCAAGTCTAAACCCATAGGAATTAATGTGGACTTGGTCCCCTCTGCAGCTAAGACAGCTTCTACTCTTCTGGGAAGGCTTTCTACAAGATCTGAGTGTGTTAGATGAAAGGGTCTGGCTCACAATCTCTATTCTCCCACAGGTAGTCAGTATGGTTAAGGCCATGGCTCTCTGTGAACTAGTCAATATCTTCCACACCCAACTCACCCGACCATGCCTTTATGGACCTTGCTTTGTGCACTGGGTCACAGTCATGCTGGAACAGAAAAGGGTCTTCCCAAACTTTTCCCACAAAGTTGGAAGCATACAATTGTCCAAATGTCCTGGTGTGCTAAAGCATTAAAGAGGACCTTGTAACCTTTACTGACATGTCTGTTTTAGCAACTACCCGCATCCCCCTTGTAATAACCATTTTGGATCATCAGCTCTCATGACTCTGTTTATTATTCCTTCTGGACGTTATGAATGAATTACTAGCAGGTTGTTACTAGTTGGTTGTGTCCCTGCACCGTGTGACACTAACCAATCAGTGCTGCCAGTGTCAGACTGTGCAGGGACACAAACCCGGGCCTTCATTGCAAACTTCTTGCAATTTATTCATAGCTTCTAGTAGGAATAATAAAGGAAGTCAAAATGATAGATGCTCCAGAATTGTTATTACTAAAACAGACATGTCAGGAGAGGTTACAGGTCCTCCTTCAAGACTATCCTTCACTGGAACTAAAGGGCCTAAGCCAAACTTTACAGTTGGCACAATGCAGTCAGACATCAGACAATTGTTCTGGCGTTCACCAAACCTTAGACAGCAGATAAAAAAAGTGTGATTATTTAGTCCACAGAACACATTTCCACTGGTCAAGTGGTGGCATGCTTTACACCACAGGCTGACACGCAGCTCCTCAGCCATGGAACATCATGCTGTGGTTTCTGCCCCAGTCGTTCTCCCTGAATGCCATGGACCTATTTGTGGCTTGGATTAGCTCCAATTCAGTGGAGCTAATCCGCAAGCAGATAGCCAAGGTGGCTTCAAGTGGCTGCTGTCCACACAATGCGCCATGAGGGAATATGTCCCTTGTTAACGCACTCATGGCTTTAATCCACTGCTCTGTGGTCTTCAGCAATGGGAGGCAGAACACCCATGGCTGCTGGTGGAATTTCAGTGTGGTTGTCCGCACCATGTGAATGGGTCCTAACAGTAGTGAGACTGTGGAACTCTCTGCCTGAGGAGGTGGTGATGGTAAGTTCACTAAAAGAGTTCAAGAGGGGCCTGGATGTATTTCTGGAGTGGGATAATATTACAGGTTATGGTTATTAGATTTCTGGAAAAGGGTCAATCCAGAGAATTCTTTTTCCATGGAAAATTGGCTTCTACCTCTTGGGTTTTCCTTCCTCTGGATCAACATGCAGGATAATAGGCCGAACTGGATGGACAGATGTTTTTTTTTTTTGTCAGCCTTATAAACTATGTTACTGGTAACAAGGCTCATTTCTATGCAGCACCTTTATTGTGTATGTCACATTGTTAGGCACTGAGGGTCACACATGCTGCACATAACACTCTCCTTCAGCTGTCAAAACGCTTAAATATCACAGCTAAGCCGGGCACACTCTGCCACCCCCCCATGTAAACACAACCTCCTCACTTCTGTATCCTCCGAGCTAAATAGGGCCTGTGAGTCACAGCTACTGCCCCGTCTCACAGACTGGATGACATGCCTGTGATATCAGTGCCACAGAGGCCTGGGAAGACAGACCCTGATTTCCTGGCCTTAGGCTGCATTCACACATTCATTGTCACAAGGCCATTTCCACAACAATGGAAGTCTATGGGGTTATCCACACTGCAGTTTTTTTTTAACGGCCATCCAAAAATAGGACATGTCCTATTTTGGCCTTTTTCACAGACCAACAGTCCCCAGACAATTTAAGGGGTGCATTTCCTATAAAACATCCATAAAAAAATGGCATTAAAAACGGGCAAAAAGGTCTTTTTTATTAAGGCTGTTTTTTCACTGATACGTTTCATAGAAACGGCTGTTAAAAACGTAATTGTATAGCGGCTGTCGTTTAGTGAAAACGGACATGTTCTAGTTTTTGACATCTGTTGCTCACTGGCTGTTAAAATGACGGCAGGGGGAATAACCCCACAGAATACTATTGTTCTTAAAGCATGTAAGATAAAAAAGAGTGGAGGCAGCGCCACATGTGCGGTGTGAATGGGTAAAAAGAATAAAGGTGAGGATAAAATATGCTCACCTTATATAGTTGTGAAGAGTCACAACAACTGTGTATCGCCTTGCTGGTGATTTTCTGGTACCGACCAGCATGCGGTATCTTCCAAGCTGCAGCCGCGGTCTCCCGGTGGAGCCTCTCTTCCAGAGGTATGTTCCGGGGGCTTCAATCCAAAGGTATACAGAAAAACGCTGTAGGAAAAAAGACCGCTCTATTCCGGCGCTGCTTGGTGGAATTTGAAACTACTGTACACAGTGGAGTAGTTTTCAACTTTTATTCACAGGTTGTCTACGCACTTCGAGGGTAGAAGTTCCCTCTTCCTCAGGACAATGCAAGTGTACTCGTCTTTTTTCCTACAGCGTTTTGCTGTATACCTTTGGATTGTTCTTAAAGCGGCCATTAAACAAGTCCTCCGTCACGTCCTTTTTTCACTGTCATGTGGATGTAGCCTAATGAAACAGTTTTTGGCTGAAACTGCATTTTTAGAAAAATGTGACGTGCACGTTCTGATCGGTCATGTAATTTCCCATCCTCTGTTTCTTCTATGGAAATAAAACCAACTTTAGGCAAAGGAGCAGTTAAAGAAGACCTCTAAACTCTACTGGCACCTGGTAAATCATTTTGGAGAATCTTTTCTTAGATCTCCGCACTGTGCTGCTCCTGTGTTATTCCTCCTAGAAATTATTCTTATGTTACCGTTCCCTTTGTCAAAGAGGTGTGTCCCTATACCCCTAGACAGCACTGATTGGACAGGTCAGAGTGTGCAGGGACACCTGCCCGCTGGTAACGCCCAATTGTCAATGTATACATAAATTTCTAGGAGGAATGATATAACAGAGTTATAAGAACAATGATGCATATCTTACAGGGAATACAACAGACACAGGGACGGATAGGCCGAACTCCACTTTCATTCATTTACTCCTCATTGCTTGTACAATATAGCACCAACATATTCCGCAGAGCTGGAAGAGCGTGCCACCATTACAATCAGCCCCTGCACTCTTTGGGGTTTCCATTGTAATCTCAGAAACACAGGAGAGACTACAAACTCTATGGAGATGCTGCCTTTGGTTGCATTTGACTCCATTGATGCACAGCAACAGTATTAGGCCTCGTCCACATTTCTGTGAAAAAAGTGTCCTCGTTTCATGAAGGATCCGTGTTTGGTCCGTATGTCCATTTTTACCATCCGTGTGTCATCCATTCACGGACGCTGCTCAGTTGAAAATTAATTTCCAGAGGATCTCCTATTAGTTTTCAGTGAAAAACGGATGTGATCCGTGTTGTGTTCGTGATTTTCACAGACCCAAAGACTTCAATTGGGGCGTGTTGGGTCTTCATCACCAAAGTAGTGTCTCTGTGACTTTTTTTTTTTACTGACCCACGGTCAGTAAATATACAGATGTGTGAAGAGACACATTCAAATCAATGGGTATGTGTGCTGTCTGTGAAAAACGGGAATGTGGATGTATGGCTTATCCATGGGGTAGATGTAGGTCCCTCTTATCCTGAGACCCGTGCCCTGTCTTGTATTTATAGCATATCCAGGAAATTAATGTCCAGGTGGGGATACCCCTTTAATCTCTGATCCGGCGTACTGTGACTGTGTGTGGAATAAAAACTACCTAGACTATCTTTATAAAATATGTTGCGCAACCACTGCGACAAATAGTCACGTGACAAATGTCATCGTATAGCCCTAGCTTAACTGTGGGAGTCTCAGAGGGATCCTCCTATAATGGTAGGTGCACATGTAGCAATTGTAGTTTTTTTTGTGGTATTTCACTGCGTTTTTTGCCACTTTTTTTAAATATAATTCTCCCTTTTTAGAGATCTGGCTTCTGCAAATTCCTAAGGTTTTGTTAATGATATGACGTGTAATCAGTCGGATACATTGTGATCTATGAGGGATTCCATTGCACAAGTTTTTTATGTATAAGGCCTCTTTCACATGAGCAAGTTTTCCATTCGGATGTGATTTGTGTACTGAACGACGATTGAATCCCGACAAATTCATTTCAATAGGGCTGTGCACGAGTGTTGTTTTTCACACATCATCTCTGAGTTCAGGAGAAATCGCAGCATGTTCTATATTGTGCGTTTTCACATAACCCTGGCTCCATAGATGAATTGTGAAAAACGGAAGGTATCTGCATACAATGTGTTTTTCACTGATGGCTTCTGGGAGATGTAGATCGTTATTCTTCAGTTTTTCTTCACATCCTTGAAAAACACATGCATCCAGATACAATCCTGACCGAAAAAACTGATACTGAACGCAATTGCAGACAAAACTGATTGAACCATCAGTTTTTTCCTGAACAAATCCTGACACAATCCGTATTGCTCGTCTGAAAGAGGCCTAACAAATATAGATTGTGTCAGGATTCCGCTCCAGGATAGAGCATGCTGCTTCTTTTTGCCATTCAGTTTTTTTCAGCATTGAAAAAAAAGCAAAGTCTACACAGTCCCCCTGCATTGAAATTAATGGGAGGCTTTTTTTTGGCGCAGAGAAAAAGGTAAGTAGAATATCATTTTTTATTTTAGACTGTTGAGGGGCTGGTCTAAGATTTTTAATGATTTCTGACAACCCCTTTAACCTAGGTTTATATTTCTTCCAGTATCCTTTTAGATTGTTTCATGTGAAATGTTAGTTCTTTGATTTTGTGCAGATTTGGGTGTGTATGTGTGTGAGTAACTTCCTGGTAACACAAATTGAGGAAGCAGAGCTGTGTGTGATGTGGGGATTGCCCAGAGATGTGCATAGCAGTCAAGTAGAATAACGCACAACATTACAGGGCACGTCCACAGTAAATGTCATGTTCAATAGGTGGAAAGCCACCACATGTTAGTCCCCAAGGGGCAGAAGTCCAGTTCCAGAGTAGGTCTGGTGCAATGTCCATTGTGCAGTTTTACCAGTCACAGTGGGGTCAAATAGTATGTTTTTGACAACAATTTGTGCAAAATTGATTTTTTCACATAAAAGTCATGACAAAAAAACGCATGTTTACTGTAATGCCACAGCCTAAGATATAAAATGTGCCACCAGTATCATGCTACAGAATACATTTGGCATAGCTGACATCATGCTACCCCATTCTCTTCCCACCTCATAAGCGTAATAAATGGACAGAGCAGCACTACAGAGGCGAGTACCTTTAATAAAATCAGTGGTTGTGGGGGTGCACCTATAGGCGCTGTGTGACCAAATGGACACAGCCCTATACGAGTGGGTTTTCCTTGTGTGTAGCAATCTTAAGAATCAATATGCAGCTAGACCAGGGATCAGCAACCTCTGGCACTCCAGCTGTTCTAAAACTACAACTCCCAGAATCCTCTATTCATTTCTATGGGAGATACAAGAACAGCCAAGAAAGTGTGCATGCTGGGAGTTGTAGTTTTACAGCAGCTGGAGTGTCGAAGGTTGCTGATCGCTGAGCTAGACATTAATCTACTAATATAGTCTCTTCATCTGGTACGAACCTTGAAGGGGATTTATCAAACTGGTGTGAAGTAAAAATGTCTTGGTTGCCCATAGCAACCAATCGGATTCCACCTTTCATTTTTCAGAGAAAAATGAAAGGTGGAATCTGATTGGTTGCTATGGGTAACAGCCAGTTCTACTTTACACCACTTTGATAAACTTCCCCCCCTTGTCTGGTTAAAAAATCCTTGTACATTTTAAAAAACTAAAGGCCTGTACAAGCATCATAGACTCTTATGCAAGTCATTTAACGTTCTAAAAAAAAAAAGTATTTTCTCCTCATGAGCGCAGGGCGCTTGGGACAGCACAGTCAGCACACAAAGGGAGGGAGTGATGTTATTGACATGGGACTGTATGTTGTAGAGGGCTGAACAGTGGGGAGAGATGTTATTTAGACTAGTAATGGCTCCGCTGCATATGGACCAACCTTTTAGGGCGCATTCACACAGCCGCTATTTATTTCTGTTGTTAGATGAACAGAATAATGAAACGGAAGTGCTGGATAGGGCACGTGACTAACAGCAACGGAACTGAACAGACTCCATTCACTATAATGTGATCCGTTCAGTTTCTGTTCATTGCCGGATGCTACCTGATGCCCACCGGCCCCATGAACTAATTTACAGGCAGATCTCCTCCAGACCCCATTATAGTTGATGGGACTGGCGGGCATTCAGGTAGCGTCTGGCAGTGCCGGATCCAGAGAGCTCTGGCTGGCTGTTCCTTGCCTGAACAGCCTGTGGATCTCTCTAATGGTAGTATGAAACTAGCCTTACCAGATAAAAAAAAACTCCTGCATGCAAGGCATTTTTTGTCCTGTCTTTTTGACAGAATCTGTGACAGAGACCCCAAACGGAGACTCCAACACAGAAAATTATGTAGGCCTACATATTTGAATTACTGCAACTTTCATACTCCTTCTCTGCTAAAATCACTCCTCAAAAATGGTAAGAGGAGTATTTTTAATCTTCTAGAAAAAAGGTAGGGCAACCTCTGCCCATCTTAGTGCCGGACCTCAGAACGTTAACATTGGGGCGCCTGCGATGATATCTGGCATCTCCTTTTTCTCATGAGAGTAATGTACGCCCTTGCATATACAGTATATAATCCTAGTATGTAATGTCAGCCTATTGAACCTGATCATGAGCAGTACGAATATGCAGTGGCAAAGATTAAGGGTACGGCCACACGGTCAGGTATCCTGATGCAGTTTCTGAAGCCATAATCAGTTGTGGATCATATAAGGATAGAAAGTATAAAGAACAGATACAACTTCCCCTTTTTCAAATTAACTTCTGGTTTTGCTTCAGGAAAGCGGACTGTGTTGCCGTACTGTATAAGTTTCTATCAAGTGATCGAGCCCCCTGTGTTTGTGTGAGGAGACCTGAAGAAACATTTGGCAGTGGTCGGACTTCCAGTATTTGCACTTTTAGAAGCTGACGCTGTGTCTATCAGTACGCTGGTGTCATACTGAGTCAGACAGAAAGCAGAAGTTACACACAAACAAGCTGAGCTGAAGCAGAAGAGAGCTATTCCTGGCCATCGCCTCTCCACCCATAGCTTCAAGCCCCCTCCTACGCAGGGGGACTGACACTGGCACCCAGACAAGAATATGTAGGTGCACTCTCACCTACATCTAACAGCAAGGTTGAATGCAGCGTACACAGTGAGCACTGTATGCCCTGGTATCTCCTAAACATTATTAGATCTGCATCCAGGGAGGATTAACTTGTGGAATTCTGACAGATTATGGCCACCAGTGCAAAAGGAGAGGGCACTGGTCCCAGATAAACATATTATCCCCCCTCACGATGTGCGCACGCAGCAAAGTTTGAGTAAATATAGTCCGCCTCAGATCTCTTTAGTAATAAACTTTCAGGTGCAGATGTTCTGCTTCATTGAGCAAGCTAGAGGGTTTTATTTTCTTGCTTAAAGCAGGGACAGAACCTTCTGGATAAAATGTAACCGGCCAGGCGTGTTCTGTGAGGTGCGGGCACACTGTGTTCTAAGACTTGCTAATGTGTGGCTATGTTACATTCTTCTATTGCATGTTACATGTAAAGTATTGGCGATATCCCGTGTTCATTCCTTTTTTGTGAAACAGAACATGTTACCAGGTCCACCAAGGGATCATTGGATATAATGCTAGTATTACTGAGCTAAGGCGACCCTGCAGGGCAGGTCTTTGGAAAGCTGGGTGACAGCAGAGGGCACTGTAATGGCAGTAGTATCACAATGGAATCAGATGCACACCTTAAAAATTGTGGCAAATCTTGGGCCAAGGCAGAGCTGAAATCTATGTGGATTTCAGATGTAAATTATGTCCTGTGCCACTTGTGAAAAGTAGTGGGAGTGCCACAAGTACACCAAAAAGTCCCACATTTTTGTTAGCTCTTATTATTTAAAGGGATATTATATCTTAAAGGGATATTCTTATCTTCCCACCCCCATCCCGAACAGACCTCCTCCAGTCTAGATTTGACGACCACAGATGGTCAGGACTGGAAACAGCTCAGTATGTTGTACTATGCTGTTTCTGTGACTCCTATATAAATCACTATAGTGACCTATACTATTTCCATAACTTTGGATACGCGGAACCAGCGAAGTTCGCTGTGATACTTGTAGCGGAGACATGGAAAGAGCATAGCACAGCCCGCCCAGCTGTTTTTATGGTTCCAGCCACCTTTGGCCATGATATCCAGGAGGGATGGGGTCAGGGGTCTCCATTCTAGAGATAGGGGTGGGTTCCATAGACAGGACTGGCATCTGTCAGACATGTATGGCACATACAAGGGAATGCCATAAATGTTTGAGAGCAAAAAAAAAACGCTTAATCAAAAAAACTTTGATTTTTGAGTCAGAATTTGAGTGAAAGACATTTTTTTACTTAGGGTACGCCCACACACAGCTCATGCACTGTATTTTCTGAAGCAGAATTGCATGTGAGAAATCCACAACAAAATCCACACCTAACTTGACACGTGGTGCAGATTTTAATCCGTGGCATGTCAATTTGTGCTTTTGATTTCTGCCATGGATTTCACCCTTTGCAGTGCTAGGAGTGAAATCTATGGAAAATCTGCAGCAAAATCAACTCATATAGATATTGCTTAAAAGGGGTTGCAGGATTAGGGCTCATACACACAATCATATGTGTTTTGCGGTCTGCAAATTGACAATCCGCAAAACTTGGATACCGACCGAGTGCATGCCACCATATATTTTTTAACTTCTGTAGAAATGCCCTGTTCCTATCCACAAAACGGACATGGATAGGACATGTTCTGATTTTTTTTGTGGTGCCGTGGGACAGATGTGCAGATGAGGACAGCACATGGTTTGCCGTCTGCTTCTTTTGAAATGAATGGGTCTGCATCCGATCCACAAAAAATGTGGATAGTATGCGGACTGAACTACACTGGTGTTGTGTTGAGGCCTTAGAAAAACATGGCTGCTTTGTTCGAAAAACAGCACCACACCTGTCCATCGGCAGCCTCTGGTATTGCCGCTCAGCTTCATTGGAGGGAAAACTGTAATACCACATGCAACCTGTGAACAGATGTGGGGCTATCCTGTATTTCTTGATAATATAGACCAGGGGTCAGCAACCTTCAGGACGCCAGCTGTTGTGAAACTACAACTCCCAGCATGTTTCACCACAGAAGGTATGCAGAAGAATTTATTTGCAAATTATGGTGGAAAATAAGTATTTGGTCAATAACAAAAGTTCATCTGAATACTTTGTTATATATCCTTTGTTGGCAATGACAGAGGTCAAACGTTTTCTGTAAGTCTTCACAAGGTTGGCACACACTGTTGCTGGTATGTTGGCCCATTCCTCCATGCAAATCTCCTCTAGAGCAGTGATGTTTTGGGGCTGTCGCTGGGCAACACGGACTTTCAACTCCCTCCAAAGGTTTTCTATGGGGTTGAGATCTGGAGACTGGCTAGGCCACTCCAGGACCTTGAAATGCTTATTACAAAGCCACTACTTCGTTGCCTTGGCGGTGTGCTTGGGATCATTGTCATGCTGAAAGACCCAGCCACGTTTCATCTTCAATGCCCTTGCTGATGGAAGGAGGTTTGCACTCAAAATCTCACGATACATGGCCCCATTCATTCTTTCATGTACACGGATCAGTCGTTCTGGTCCCTTTGCAGAGAAAGAGCCCCAAAGCATGATTTTGCCACCCCCATGCTTCACAGTAGGCATGGTGTTCTTTGGATGCAACTCAGCATTCACTCTCCTCCAATCACGACGAGTTGTGTTTCTACCAAACAGTTCTACTTTGGTTTCATCTGACCATATGACATTCTTCCAATTTCTGGAACATCCAAATGCTCTCTAGCAAACTTCAGACAGGCCCGGATATGTACTGGCTTAAACAGGGGGACTCTTTGGCAGTCTGGCACTGCAGGAACTGAGTCTGAGTAGTGTGTTACTGACGGTAGCCTTTGTTACGTTGGTCCCAGCTTTCTGCATTCACTAGGTTCCACTGAGTGGTTCTGGGATTTTTGCTCACAGTTCTTGTGATCATTTTGACCCCACGGGGTGAGATCTTGCATGGAGCCCCTGATCGAGGGAGATTATCAGTTGTCTTGTATGTCTTCCATTTTCTAATTATTGCTCCCACAGTTGATTTCTTCACACCAAGCTGCTTGCCTATTGCAGATTCAGTCTTCCCAGCCTGGTGCAAGTCTACAATTTTGTTTCTGGTGTCCTTCGACAGCTCTTTGGTCTTCACCATAGTGGAGTTTGGGGTGTGACTGTTTGAGGTTGTGGACAGGTGTCTTTTATACTGATAACAAGTTCAAACAGGTGCCATTACTACAGGTAATGAGTGGAGGACAGAGGAGCCTCTTAAGGCCTCTTTCACGCGGGCGTCACGGATTCAGTCCAGATGCGTTTCGGAAAATCCCCGCATCCGCACGCATCGTTCGTTCAGTTTTTTTCCGCGCGGGTGCGAAGCGTTTTGATGCGTTTTTCACACGCGTGATAAAAAACTGAATGTTTACAAACAACATCTCTTAGCTACCATCAGTGAATCACGCATTGCATCCGCACTTGCATCCGCAGCCCCTTTCACTTCAATGAGGCCAGGGCTGCGTGAAAAACGCAGAATATAGAACATGCTGCGATTTTGACGCAATGGCGAACTGATGCGTGAAAAAATTCGCCCATGTGAAAAGCCCCATTGAAATGAATGGGTCAGGATTCAGTGCGGGGGCAATGCGTTCGCATCACGCATTGCACCCGCGCGGAAATCTCGCCCGTGTGAAAGGGGCCTAAAGAAGAAGTTACAGGTCTGTGAGAGACAGAAATCTTGCTTGTTTGTAGGTGACCAAATACTTATTTTCCACCATAATTTGCAAATAAATTCTTTAAAAATCAGACAATGTGATTTTCTGGATTTGTTTTCTCATTTTGTCTTTCATAGTTGAGGTCTACCTATGATGTCAATTACAGGCCTCTCTCATCTTTATAAGTGGGAGAACTTGCACAATTGGTGGCTGACTAAATACTTTTTTTCCCCACTGTACATGTTGTAATATAGTGAGCAGTGACATCACTAAAAATGTAAGACTTAGAAAAAAGAAATTGCCAGTGAGTAACGAATTTAGCCATAGGAAGCAGGGCTAGGATGTTGGAACACACCTTTATTAGTGAGAAAACCTGCTTAAAAGGGATGTCTGAGTTAAAAAAAAAAAAGGTCAAAGTCAGGCAAAGTGTTAAGAATATTAAAAAAAGTACTCAGCAGTTGACATAACCCAGCTGCCCAGCGCTACTGCTCTGATCCTCCCCGCCGCTGCAGCCATGATGCCATGTTCATGTCATGTGATGACTAGAGATGAGCGAACGTGCTCGAAACAAGCACTGTACCGCTCGAGCACGTTCGCTCATCTCTAGTGATGACATGTATATCTACCATACATGAATTATGCAGCCAGTCACTGGACTCAGCAGTATACGGCACGAGATGGCAGAGGCCAGTGATTGGCTGCAGTGCTCACATGCGATATATGGGCGGCAGGCATCCTGGCTGGGAGGATCGGGGTGGGGGCACTGGTGTGGAGGACATTTGATCTGGTGATTATATAATTTCCTTTGTTATTTTAACACCTTCCCTGTCTGTGACCATATTAACAAAATTACTGTTCCTGAAGGGGTGAAAATGAATTTTATGTAACCAAATAGCCCCAGGTAAGGTCTGCAATCATGATTCAACTTTTAGAAAGTGACTGTTACATAAGACCACTGTTACATAAGAACATACTGTTTCTCATTTCATGCACAGTGCACCCTCCTTCACTTTGGGGGCTCTGTTCTCAATATAGGTGGGACCTACACCTATAAGACAATGGGGGCATATCCTAGTGATATGCCCCCATTGTCTAAGATGGGATAACCCTTTAACCTTTTTTTATTTTAGCACAAAGCCGCAGTACAATAATATGTTAGAAAAGTGAAAGTATCTGAAGACTTTCTGAAAGCACTATACATTGCCCATAGGGTCCACTTGGTATACATTTTTATACTGAATACCCGCATATGGAGTAGCATCACCTGTCTGCTACCCTTTTCCATACTGTTTTTGCAGTACACTTGCCTGACAAAGGACAAATGGACATACTTTTGGTCTCTGTAGGGTTAAAGGAAATCCATGGACAAGCTTTTTTCCATAATTGTTATTTTATGGTCAATGCAATCATTTACTGAAAAATATACACACACATACAATATATACACACACACATGCATTTGGGCACACATACACATTTTTATGAATCTAAATAGTATCCATCAATTTTTTTTATGATCTAGTTATGCCAATATCGATCAGATTATTGTGCCCCTGGGATTAATGCCCTCAGAGTTTGTCTAAATTATAGATATTACTACATATAATCTGTTCTGGGTGTGATGTGATATCCTGGATTTTTACCACCAGATGTCACCAAATTCACATGAGATATAGAGGCCTCCACTAACTTGGAGACAAACAATTCTACTGTATCTCCAGTCCTCCAGCCATATATTGGAAGCATTGTGTAGTTCATTAAACTAATTTAGGATTAGGTTTTCACAGTGGTTTCTTGTAATCGGAAGCATCTGACTGGATGTGGGATGCTTCATTGTTTTTTTTCCTTTACTTTTAGCGCTTAGTATAGTTGGACAGTCTGTGTTTCCCATTTCAGATTCATAACTGGTTTAAGAAGCTGACTATATGGAATATTGTTTGGTTATTTTCTAGTAAGAGCTCTACTGTACTGGTATTCTGGATGTGTAACTATCCATGAGAGATTTGGTTTGGAGAAAACTTCCTTTCTTATTTTTTAAAAATACAGAACTAGGACAATCTGAGTTAAAGGGGTTATCTCACCAATCAACCTGCTTTTAAAATGAAGACTGAATGGCTTCTCTATCCCTACAGCAATTGGCTGTTATCTCTGGAAGATCAGCTGTTATCATGGGGGATAGGCTGTTACTCCTGGGGATGTTTTCTCTGGAGGATCAGTTGTTTTCTCTGGAGGATCAGCTGTTTTCTCTGGAGGATCAGCTGTTTTCTCTGGAGGATCAGCTGTTTTCTCTGGAGGATCAGCTGTTTTCTCTGGAGGATCAGCTGTTTTCTCTGGAGGATCAGCTGTTTTCTCTGGAGGATCAGCTGTTTTCTCTGGAGGATCAGCTGTTTTCTCTGGAGGATCGACTGCTATCTCTGGGGTATCAGCTCTTATCACTAGAGGATCAACTGTTATCACTGGGTATTAGATGTTATTACCGGGGGATCAGCTGTTACTCCTGGGGATTAGTTGTTATCTCTGGGGAATTAGTTGTTATCGCCAGGGGGTCTGCTGTTATAACTGGGGGATCCAGTTGTTATCTCTGGGAAATCGGTTGTTATCGCTGAGGGGTCAGTATCACTGGAGGATCAGTCATTATCACTGGGGAATCGGTAATTATCGCTGGAGGATCAGTTGTTATCGCTGGAGGATCAGTTGCTATCGCTGGAGGATCAGTTGTTATCGCTGGAGGATCAGTTGTTATCTCTGGGGGATCAGTTGTTATCTCTGGGGGATCAGTTGTTATCTCTGGGGGATCAGTTATCTCTGGGGGATCAGTTGTTATCACTGAGGGATCAGTATCACTGGAGGATCAGTCGTTATCGCTAGAGATCAGTTGTTATCTCTGGTGGATCAGTTGTTATCTCTGGGGGGATCAGTTGCTTTCTCTGGGGGATCAGTTGTTTTCTCTGGGGGATCAGTTGTTTTCTCTGGGGGATCAGTTGTTTTCTCTGGGGGATCAGTTGTTTTCTCTGGGGATCAGTTGTTTTCTCTGGGGGATCAGTTGTTTTCTCTGGGGGATCAGTTTTTTCTCTGGGGGATCAGTTTGTTTTCTCTGGGGGATCAGTTGTTTTCTCTGGGGGATCAGTTGTTTTCTCTGGGGGATCAGTTTGTTTTCTCTGAGGGATCAGTTGTTTTCTCTGAGGGATCAGTTGTTTTCTCTGGGGGATCAGTTGTTTCTCTGGGGGATCAGTTGTTTCTCTGGGGGATCAGTTGTTTCTCTGGGGGATCAGTTGTTTCTCTGGGGATCAGTTGTTTTCTGGGGATCAGTTGTTTTCTCTGGGGGATCAGTTGTTTTCTCTGGGGGTCAGTGATCAGTTGTTATCTCTGGGGGATCAGTTGTTATCTCTGGGGGGTCAGTGATCAGTTGTTATCTCTGGGGGATCAGTTGTTATCTCTGGGGGGTCAGTGATCAGTTGTTATCTCTGGGGGATCAGTTGTTATCGCTGGAGGATCAGCTGTTATCCCTATGGCAGCTGCAGGGGAAATATAGCATTACATGGTGGCTACTGAAATGAATGGCGATCTATAAATGTGGCAGGTTTGCCCAAACGGTGATTGGGTTTTATAGAGCTATACTCTGTTCTGGCACAAAGTGTATAATTGTGAGACAGTCCTCATTTGTAACCTCCATCAATAACGTGAGGTCTTTCAACTCTTATAGCAAATGAGTAATTTACCTAAATTGCCAAATCTTTGGTCTTTTAATTAGGAGGATCTTGGAGGGGACATTTAATTGGTGCAGATGAACCTACTACTATATATTTTATTTCCTATAGATGCTCTTAATTGAATGTTCTCCAGTAGAGATGCATCAGTGAAAATTTTTTTGCAGATGGACAAATTTACAATTACGCAGCAATTTGTCCCTCATAAGAAAAAGGGGCTGAAATAAATATATGTAGTAAAGTCTTTCAGGGTACATTGTCTTCTATGTGTGAAATGTGACTCCATAGTAGGCAAATTGTTTTCCTGTTCAATACTACAGTATTTGACTTCAGCAACTCCTCAAGAAACCTGTGAGAGAGAGAGAAAAAACATCTAGAAATTGCTGGTCTAATGAGCCGATATAACCAAAGTAAAATATCCACTCCAAATAAGCAGTTGACTTTGTAGTTCTGATTTGGTGACATCTAGTGGTGAATTTCCAGGTTGGCATGTTATAGTAAGAATAGATGATATACAGATGTAAATAAATGTAAAGCTGTCGGAAAGATGATGGAATAGTCGCAAATTAGAGATGCGTGAAATTGTTGAATTCGTTTTGTGTCCTATTCACCAAATTGGTTAAAAAGTTTAATTCTGGTCTGAATTGATTCTTCCCAAATCAAAGTCGCTGTAATTGCCCTAAAGGTTGGTATGTTGGGTCTTCTAGGTTTTTTTATCTCTTGTCTTTCTCCCTTTTTTTAATATATTTTTTTTTAATTTTTGCTCTTTCTCTCTCAACCTCTCTTTTAAAGAGTTTTTCTGACTGTTTCATACTGATGACCTATCATGAGGATAGGTCATCAGTATCTAATCAGTGGAGGTCGGGAGCACCACGGTCTTCTCACAGCTTATCCTAGGCTAGTGATGTCACATTCATCGGTCTCGTGGTCTATGCACAGCTCAGTCCCAGTCAAGTGAATGGGGCCGAGCTGTGATACCAAGCACAGCCCCTGTACAATGGACAGTGCTGTGCATGGTAAGCTGTGAGGAGGCCATGGCTCTCACCAGAGCTCAGCTTGTTCTGTTGTAGGAACAAAAGCCCTGGATCAGTCACATGGTGGCCACAAACAGTGCCTAACAAACCCAAATGACCGTAATGGGGTCTGTTGAGATTCTGTATGGGAGCCTGCATTTTACTGGACAACATAGTGTAGCTTTCAACTCAGATGTGAACAAAGCCTAAGAATTAATCTTCGATCATCGTGCATGTATTACATTTTTTTAGATTAATATTTAAAGAGTAACTTTTTTTCCATAAATATTACAAATTAATTTAAGAAACTTTGTCATATATCTTATTACAGAAAATTTTTCTCCATCTATCAGCCACTTTCTAAAATGTAACTTTAAAGGACGGGTAAGCAACGCAAAAATTCTGTGTAGTAAGATGGAGGAGCTGCTGGAGGGAGTCAGCTGTGTGACACATAGAGATGCTACTGCAGCATCTAGTGAGTTTTCTGTCTCCAGAAATCCAGTGCTGGATTCACAGCTACACAGCTCAGTACTACTGTATAATGTCCTCTGTGCTGCAGCTCCTGAAGATGTGCTACAGAGAGATGGGGTGAAGTATCCTCACTTATCTGTGTGTTGTATATGTGGACATCATAACAGCTAGTCCCCAGCCCCTCTGGAACTGTCCACAAGGGAAACTGAGAATTCGATATGTCCTAAATAATGTTTTTCGACTTTATTTGTGTGTGCTGGATGCCTTCCCCTATTGCAACTGTCTTAGATATGGAGTCTCCAGATGGGAAAATGACATTCCTCATGTAAGAACATGTGATAGCTTATTGTGAAAAGTCACCTGAAATGACAGATTTAACTCTAAGGATGTGAAGGCTGTTCCAAGCCTTAATCTGTGGTTCATTTTGTAGTTCAAGGTTGAGTTTGAAGTATGTTTGGGAGCTTCTTGCAATAACTGGCCTGTTTTCAGTTTCAGTATATTATCTGACTGTGGGACTTGAAGGTGTTGATATTGAGAAGAATCCATTTTCCCTGTATCCACACTTCTTTAGTTCCAGTGTCACACAACCTCTCAGCACAACTATGATCTTCTCTTGAAATGTTTCTCAGTTTTTCATTTTTAGCAGTTATTCGATCTCGGTTTCTTTGGACCACACACTTGATTCCAGATATTCCCCGAAGTGAGACATTTTGGTTTTCCGCAGGCTCTTGCATGTAGTTCATGTCTGTACAGTATTGGATGCACTGGAGCGGTATACCACTACTTCCTCCTCCTTGCAAACTCTGAATGTTGATTATTTGGGATTTTAGGATTGCTAATCACAGATCTGCTTCCTTTACTTCACTGATACGCTGTGAATATTTTTTGTAGGGGACAGAGAGACACGTGATCTTCCACCATGGCATCCAGAATCGGACTTCGTATGCAGCTGATGAAAGAACAGGCTCAGCAGGAAGAGCAACGTGAACGAATACAGCTGCAACAACAGCATTTCATGCAGCATCACATAATGCCTTCCACTGCCACGCCTGCCATCAACACGCCTGCATCTTTTCAGCCTCCACCACCAGTTCCCATGGAAGTCTTGAAGGTAAGCGAGATTCTATGCAAGGGTGAAATCCATGGCGAAAATCTGCTTCCAATTTCAAATCCACAGCAGAAAAATCTGCTACAGCGAATATGAGCTGGATTTAGAAAACCTGTCATTTGTATTGAACTGTACTTTGAGTATATTTCCACTTCCGCTATGAAAAGAGGGTAGGAGGTAAGATGCAGCACTGCAAAAAAGAATACTTGTTTAAGTGTCTAGAGACATTACGGTACAATACATTAAATTTCTGTTTTCCCAGGGAACAGTGCTTGGCTTATAAGACTCCAATGCCAACTTAGCGCTCTCCACAGGGAGTAACTTAATTGCCCCAGCTCCATATCAAAGGTGTCTTACCCAGCCAAATCATGAGGAGCAAATACCCTGAAACAGCTGCCTGCAGTTGGGTGTCTTATGTAAAAGATTCTGGTGTTGACTTATATCCAAAGTCATTGTTCCAAGGCCTGTTAGAAAGGTTGGTCATTGACTTACAGGCCATCCAATAGGTGACACTAGAGAGCCAGCTTTTTGTCCTCCTGGATAAAAGCTTATTTATCATGTCTAAAGACAAAATTGTATTTAGAGACGTGGCAAAGAACTTGGTTAATAGCCTAATATTTAAGGCAATTCTAATAAACCTGAGATATATGAAAAAACATAACAAGATGGATGTGTGTTATGTAGTGTCCAATATCTTCCCAGCAACAGATAAATATGCTCCATTGATTGAATTTTCTTTACATCTAAAGCTTTTTTCTACCACAGGTTCAGACCTACCTGGAGAATCCAACCTCGTACCATTTGCAGAAGTCTAGAGACAAGAAGGTTCGAGATTACTTGTCTGACACCTTTGGGAACAAATTTGCCTCCCAAATAAACCCACTCAGACTGTCTCCAAAACCCCCTCCTGCTCCATCTTCTCCTGCACACCGTCCAGCACGCCTTTCATCTTCAGCAGGAAACAGTGCACCCAACAGTCCCATGGCCAGGATGAACCTGTGCTCCAACACAGAAAGAGAAGTGAGTGATCTGAGAAGGTGTTTGAAGTCTACTGGATAGTGTATGCATAGAGCATATGTTCACTTTTTAGCACCATATTACAAAGAGCCTTGTAAATACATACCATTACTTATCTTGTACTCATGCTAAGTTAAGGCCCATTTACACAGGCCAGTGAGCGGGAAGGAACTTTCATAGGAATGTTTAGTTGGCCAGTCATCAGTCTGCCTGAACAGCTCGTCATTCAGCCGATGCTTAATTGTTGACCCATCAGATCTCTTATGCAGATGCAAAAATCATCTTTTGTCTGTAGCACATCTCCCAGTGGAAATGGAGATATGCTGCTAACAATACGCAAAAAGTTTGGGGGGAAAAAAGATTGGACTAACAGTCATGGACTAACTTACTTCTCCATGGACTTTGCATCACCTTCCCCGAGTGAAGGCCTTGTAAACGAGTGCCTCGTTATGACCCTATAGAACAAAAAAGGCACAGTATATGAATGTCTGCCATTAGTCTTTTAGGATGTTAAAATTGAAATAAAAAGGGGTTAGGAGAAAAAGGAAGAGGGCAGTATCAAACATCTCATTGATATTGTCTTCAAATTCAGGTGCTAGTAAACTACTAAATAGGTGGCCATGTAAGGGAGAATGTTGAAAAAGTAATGTTCAGCCACCAGTAAACTCTTCTTGTGCACTGTGTCTTGGAAGGAATCTGTTGAGTTATTCGCTGTGGTCTGGCCATCTCAATAACCTAAGTATATTTAGGGTCATAGCCAAAATAAAAAGTCAAAAAGCAGAGGTTGAATCTGGTAGGAATCAGGGTACATTCCTGCTTGTACAGTGAGATCATTTTGACCCATCAGAATTTCATTGGGCATACCAGAGCCTGGTATCTGTGTTTATCACTGTTTGTCATATCTCGCAAATTTCCCAGTATGGATAGTGTGTGCATGGACTACATTGCTTTTATGGTTGCTTATATACATTTATATGACTAATACCAGAGTGGGTGACAATCCCTGCTGCTTCTTTTCAGATGGATGACGTCCTTGATAACATCATAGGTCTAGATGACATGTTTGTGTACACAGAACCTGCCCTTTCCATGCCAAACACGGTATGCACGAGTCATTCTGAAAGATATTTGCTGTGAATTTTCCTTGATGTACGTATTCTCTCATTCTCCTCATTCCTTTTGCTTGCAGTTGCCATTTTCCAGTAGTCACTTGGGGCTGTACAGTGATAATTCGCGCCTCAGTGATACTGTAGTAGGGGTCACCAGCAATTCCTGCCCAGCAGACCTACCTGTCAAGAGAGAGCTAACAGGTACTTTACACCAGTATATAATCTAATACCGTGCAGAATTATTTAGCAGACCCATAGAAATTCTGAACATATGCAGATTACAGTTTTGGATGCCAGCAGAGGTATGATTAAACTGTAAAATTATTTGGCACATGATTAATGAGCCTGCAGCTAAGTATGGTCAAGTATGAAAGGAAAGGAAAATAACAAGAATCGCTTCACTTGAGCACTACTTTTTGTAACGGTTATACAGATAAATTTGTCTTAACTCATTCTACGTACATGTGCGTCACGGTTGCCAATGGGGTGTACGGCCGTTATTGACACCTCTCTCTTCTACTGAAAGCTGGGATTGGAGAAAACTTTGATCCCAGCTGTTTAACCTCTAAAGCTCTGCAATACATGTCATCTCTATTTGACATACTCTGACAGCTACTACATAAAACTGCCTAGGCTAACAGTTTTATACTAAAGGCTCTGGGCCTAGCACAGGATTAAAGGTAAAAGTCCTCTAATGTGGTAGAAAATGATAGAGAAGGGCCGCTGAAGGGGAAATGTAAAACCTACGGCATCTCATGTCAGCCACTGTCTATGGGGAGTTGGAAAAGCCAGAGGGATGTGTTTTGCATCATGCAGGTAGATGCGCTTTTAAGCACATTGCATTGCTGTTGAACCAGATGTCAGCAGTTTCACAATTGCCTCTTCTTGTGTTTCTGGTATAAGTGCTGAGTGTCCTGTGCTTACAGATGCTGAGAATCGCGCTCTTGTACGTGAACGTCAGAAGAAGGACACACACAACATGAGTGAGTCATAGCACTGAAAACCCTACCTTCTGCTGCATGCCGTTAGCTGAGCTTTTAGCTTACATGTTTTCTCAAGTAAAATAAGGGCTGAAAAGCCTCAATTATTCATTATTATATACAGTATATTTTTTTGCTTGTCTTACCAGATTTCCATTTTTTTTTATTAAATTCTATTCACTCTGTTTTCAGTTGAGAGAAGAAGACGATTTAACATCAACGATCGGATAAAGGAACTGGGTACTTTAATTCCAAAGACGACTGACCTGTACGTCTGGTAATAAAAACTAAAAAAAAAAATATTTCTCTGTGGGAACTGATTTCTGACATTTGGAAAGCTTTTAAGCTGGTAAATGTTAGTAAGGTGGCAGTGAAAGTGTACGCCGATCAGCTGGATCTTTAGCAGTCTCCTATGGGGTTTTAAAGGTATTCAGCAGGGTCCGAGTGGCTTAAATTCTGCAGCTACCTGGATTCCCACCTTGAAATGCCGCTCAGTGAATCACTGGCTGAGGCAGATCACCACTGCCCGATAGAAAGGAGCTGGAGGTAGTGGGGACTTGGACATTACTGGACTGGCAGCAGGACGGGTGCCACTCTGACACTGCTGCATACTATTTTTGTTTCACTGAAAAACCCCTTTAACACAACTTAAAAGTCTCGAAAAACTGGAATTGAATAAAAGTTGTCAAAATCCACTAATGTTGGTGGTATCGGCTGGTAATCCAATGTGTATGAGGGAGGGAAACTTTGTACTTATGCATCTAATAGAATTTGACATTTTTTCTGTTATATTAGTATGGAATTCAACTAACACTTATCAAATAAGATGCATATGGAGGAAGAGTCAGGCCCCATACAATTCTGTGGATAATACAGCCACGTGCAGGAGCTAAGCCAGTGTTTCCGGTGCAGGACATGTCCTCCTTGGTGTGTTACTGAACAGCTCAGCTGTGTACGCCACCATTCTGCTGTCTTCCCCTTCTGCTCCCCTGACATCAGTACCTCACCTACTGGTTACGACCATAGCTAAATATATTTGGAGTTTGTAGGGTGAGATAAAGTGCCTGCTATTACTCAGGTAAAATGCCAACGCAAGGACCTAAAAGCAAACACGTGATCAAATAACTGTGCAATAACATCATTTCCAAACTATAAAGAACACTGCTGTAATTTAAGTGCTGGTAGATGGATAGACGGATAGATAGATAGACAGACAGACGGACGACAGACAGATAGATAGAAAGATAGACAGACAGACCGACCCTTCATTTCAGTGTCCATGGAGGGTATAATGCATCATATCATAAAACCCTTATAATTAACAATTCATAAAATATGGATTCAGCCAGCAAACATCTTGCTGATTACTAAGCTTTTCCTTCATTCTTAGCAGTGATACCCGCTGGAATAAAGGCACCATCCTGAAGGCGTCTGTGGAATATATCAAACACATGCAGAAGGAGCAGCATCGGAGCCGTGAACTAGAAAGCCACTCCAAACAACTGGAACAAGAGAATAAGCAGCTGTGGCTTCGGGTTCAGGTGACTTCTGCATGTCTTATGTCACTTTACCATAGACAGGCTGTTCATTGATTGCTAGCCATGCACTTGCTGCATATATACAGCAGTTTGTGTGCTGGGGAAATTGTCTCATTCCCTAATATCTTGGCTAGAAGAAAGGGAAAAGGCACAGTGCCTCACAATGCAGCATCCTCCTTTGCATAGTTAATACAGTAGAAAAAAAGACAAGTTCAACCAAGGCCTTTATAAATTGCTTTAAAGGGCATCGGTCAGCACATTTGTATCTATAAAACTGGCTGGCCTGTTACTTGTGCACTTGCAGCTGAAGATATCTGTGTTAGGGCCCATTCAGACGGCCGTATTATTGCGGGTCCGCAATAATGCGGACCCGCAATACAACGGCTGCCGCCCGGTGTGTGTTCGACAGCGCTGCAGAACACAAGCCGGGTGCCCCATTCAAAATGCCTATACTTGTCCGCTGTTGCGGACAAGTATAGGACATGCTTTACCTTTTTATTTGGAGCCCCATAGAGGTGAATGGGACGGCATCTATTCTGCAATATTGCGGAATAGATGCGGCCCCATTCATACGGTCGTGTGAATGGGGCCTTAGTCCCATGTTCATATGTGCCCGCGTTGCCTGAGAAAAAATGCTGACCTGCGCTTGGAAGCTGAAGGCATCTGTGTAGGTCCCATATTCTTATGTGCCCACATTGCTGAGACAAATGAAGTTTATATATATGTAAATGAGCCTCTAGGAGCAACAGGGGCGTTGCTGTTACACCTTGAGGCTCAGCTCTCTCTGCAACTGCCACTTCCTCTGCACTTTAATTAGCAAATTAATTACACCGGGCAAGCAGTGTAAACGTCATCACGCCTGGCCTTGACTTCTCCTACAGTCAATCAAAGTGCACAGGTTCCGGCAGCTGCAGAAAAAGGTTCAGCCTCTAGGGGTAATGGCAACGCCCTCGTTGCTCCTAGAGGCTCATTTGCTTATTTTAAGACTTAATTTTTCTGAATAATGTGGGCACATTTGAACATGGGACCAACGCAGATGGGCCAGCCAGTTTCATAGGTACAAATCTGCTGACTATTGCCATTTATAAGAATGTGTCAGTTTAAACTGCCCACCGCTTGGTTACTAATACTTGGATAGCTTTGCTGACCACGAAGGCCTGCAAATAAGCTCACTAAAGAACAGAAAGCTGAGCCTCCAATTGTTCATCCTTTTAAACAGGCCTTGAAACATAACACAGTACATTATCCCAAAATAGCTTTCTGCATATCAGGCACTGTCTTGGTTATAATGCTGTCTTGTCTCAAGGCCTGTTTAAAAGGTTGAACATTGATTTTTAGAATAACAACCTTCAAACAGGTGCCACTAGAATTACCGTATTTTTCGCTTTATAAAACGCACATTTTTCCCCCAAAAGTGGGGGGAAAATTGCTGTGCGTCTTAAAAAGCGAATACCAGTGAGCGCTTCCATTATTGAAGCACTCACTAGTATGAATCAGGTGCCGGGAGCTGCAAGCGCTTGTGATACTCGGCCTCCCCATCTTCCTGGACGGCGCTTCACTGTCCTGACTGCGTACAGCGTCAGGACGTAGTGCGGGCACTATGGCCTGACGCTGTGTGAAGTCAGGTGACAGAGCAGCGCAGGCCTGGAAGACGGGGAGCGTAACTTCTGCGGGAGGTGCAGAACAGGTAAGATGAGGTTTTTTATTTTAATATGATGTGAGGTCTGATGGGGTCTAACATTGAGGGCTAATTGGGGGTCTGAGTGGGCTGATGTGAGGTCTGATGGGGGTCTGCGTGGGCTGATGTGAAGACTGATAGGGGTCTGACAATGTGGGCTGATCTGAGGTCTGATGGTGGGCTGACAATGTGGGCTGATCTGAGGTCTGATGGGGTTCTGACATGGAGGGCTGATGTGATGTCCTGATATTTATGAGGGCCTGATCTGATGTCCTGATATTTATGATGAAAAATATTTTTTCTTATTTTCCTCCTCTTAAACCTGGGGTGCATCTTATCATCGGGTGCGTCTTATAAAGCGAAAAATACGGTACATCTTTCGTTTTTAGGAGAGAGAGCTGATTTGCATACCTTTTTCCCAGAAAAAGCATTTCATGGCCTATAAGACTCCTCACACCTACTAGTTGCTCTCCACATATAGAAACAGTACTCATCAGACCACCAATGACAAAATTCATATGGCAAGAAATCTTTATTGGTAATATGTTTCAATGCCGGATCTGCATCAGACAGAATCATTCACTAATATTTCCTTCTGTCTTTCAGGAGCTAGAATTGCAAGCACAGGCACATGGCATACCCACAAGTTCTCCTCGAAGTATGAATGCTGGGCCAGTCAAGCAGGAACCTGAAGTAATGCCTATGGTTCAGCAGCAACTTACAGTCCCACAGCAGGGACAATACCAACAGCAAATGGACTTTTCGTCAGGGCTCAGCTACCAAAGCACTGCCTGTGCAGACACCTCTTTTCCTGCTCTCTCTAGGACAGAACTAGACCTCATGCTGATGGAGGACACTATGCTAGGTTCTGATCCCATGATGACCTGTGATCCTCTTCTCTCAACCCTTTCCCCCGGCACTTCAAAGGCCAGTAGCCGACGAAGCAGCTTCAGCATTGATGAGGTAGATGGCCTGTGACAATATAAACTAGGAATGGAAAACCTATTCTACCCTGTGACTTCCCACACAATTGTCTGAAATCACACTGCCTTATTTATGGGACAGTTTAGCAAGAAGGTCTCAAGTACAAAATTTTATGCGTAGCCGTTATGTGCCGATATACTCAAACTGTACCACCAATGGTGGATTCTTCAGCTGAGTGAGCATTTATAGTTATTTGGAGAACCTGTATTCAGCGCTCCACACATCTTCATGCTGTCGCCAGACTACCTAAGAATTACCCAATGCCTACACACCTGCATGGACCAGCACCATCTCTTGTATCTTCTACCACTGCCGCTGACATATCTGAGATATGCAAGAAATATTTGCCAAGAAACCAAAGTGCCTTCACATGTTGAGCCAAGCAGGACCTGTGTGCAGATGTTTGTGGAATGAGTGCGGTAGTGAATTTAACAGAAGGCTAGATTTGTCGTTTCTAAATTAAGAATGTGATTAAGAATTACTGGCATAATGTGTGGTTAAGTGCGATTGGGAATAGTACAAAGACAACGGGTATAGGTCATCATATGAATGTAAATGTATGTGTGCACACATGGTCTTTGCTTGTTTAGTGGATGACAACCATCTTTCTTTGCCAGGGTCTGTACTGAGCAATATTATACAGGACCTGTTGTCACATATAGACTTATAACCACTTTTGTATTGTTACTATCTAATAAGAATCTGCTGGGATTGAGTAGCTTCTCAGGGTACAGGTGCCTTAATGTTTCTACCTGACTGCAGGATTCGGCAGTACTTTCAGAACAGCATGCCTGTTTAGCATGGGTGTTTGCTAAAATATTTGCAGGGTAACCTTTGCGAATATTTGTCAAGTACATTGTGGAACCTAGTTAAAGTTGCCGGGATCAGCCAATGGACATGTCTCCGAAAGGAGAAAGAAGGATCCAACATATTTAAAGGCAATTTTTTTCATGATTGCATGTTACTCCTTTTGGGCTAAAAATCATTTTTTCAAATGGTCTTTATTAAAAATATTGAGCCATTCTTTCACAAAAGGTTAACAGTTTTTCTAGCTGTGTGAATCCTACTTTCACGTTTTGCAGGTCATCTAATAACCCTTATCTGTAAATTACTGAGCGCCCATAAACAGTTATTTGAGTCAAATTCTTATCAGTAAGATAAGGATTAAGCTTTAATGAGTGTTTATAAGGTCAGAGAGCAGAGATAAGGAGCCCATCAGCACTCTGCCTGACGGAAAAGTGAGAGAAAAGTCAGAGGCTGCTACTAGAGCATCTCAGCTCTGTACACAGAAAAAGACTCCATATTTTTAATAAAGACCAATTGAAAAAATGATTTTTACCTCATAATGAGTACAAGGCAATAATCTAAAAAAACATGACCCCCAAAGGTGTACTTTAATTTCAACATGCAGATCCTATGTTCTCACAGGAGGTAAGCTTCTGCTGGATGGGCCTGGCAACCGCTTATTACTCTCTTCCCATAAAGGCATGTGTATTGGAGGAGGACAGTCAGGAGGAATAGCTGTCGACCAAATAAGGGTTCAGCCAGGGTTGTGCCTAGAATGTATGGGCTTTTACGAGAATTAGGCCCTATTCCTGACACACATGAGATAATACAGAATACCTAGAAAAAAAAAATCTCACAGACCCTGAAAATACAACGCTTTCCTAATTGTTATTGTTCACCACACTTTAATGTAACCTAAGCCTCAGTGGAGTCCACACATTCTAGGACAGGGGTCAGCAACCTCCAGCACGCCAGCTGTTGTGAAACTACAGCTCCCAGCGTGCTCTATTACAGGAATAACTGTGAAAGCGTACATGCTGGGAGTTGTAGTTTAACAAAAGCTGTGGTTCCATAGGTTCCTGACCCCTTGTCTAATCATTACTATTCAACCTTAGTGTTTAAGAGATTGACCTTATGCACACTAAAGATCCTTTTACATGGGACAACGCAGCAGCAGATTGTCAGGAGGGAAGTGTTCCTTCCATACAATCTGCTGCTCGCTGGTGGAGGAGACTGCTGCATTTACATGCAGCGATCTCCTCCAGAGAGGAGCGATCACTAATTCCATTGCTCTTCCCCATACTGATCCGTTGTTTGCTAGCAGTAGATTGTGTTTACACAGCACGATCTGCTGCCGGCAAACGACTTTTGTGTACGCACAAACAATTGGGTCACCCGATGAACAAGCGTTTCCCTCTTTCATCAGGTAATTGGTGGTACATTTACACCGCCAGATAATCGCTAACGAGCGTTCCTATGAAGATTCTTGGCCCGTGTAAAGGGCCCTTGAGGATATCTTGTTTTCTGAGAGAAATAAGTCACTACCTGTAATACATTGTCTCCAAACAGTCATCTCTTAAAAATGATTGCCTTACAAGGAATAAGACAAGTCACACTGAGAATAGAAAGTTGAAACCTTCTGGATTAGAACTCTGATAAATGTTACAGGACCCTAAATTACAGTATACTGTATACATATACTGGAGTAGATTTACTAGTAGTGTGTAACCAACATTTTACATGGGCCATTGATTAGGAACGAGCATTCCTAGAACATTTACTCGGTTGGTCATCGGCCTGTCTTAATAACCCACCAAAACATTGTCATCTGATTGGATCTTGAATTTTCATTGGTAAATCTGCATCACTTTTTCTAGTTCCCTTATGTTGCCTTAAAGGTTTGTTCCAGATGTAGGTTTTGCAGAGTTAGTTAATGTGATTTGTAGATGGCATATAATAGGTTGAATTACTGTAGATAAACTTTACCACAGTTGTCTGATCATCCTCATGATGGTGGGCCTTATGCAATTTAGGACAATTTCAGAGAGGTTCCATGTATAAGGCCTCATACACTCGACCATAGTTTTGGTCCGCATTCGATCCGCATTTTCTATGGATCGCTCCTGGAGCCATTCTTTTGTATGGTTGTCATCCATGTGTGTAACTTTTACACAAATTATAGAACATGTCCTATTTTTGTCTGATTTGTGGGCAAGTATAGTCAGTTCTAGTAGAAAAATACGGTATGAACACGGTATTTTGCGGATGCATGGTTTGCGGACCACAAAATGGATACAGTCATGTGCATGAGGCCCAAGTATAAAATAGGTATAACAAGTAGGATACAATCCTATGTGGTTTTACTTGAGGAAAGCTGTGTCATAATTCTTCTGCGGAAGAGTCTCCTCTGTAGTAGTCACCTATTATGTGTACCACTGTAGCACTTGATTTGTGCTTCCTGCTGTTGGTAAGTAAAGCAATATATCTCTTAATACATACACAGAAAGTCAGTCTTCTAGACTTTACTGCCTTCACTGCCACCATAGTGACTACTGTAAGTGACTTATTCTATTGATGGAGAAGCCCTGGGTGCACTTCCCAGATGTTCTGTACTGTTAAACGTTCTATGTTGTTTCCATTACTTAATCACATAATAATTTTTATAAAGAACTGGATTCTGCTTGATGTGTGCATCTATTCACAATGCCGCTGTATAATCTGTATTTCTCTCATAATTTTATTTCCCATTACTTTCCAGCAAAAGCCACTAGAGGGTACTGCTTGTATTAAAGAAATACTGCAGAAATCTCACGTCTACTTTGTTAATGACTGTGTGTTTCATTGATATTCATGCATTTTTATGTTTTTGATAATATGAAAAATATATTTACAGAAAAGCCAGCCATCAACTGTTGCTCAATATTGTGTGATTTACCTAGATAAAAATATTGATGGTTTCTCCTTAGACCATCGATATCAAGTGGTACAACTCTCAGCACCCCATTCACTTGAATAGGACAAAGCGGCAGTACACAGAACAGCTGCCACTAAGGGCTCACGCACACGACCGGTGCCGGCCCGTGCCCGTATTGCAGCCCACATACGCCGGGTCCGCAATACACAGGCACTGGCTGTGTGCAGTCCGCATCACGGATCGCGGACCCATTCACTTCAATGGGTCCGCAATCACAGAGATGCGGAACGGAGGCTGGGATCAGAACACCAAGGAAGCACTACGGTGTGCTTCTGTGGTGTTTCTGGCCGTGCCTCCGCACCACAAAAAAGTAGTGCATGCACTACTTTTTTGCGGTGCGGATCGCAGACACCATTCAAATGGATGGGTCCGCGATCCGAATGCGGCGGCCGCACTTTCAGTGCCCGTGCATTGTGGACCGCAAATTAAGGTCCACAGCACGGGCATGAACGCACACGAACGTTCGTGTGCATGAGCCCTAAGTGCAATTCTTGTGGCATTCCTGGGTACAGAGCGATGCAAACAATGAAGAGGCCATAGTGCGTGCCCGAGGACAGCGGGCTTTTCAAACAACTCATCCATGGCAATGCCAAGAGTCGGAATCCCAACCATTTGATATTGATGGCCTATCCTAACGATAGCCAATCAATATTGTTGTCTCAGGTAGGGCTGCCGTCAGGTATTTTAGGGCCTCATACTGGCCTTTCTCACGTTCATAGTCATAACAGCCATAACTTTTTTTTTTCCCCATCAAGCCATTTTGCCATACACATCAGTAGGATTTAACCCCTTCAACCCCGGCCTGTTTTCAACTTCCTGACCAGGCCGTTTTTTGCAAATCTGACGTGTCACTTTATGTGGTAATAACTTTGGAACGCTTTTACTTATGCAGGCCATTCTGAGACTGTTTTCTCGTCACATAATGTGCTTCACGACAGTAGTAAATTTGTGGCAAAATATTTCCTTTTTTATTTATTAAAAAATACTTAATTTAACAAAAATTTGGAAAAATTAGCAATTTTCCAAATTTCAATTTCTCTACTTTCAAAATACTTAGTAATACCTCCAAAAATAGTTATCATTTTACATTCCCCATATGTCTACTTTATGTTTGGATTGTGTTGAAAATGACATTTTAGTTTTTTGGGACGTTAGAAGGCTTCGAAGTTTAGAAGCAAATCTTAAAATTTTAAAAGATTTCAAAAATCAATTTTTTTAAGGAGCAGTTCAGTTATGAAGTCACTTTGTGGGGCTTACATAGTGGAAACTCCCCATAAATCACCCCATTTTAGACACTACACCCTTCAAGCTATTCAAAACTGATTTACTAACTTTGTTAACCCTTTATGTGTTCCATGAGAATTGACGGAAAATTGGAATGAAATTTCAAATTTTCACTTTATTTAGCAGATTTTAAATTTTAATCCATTTTCCATGAAACACATCAAGGGTTAACAGCAAAACAAAACTCAAAATCTATTACCACGATTCTGCAGTTTACAGAAACACCCCATATGTGCACAAAAACTAATGTATGGGGGCACAGCAGGCTTCACAGTGGAAGGAGCACCATATGGCTTTTGGAGAGCGGAATTAGCTGGAATAATAATTGGGAGCTATGTCACACATGAAGACCCCCTGAGCCGGCCCTACAGTGGAAACCCCCCCAAAAGTGACCCCATTTTGGAAAGAGCACCCCTCAAGGAATCTCTCAAGGTGTGTGGTGAGTACTTTGAGCTCAAAGTTGTTTCCTAGAATTAGCATTCACAAAATGAAAAATTGCAATTTTTTGACAAAAAAGTTGCTTTACACCCACATTCTTCACTTTCACAAAGGATAACGGGACAAAATGCACCCCACATTTTGATCACCATTTCCCTCCGAATACGGCAACACTCCATATGTGCTTGTAGCCCAATGTACTGGCGCACAGCAGGTCTCTAGAGGAAAACAGCAAAATAAGGATTTTGCAGACAAGAATTAACAGACATGGTTTTTTTATTGCCATGTCATATTTAAAATTTTCCTGAGGTCCCCAGAAATTAAAAACCCCAAGAAGTAACCGTACCCCATTTTGGAAAGAGCACCCCCGTACGAACATTTTAAGTGGTAGAAAGGGTACTTTTTAGCAAACTGGTGTCTCACAAAAGGCTGAAACACTTGTAAAAGCATTTCAAAGCACACATTTGTGAAAATGAAAAATTACTAGTAGACCCCAAAGTGTCACTTTCACAAGGGGTTATAGGAGAAAATGCACCCCAGTATGTGTTCCCCATTTTCTCCCCATTCAGGAAACACCCCATATGTGCTTGTAGCTCGCTGTTTTGGCGCACAGCCAGCAAGCTGCAAAATGTGCATTTTGCAGGCCAGAATTAATACACATGGTTTTTTAATTGCCATGTCGCGTTTAAAAATTTCCTGAGGTCCCCAGCAACTAAAAACCCCAAGAAGTGACCCCATTTTGGAAAGAGCACTCCAGTACGAACATTTTAAGTGGTAGAAAGGGTACTTTTTAGCAAACTGGTGTCTCACAAAAGGCTGAAACACTTGTAAAAGCATTTCAAAGCACACATTTGTGAAAATGAAAAATTACAAGCAGACCCTAATTTTTCACATTCACAAGGGGTTAAAGGAGAAAATGCAACCCATTATGTGTTCCCCATTTTCTCCCCATTCAGGAAACACCCCATATGTGCTCGTAGCCTGCTGTATGGGCGTACAGCAGGCTTCCAGAGGCAAACTGCAAAATATGGATTTTGCAGACAAGAATTAATAGACATGTTTTTTTTATTGCCATGTCACATTTAAAAATTTCTTGAGGTCCCCAGCAACTAAAAACCCCAAGAAGTGACCCCATTTTGGAAAGAGCACCCCCGTGCGAACATTTTAAGTGGTAGAAAGGGTACTTTTTAGCAAACTGGTGTCTCACAGAAATAAATATGTAGTGATGGTGAAAAGTGGATATGTAAGCTATTCGGAATATATCTGAGGTACAAAGTGAAAAAATTTCAGGGTACATCAAGGATGAAATTAATAATCCATGGATGAGTGGTAGATTCTGAAACAATCCTTGATGCACAGGCCAGGTTTTTCAGGGCAGGTTTCGCAGTGGTATATAGTGTCCTTCCTAATCCCCCTTTTTGAACACACCCTGCATCGTTTTTGGGTCCTTCCCTTCCTCGCTGTTTGGGAGACTTCACCAGGGAAATGTTGTCCTGGTAGAATCCGGGCACTGTAACTTGCAGAAGTACTGGGGGCCTCTTCTGCTTGGTTGGGAAAAATTAGGGCCTTGATGACTACTTCTTGAAAGTGAAGGAAAGTTCCTGTGTGTCCCGCAGATTTAAGTAGCACGTACGCATTGTACATTGCCGTCTGTACAAGGTGTACGGCTAGTTTTTTGTACCACACTTTGGTTTTTCGTGTGGCATCGTAGGGCTTCAGAACTTAATCTGAAAGATCAACTCCTCCCATGTGCCTGTTGTAGGCCAGGATGCAGTCCGGTTTGAGGACAGTGGTAGTGGTACCACGTACTGCGGCAGGGGAGCTGGTGTTGGGGTGAATGCTGGTCAGTACAAGGACGTCCCTCTTGTCCTTGTACTTAACCACCATCATGTTTTCATGGAGGAGAGCCACAGTACGCCTGGCACTTAGGGACATGAAGAGGGGTAAGCTGGTATAATAGTTATCCACGTAGAGGCGGTAACCCTTATCCAGCAGTGGGTGCAGCAACTCCCACACTAGTTTCCCACTAACTCCTAGGCCACGGGGGCATTCTGGGGGTTCAATCCAGGTGTCCCTCCCTTCATAGACCCGGAACCTATAGGTGTACCCGGACCTACTCTCACAGAGCTTGTACATTTTTATGCCATACCTTGCCCGCTTGCTGGGCAGGTACTGGCGGAATTTTACCCTCCCCTTGAAATGCACCAGGGACTCATCTATACAGATGTTTTCTTCTGGGGTGAAAACTTGGTGCTGAAGTGGTCAAAGATGGGTCTAATTACGAAAAGCCGATCAAATGTCGGGTCACTTTGGGGAGGACACTGTGCATTATCATTATAATGCAAAAATTTCAGTATTGACTCAAATCGATACCGGGCCCTGGTGGCACTGAATATTGGAGTGTGGTACAAGACATCCTCACTCCAATACTGTCTCATTTCTGTTTTTTTAACAAGCCCCATGTGCAGCACAAACCCCAGAAGATTTTTATTTCTGCTGCTGTTACTGGGGTCCAACCTAGGGGTCTTGCGTATTGTGATGTGGGGTTCTGGGTAATGAACTGCTGGGCATATAAATTAGTTTGGGCCACAATTAAATTTACTAAATCATCACTGAAAAAGATTTTGAAAAAATCAATTTCTGTGAAGCCCGTGCAGTCAATTTGAATTCCAGAGTTTCCCACAAACTCTGGAATTTGGGGCTGATAATTCTCAGGGGGTGGGGTCCATGTGGGCTCACTCTGGGGGGCTGCCTCAGCTGTCGTTCTGGGGCGCCTCCTAGAGGGTCCCTCATCAGCGGATGATGATGATGAGGGGGTGGAGGAGTAGAGGAAAGTGGCGTCCTCTTCTCCTTCAGTGGCCGTCTCGGTATCAGAGGCAAGGATGGCGTATGCATCTTCTGCCGAGTACACTCGTTGGGATGATTGGGACATTTTTATTTTATTGGGGTGTGATGGGTGAAATGTGTAAAGCTTTATTTAGTGTGAGGGGTGTGTATGTAGTGTTTTTACATGTGAAGGTGTTTTTTACGGTTTTGAAATAGAATTAAAAAAAAAAGGGGGTAGGGAATAAAAAAAGGGATTCTGTAAAAAAACAAACAAACTGTATTTACTGAAAAAAAAACAGTGCAGTGCAGACGTGATCAGAAATGGACACTACTGAACGGTGCTCAGTGATTGCAAAATGCACGTACGCAGATGATGCGTTTGTACAAATTCCTAAACTGACACTAACTGAAATCTACCACTAACTGCGTTTTTTTTCACACAATATGTAAAAAATAAACCTAAAAAATTTGCAGATGCTGCTGATACAGCACACACACTTACAGATCGTGCAGAAACTAGTGTAAAAATTCACTACAGTCCTCTGCAAAATGCACGTACGCAGATACAGTGCATTTGTGCAAAAACCTAAACTAACATTAACTAAATTTATATCTAACACTAACTGCTGTTCTTTTTTTACACCAAAAATGTAAAAAAAAAAACCTCTAAAAGGACCAGATATAAAATTACACACTACTGATAGGTGCTCTGCAGCATGCACTCAATCAGTGTTCGTGCGTACAGAAACTGTAGTGTAAAAATTCACTACAGTTCTCTGCAAAATACACGTACACAGATACAGTGCGTTTGTGCAAAAATTTACACTGACACTAACTGAAATTTATATATATATATATATATATATATATATATATATATATATATTGATATATATATATATATGATATATATCTAACTGCAACTAGCTGGAGTAACAAAAAATGTGCTAATGCAGCACGCACGCACACAAAACATGTGTGCGTGCAAAAACTGTAGTAAAAAAAGTCACTACAGTGAAAAAAAGGCGAACACTAGCTAAAAGTTAACTATATATATAGAGATATGAAGCTCTATATATATTTATATAAAACCCTAACTGTACTTCCTTCTTTTTAACAAAAAAAAAGAAAAACTGGAAAAAAAAAGAGGAAGAATAAAAAAAAAGCACAATGAATGATCCTCAGGGGCTGATCAGGCAGGTATGCACTGAAAGGCACTGGGTGGTCACAGCTCACAGAAAAAGTGATGCGGAGCTGAAAAATTGTTTTAAAAAAAAAAAAAAAGCCAAAAAACGCACGGACCAAGTGGCGTCCGTAAAAAAGGACGGGAGGGAGGGGGGACGGGAGAGGACAGGGACGGAGGGTGGGTTAGGGATCTGTAACTGCTTTTTCTTCTTTTTTTCCTCTTCTTTTCAACAGCAAAAACACAGGTTGCAGTGGTGGTGCACCACAAGTCCCGGCAAGTCAACAGCAGCACAGAAAAAGGACAGAACCTCTCTGCATGCAGTTACCAGCTAGAATGGCTGCATGCAGGAAGGTTCTGCCCCTTCCTGTGCATCTGTAGCGCTGCCATTGGCTGTAGCGTTGCTCCAGCCAATGGCAGCGCTGGCAGGGGACCCAAAACACAGGAGTCCCTGCCTGACCTAGGTCCTGTCACCTTCAGATAATCCCCCCCCCCGGTCCCCCTGCAACTCCGGTACTTCCTGGAGCTGCGATGGGCCGGTCTATGGAAACAGTCCAATTGCAGCAACCGGAGATGCAGGGGGACAGAAATACCGCACCCTGCCCTTAGGTAAATGGCTGACCGCCGCGCCGTAGCTCTACGGCGCTGGTCGGCAAGTCCCTTCCCACAGCGCCGTACATGTAAGGCACTGGTCGGGAAGGGGATAATTATAGTATGTTTTATTATGGGTTAAATGAAGGAAAAATTATGCCATTTTTTATACCATTTACAAATCATCATAAATACTGTGTTCAATACATTGTACGGGTTATTGTGATTACAGGGATACCAATAATGTTTTGTGATGTTTAACCCCTTGGCGACATTGGACGTACCGGTACGTCCTGGGCACGAGGTAGTTCGTGCTACAGGGCGTACCGGTACGTCCTGCATGTAAACCCGCCCTGCTCAGTGCAGGGGGGTTACATGCTGTAATGGGGGCTGTTAAAGACAGCCAGCCACCCATAGTGAAGGCCTCGGGGGGAGCCGTGCTCCCCCATAATGGCGATCGCTGTGATTGGCTAGTCTGTTCAGACTAGCCAATTCACAGGATACGGGGCTGGCTGTAAGGATCTGATCCCCTGCAGTCCGAAACTGCGGGGGATCAGATCCAGCTAAAAGTAAGTAAATTTTCCCCCGGGTGCCCCGATCCCCCCACCCTCCTTTCTAATATCATACTTTTTTAATTAGCCCCAGGTGCCCCCCCCCCCATTTTTCAGGATGGCCGAGCGGTTATTCAAGCAGAGTGTCAGCATACAGCTGACACTCTGCTTCAAACGGCCGACATCACTGCTGGCAGCGATGTCGGCCGTTTAACCCCTTCCATGCCGCGGTCCATAAGGACCACGGCATGGAAGGGTTAACAGGGAGGGCGCTCCCTCCCTCTCCCATCGGGCGCTGCAGCAGCGCTCCGATGGTGGAGCCAGTGAGAGGGAGAGAGCTCCCTCCCTCCCATCGGGACGCTGCTCTGCTGTGGCAGCGTCCCGATGGTTACCATGGCAACCGGACGCTTTCGTCGGCTTGCCATGGTAGAGGTAAGCCTGTTCAAGCTCCTGCTAAAGGCAGGAGCTTGATCAGTCTTACAATCAGAAAATACACTGCAGTACACTATACAGTGTACTGCAGTGTATTATATAGACATCAGATCCACTGGATTCTTCAAGCACCAAGTGGGTCTGAGTCCAAAAAAGTGTAAAAAAAAAAAAAAAAGTGTTAAAAAAAAAAGTTTAAAAAAAAAGTTAAAAAAAATCCCTTTTTTTCTCCCATTTTAATTGATTAAAAATAAAGAAAACACAATACATGAAACATGTTAGGTATCGCCACATCCGTAACAACCCGCTCTATAAAAATATTACATGAGATGGCCCCCAGGCGAATGCTGTAAAACATTTTTTTAAAAAACTATGCCAAAATAGCCATTTTTTCCCCTCTTCCCTCACAAAAAGTGTAATAGCAGGCGATCAAAAAGGCGTAATTACCTCAAAATGGTATCAATTCAAACCGTCATCTTGTCCCGCAAAAACTGTACCCTAACTGAGACAATCGCCTGAAAAACTGAAAAAAATATGGCTCTCTGAAAATGGCAACACAAAAAAAATATTTTATTCTGTTCAAAAATGCATCTAATGTGTAAAACTTTCCAACAATAAAAAAGTTGGACATATTGGGTATCGCTGCGTCGTAACAACCTGCTCTATAAAAATATTACATGAGATGGCCCCCCAGGCGAATGCTGTAAAAATTTTTTAAAAAACTATGCCAAAATAGCCATTTTTTCCCCTCTTCCCTTACAAAAAGTGTAATAGCAGGCGATCAAAAAGGCGTAATTACCCCAAAATGGTATCAATTCAACCGCCATCTTGTCCCGCAAAAACTGTACCCTACCTGAGACAATCGCCTGAAAACTGAAAAAAATATGGCTCTCTGAAAATGGCAACACAAAAAAAAAATATTTTATTCTGTTTCAAAAATGCATCTAATGATGTAAAACTTTCCAACAATAAAAAAGTTGGACATATTGGGTATCGCTGCGTCCGTAACAACCTGCTCTATAAAAAATATTACATGAGATGGCCCCCCCAGGCGAATGCTGTAAAATTTTTTAAAAAAAACTATGCCAAAATAGCCATTTTTTTTCCCCTCTTCCCTCACAAAAAGTGTAATAGCAGGCGATCAAAAAGGCGTATTTACCCCAAAATGGTACCAATGAAAACCTCACCTCATCCTGCAAAAAATGAGCCCCCACATAAGACAATAGCTCAAAAAAATAAAAATCAATGGCTCCCGCAAACCATTCCATCAAAATCTGTGTTGTAAAATACATATGGCGTTCCTTCTGTTTTGAGTCCTGCCATGTGCCCCCACAGCAGTTTACCA
>ONZH01006751.1:0-105817 GCA_900303285.1 Rhinella marina
GTCTGGTGTCTGTCTATAGTTTAGTAGACCAGTGTCTGTCTATAGTTAGTAGTCTGGTATCTGTCTATGGTTTAGTAGTCTGTGTCTGCTATAGTTTAGTAGTCTGGTTCTGTCTATGGTTTAGTAGTCTGGTTCTATAGTTTGTAGTCTGGTGTCTGTCTATGGTTTAGTAGTCTGTTGTCTGTCTATGGTTTAGTAGTCTGGCGTCTATCTATAGTTTAGTAGTCTGTTGTCTGTCTATGATTTAAGTAGTCTGATGTCTGCTATGGTTTAGTCTGATCTGTCTATGTTAGTAGTCTGGTTTCTCTATAGTTTAGTAGTCTGGTGTCTGTCTATGGTTTAGTAGTCTGGTGTCTGTCTATGGTTTAGTAGTCTGGTGTCTGTCTATAGTTTAGTAGTCTGGTATCTGTCTATGGTTTAGTAGTCTGGTGTCTGCTATAGTTTAGTAGTCTGGTATCTGTCTATGGTTTAGTAGTCTGGTGTCTGTCTATAGTTTAGTAGACCAGTGTCTGTCCATAGTTTAGTAGTCTGGTATCTGTCTATGGTTTAGTAATCTGGTGTCTGCTATAGTTTAGTAGTCTGGTATCTGTCTATGGTTTAGTAGTCTGGTGTCTTCTATAGTTTAGTAGTCTGGTGTCTGCTATAGTTTAGTAGTTTGGTGTCTGTCTATAATTAGTAGTCTGGTGTCTGTCTATAGTTTAGTAGTCTGGTGTCTGCTACTAGTTTAGTAGTCTGGTATCTGTCTATGGTTTAGTATCTGTTGTCTGTCTATAGTTTAGTAGTCTGTGTCTGCTCTAGTTTAGTAGTCTGGTATCTGTCTATGGTTTAAGTAGTCTGGTGTCTGTCTAATATTTTAGTAGGCTGGTGTCTGTCTATAGTTTACTAGTCTGGTGTCTGCTATGGTTTAGTAGGCTGGTGTCTGTCTAATAGTTTAGTAGTCTGGTGTCTGTCTATAGTTTGTAGTCTGTGTCTGTCTATGGTTTAGTAGTCTGTGTCTGCTATAGTTTAGTAGTCTGGTGTCTGCTATAATTTAGTAGTTCTGGCGTCTGTCTATAGTTTAGTAGGCTGGTGTCTGTCTATAGTTTAGTAGTCTGGTGTCTTCTATAGTTTAGAAGTCTGGTGTCTGCTATAGTTTAGTAGTCTGGTGTCTGCCTATGGTTTAGTAGTCTGGTGTCTGTCTATGGTTTGGTAGTCTGGTGTCTGTCTATAGTTTAGTAGTCTGGTGTCTGCTATAATTTAGTAGTCTGGCGTCTGTCTATAGTTTAGTAGGCTGGTGTCTGTCTATAGTTTAGTAGTCTTGTGTCTGCTATAATTTAGTAGTCTGGTGTCTGTCTATAGTTTAGTAGTCTGGTATCTGTCTATGGTTTAGTAGTCTGTTGTGTGTCTACAGTTTAGTAGGCTGGTGTCTGCTATACTTTAGTAGTCTGGTGTCTTCTATAGTTTAGTAGTCTGGTGTTTGTCTATTGTTTAGTAGTCTGGTGTCTATCTATAGTTTAGTAGTCTGGTGTCTGTCTATAGTTTAGTAGTCTGGTGTCTGTCTATAATTTAGTAGTCTGGTGTCTGTCTATACTTTAGTAGTCTGGTGTCTGTCTATAGTTTAGTAGTCTGGTGTCTGTCTATGGTTTAGTAGTCTGGTGTCTGTCTATGGTTTAGTAGTCTGGTGTCTGTCTATAATTTAGTAGTCTGGTGTCTGTCTATAGTTTAGTAGTCTGGTGTCTGCTCTAGTTTAGTAGTCTGGTATCTGTCTATGGTTTAGTAGTCTGTTGTCTGTCTATAGTTTAGTAGGCTGGTGTCTGTCTATAGTTTAGTAGGCTGGTGTCTGTCTATAGTTTAGTAGGCTGGTGTCTGTCTATAGTTTAGTAGGCTGGTGTCTGTCTATAGTTTAGTAGGCTGGTGTCTGTCTATAGTTTAGTAGGCTGGTGTCTGTCTATAGTTAGTAGGCTGGTGTCTGCTATAGTTTAGTAGTTCTGGTGTCTGTCTATAGTTTAGTAGTCCTGGTGTCTGCTATAATTTAGTAGTCTGGCGTCTGTCTATAGTTTAGTAGGCTGGTGTCTGTCTTATAGTTAGTAGTCTTGTGTCTGCTATAATTAGTAGTCTGGTGTCTGTCTATAGTTTAGTGTCTGGTATCTGTCTATAGGTTTAGTAGTCGTTGTGTGTCTACAGTTTAGTAGGCTGGTGTCTGCTACTTAGTAGTCTTCTTCTATTGTTTAGTAGTCTGGTTGTCTAGTTTAGTTAGGCTGGTGTCTGTCTATAGTTTAGTAGTCTGGTGTCTGTCTATACTTTAGTAGTCTGGTGTCTTCTTATACTTTAGTAGTCTGGTCTATAGTTAGTAGTTGGTGTCTGTCTATGGTTAGAGTCTGGTGTCTGTCTATAATTTAGTAGTCTGGTGTTGTCTATTTAGTAGTCTGGTCTGCTCTAGTTAGTAGTCTGGTATCTGTCTATGGTTTAGTAGTCTGTTGTCTGTCTATAGTTTAGTAGGCTGGTGTCTGTCTATAGTTTAGTAGGCTGGTGTCTGCCTATGGTTAAGTAGTCTGGTGTCTGTCTATAGTTTAGTAGTCTGGTGTCTGCTATAGTTTAGTAGTCTGGTGTCTGCTATGTTTAGTTCTTAGTAGTCTGGTGTCTGCTATAGTTTAGTAGTCTGGTGTCTGCTATAGTTTAGTAGTCTGGTGTCTGCTATAGTTTAGTAGTCTGGTGTCTGCTATAGTTTAGTAGTCTGGTGTCTGCTATAGTTTAGTAGTCTGGTGTCTGCTATAGTTTAGTAGTCTGGTGTCTGTCTATGGTTTAGTAGTCTGGTATCTGTCTACGGTTTAGTAGTCTGTTGTCTGTCTATAGTTTAGTAGTCTGGTATCTGTCTATGGTTTAGTAGTCTGTTGTTTGTCTATAGTTTAGTAGTCTGGCGTCTGCCTAGTCCAGGGTTTTAGTACGGATGTATAGATGTATATCTGTGATTTATACTCCTGTGTTGTGTCTAATTCTTCCAGATTTTGTGATGTGCGGATTTTCTATCAATCATGTGATCTTAATTGAGGGAGCTCATGAGACTGGGCTATGAGTGCACGGTATGGCCGTGATAATAAATGGCCTCCCAGGACAGTTTCATAAAACAATAATGTCTCCACCAAACACAATTCAGAGCCACCCAGGCCAAACCAGAAGAGGAGCACAGCGTGGTGGAATAAAGTCACATCTAATACACATGAGAAATCAATTGTATAAAACCAAGTACAACCACATCACTGTAACCCCCATCATCCCGTGTAACTCTGATCATCCACTGTAACCCCAATCCTCCGTTGTAACCCACATCATCCACTAACCCCAATCAGCCTCTTTGCCCCCAATCCTCCACTGTAACCCCATTCCCCCGCTGTGATCCCAATCCTCCGCTGTGATCCCAATCCTCCGCTGTAATCCCAATCCTCCACTGTGATCCCAATCCTCCGCTGTAACCCCATTCCCCCGCTGTAATCCCAATCCTCCACTGTGATCCCAATCCTCCGCTGTAACCCCAATCCTCCGCTGTAACCCCAATCCCCCGCTGTTACCCCAATCCTCCACTGTGTCCCCAATCCTCCACTGTGTCCCAATCCTCCACTGTGTCCCCAATCCTCCGCTGTGTCCCCAATCCTCCGCTGTATCCCAATCCTCCACTGTAACCCCAATCCCTCGCTGTAATCCCAATCCTCCACTGTGACCCCAATCCTCCACTGTAACCCCAATCCCTCGCTGTAACCCCAATCCCTCGCTGTAACTCCAATCCTCCCACTGTAACCCCAATCCCCCGCTGTAACCCCAATCCCCCACTGTAATCCCAATCCTCCACTGTAGCCCCAATCCCTGCTGTAATACCAATCCTCCACTGTAGCCCAATCCCTGCTGTAATACCAATCCTCCACTGTGACCCCAATCCTCCACTGTAACTCCAATCCTCCACTGTAACCCCAATCCCCCGCTGTAACCCCAATCCCCCACTGTAATCCCAATCCTCCACTGTAGCCCCAATCCCTGCTGTAATACCAATCCTCCACTGTAGCCCCAATCCCTGCTGTAATACCAATCCTCCACTGTGACCCCAATCCTCCACTGTAATCCCAATCCCCCGCTGTAATCCCAATCCCCCACTGTAACCCAATCCCCCGCTGTAATCCCAATCCTCCACTGTGACCCCAATCCTCCACTGTGACCCCAATCCTCCATCAGATGTGAACATGCCCTAATGATTGCACTGAAATGTTTTGTCTCAGATCTTTCAAGACATCTGTTTCCGGTCAGTGAACGGGAACATTGTTGTTGTTTACAGCCAGAATCCTTTTCCGGGTTGATACTTCTCACAGCTGAGGGTCTGTCACAATGTATCAGACAATCCCATAGTCGCAGGTCTCTCCTGGGCTCAGCGCTGGAGATGGCGCTTGTAGTTCCACTGTTGTCCAGGAGATGTCGCTGCGGCTGCGCAAACCTCCCCCTGACCCAGGAGCCGCGCTGAGACCGGGCGCTACTGTTCCCTCAGACCCCGCGGTATACGGAGGGAGGGGGCGGGGGTGTATATATTCCCAATGACTGCAGGGGATGAGCACTGACTGACAGGCGCTGCAACCTGACAGCCGCCTCACCTGCCGGGCACTCACCTCAGTCACCAGGACAACGAGAACTACACCCGGGAGCAGCCCGCGAAGTACAAGGTGAGTGTAAAGCCAGAGACACCTGTGTGTGGAGGGACAGCCCGAGCCTCCTGCCCCCTGTGCCCCTCCTGGGTCTGTGCCTCCTGCCCCCTGTGCCCCTCCTGGGTCTGTGCCCTCTGTGCCCTCCTGGGTCTGTGCCTCCTGCCCCCTGTGCCCCTCCTGGGTCTGTGCCTCCTGTCCCCTGTGCCCCTCCTGGGTCTGTGTCTCCTGCCCCCTGTGCCCCTCCTGGGGTCTGTGTCTCCTGCCCCCTGTGCCCCTCTTGGGTCTGTGTCCCCTGTGCCCCTCCTGGGTCTGTGCCCTCTGTGCCCCTCCTGGGTCTGTGCCTCCTGCCCCCTGTGCCCTCCTGGGTCTGTGCCTCCTGCCCCCTGTGCCCCTCCTGGGTCTGTGCCTCCTGCCCCCTGTGCCCCTCCTGGGTCTGTGTCTCCTGCCCCCTGTGCCCCTCCTGGGTCTGTGTCTCCTGCCCCCTGTGCCCCTCCTGGGTCTGTGCCTCCTGCTCCCTGTGCCTCTTCCAGGTCTGCGCCTCCTGCCCCTGTGCCTCTTCCACGTCTGGCGCCTCCTGCTCCCTGTGCCTCTTCCACGTCTGCGCCTCCTGCTCCCTGTGCCTCTTCCAGGTCTGCGCCTCCTGCTCCCTGTGCCTCTTCCAGGTCTGCGCCTCCTGATCCCTGTGCCTCTTCCAGGTCTGCGCCTCCTGCCCCATGTGCCCTTCCTCAGTCTGCGCCTCCTGCTCCCTGTGCCTCTTCCAGGTCTGCGCCTCCTGCTCCCTGTGCCTCTTCCAGGTCTGCGCCTCCTGCTCCCTGTGCTCTTCCAGGTCTGCGCCTCCTGCTCCCTGTGCCTCTTCCAGGTCTGCGCCTCCTGCCCCATGTGCCCTTCCTCAGTCTGCGCCTCCTGCCCCATGTGCCCTTCCTCAGTCTGCGCCTCCTGCTCCCTGTGCCTCTCCAGGTCTGCGCCTCCTGCTCCCTGTGCCTCTTCCAGGCTCTGCGCCTCCTGCTCCCTGTGCCTCTCCAGGTCTGGCCTCCTGCTCCCTGTGCCTCTTCCAGGTCTGCGCCTCCTGCTCCCTGTGCCTCTTCCAGGTCTGCCGCCTCCTGCCCCATGTGCCCTTCCTCAGTCTGCGCCTCCGATCCCTGTGCCTCTTCCAGGTCTGCGCCTCCTGCCCCATGTGCCCTTCCTCAGTCTGCGCCTCCTACCCCCTGTGCCTCTTCCAGGTCTGCGCCTCCTGCCCCATGTGCCCTTCCTCAGTCTGCGCCTCCTGCCCATGTGCCCTTCCTCAGTCTGCGCCTCCTGCCCCCTGTGCCCCTCCGGGTCTGTGTCTCCTGCCCCCTGTGCCCCTCCTGGGTCTGTGTCTCCTGCCCCCTATGCCCCTCCTGGTTCTGCGCCTCCTGCCCCATGTGCCCTTCCTCAGTCTGCGCCTCCTGCCCCCTGTGCCTCTCCCGGGTCTGTGCCTCCTGCCCTGTGTGGAGTGAGGAGGGTTTTTGGGCGCCCCCTGGACCCACCCCTCAATCTAATCAGGTCACCGGGGGTCCTGGTGTGACTGATCGCTCAGGTACGGGGGTCTCGGGCGCTCAGGGTGACCCCCACTATATATAACTGCCCATGGACCGGCCGCGCTGTGAGGTATGAAGAGCCTGGCGCCTCCAGATAGTGATGTGCAGGGGTGGCCGCCTCCTCCTGTATATTACATAATGTTACTCTTCCTGCTGACTGTTTCCAGATCTGCTTCATGGACACATAAGTAATGGGTGTTGTACTTGTTGGGGTGGAGTGACCCCCAATAAATCTGAAGGCCGTTACTCGCCATTATCCAGATCTGATGGGGGTGTGAATACTTATGATTGTACCTAGGATATCCTGCGTCCAGGAGGCTGCTCTACAACAGTGGCCCACAACCTGGCAGGGCATGCTGGGAGTTGTAGTCGGAGTACGTTCACACGCGGAGGATTCGCTGCAGATATTTCTGCGCCTCTCCCATACATCTGAACGAGGTTTGCAGAAATCCTGGCGTCCACTACAGAAATCTGCCGGTCACCACCACCGGTCTCATGTATGTGTGTATATACGGTAATTGTGATCAGGCCGCCGGTCACACGTATATCTGTATATACGGTAATTGTGTCCGCAGGTTCTGTGTGGACGTCTGATAATCCGGCACTTGGCGGGGCCACTGATGCTGGATTAGTGGAGGGGCCCCACACTGCGGTTTTGCACTTTTGTTATGTTGTGAACAGGAGCGCTCAGGAGGTTCATCCGGGGACCCCCTTTTCTTTACCTCTGAAAGCCGGTGGGTCGGAGTCTCCGCTCGTCCACAATCCTCCGGTGATCTCGCCGTGATTCTACGGGAATGAGCTGAGTGCGGTCATTAATACCGCCCTGTATGAGCATTGTGTGGGTGGCGGTGGCCAGTGGGCGGTCCCTGCGTGGGCCCAGTGTGGCGGCGGTCCCTGCGGGCCCAGTGGCGGCGGTCCCTGCGTGGGCCCAGTGTGGGCGGTCCCTGCGTGGGCCCAGTGTGGCGGCGGTCCCTGCGTGGGCCCAGTGTGGCGGCGGTCCCTGCGTGGGCCCAGTGTGGCGGCGGTCCCTGCGTGGGCCCAGTGTGGCGACGGTCCCTGCGTGGGCCCAGTGTGGCGGCGGTCCCTGCGTGGGCCCAGTGTGGCGGCGGTCCCTGCGTGGGCCCAGTGTGGCGGCGGTCCCTGCGTGGGCCCAGTGTGGCGGCGGTCCCTGCGTGGGCCCAGTGTGGCGGCGGTCCCTGCGTGGGCCCAGTGTGGCGGCGGTCCCTGCGTGGGCCCAATGTGGCGGCGGTCCCTGCGTGGGGCCCAATGTGGCGGCGGTCCCTGCGTGGGCCCAGTGTGGCGGCCCTGGTGGCCCTTGGCGTTGGGGCCCAGTGTGGCGGCGGTCCCTGCGTGGGCCCAGTGTGGCGGTGGTCCCTGCGTGGGCCCTGCGTGGCGGTGGTCCCTGCGGGGCCCAATGTGGCGGCGGTCCGTCGCCCTGTGTCTGTGCCAAGCGCGCTGTGTCTATCATTAGCGGCCGCTGCGCTGTGTGTCTGTTGAGCGGCTGCAGCGTTACATTGTGTCGTGCCATCCTCCTCTTTGTCTCGGCGACCACAATGACTGGCGTCCTGCTCCTGTCTCCTGCTGATAAAGGAATAAACGAGCCTCCATCTAATTATAGGGAGCGTTCCCCTCCTGCTGATAACAAGCTGGGGGTGGGGTGGCTGTGAAGATGATGCGGGGTCCGGTCACATAGCTGAGCTATATGGCGGTGCATCGAGTTCCCTGCAGCTTCTATGGGAGAATACCGCCATAATACAGCATCCAGTACAGGATGGAACCATAGAAGTCTGTGGGGCGGTGTTATAGCCCTGCACAGCACACAGGTTGTATAGAGCCATCGCTGGAGAGTCCTGGACTCATCACCGTCTTCACATTTCTCATCAGATATTCTTTAGTTAAATCTGTCTCTGGGAAAGCTGGGTGACCACCAGCATGGCCGCCTGTAAAGCTCCGACACCTCCCCCGGTCTGGCTGAAGGGATGAGAGGAGGACACAGCAGGTACTGAGCCGGGCTGATACTGGTTATACTGGGAGGGACAGCGGGAGCCGCAGGTGACCGAACCTGGAGCGTTGTGAGATGAGTCAGTGAGAAAATGTCAGGAGGGGTCAAGGCGCCAACTCTCCCACCGGCCACTGATCACATGTGCGCCAATGTGACAAGCCGGGCATTGACCCCCGACCTCTGGGGGACACCGGATGATGGAGACGGTAAATAGTGACATCATGGGAGAATGAGCGGCTGGTGTGATACAGTGGTGAGTGCAGCTCTGGAGTATAATACAGGATGTAACTCAGGATCAGTATAGGATAAGTAATGTATGTACACAGTGACTGCACAGTATGAATCTGGAGTAAATACTGTAAACTCAGATCAGACAGGATAAGTTGTGGTCAGTGAGCTAGGAGCATATAGGATCAGGTAACAGCAGATAGTATCAGTGATAAGTAATGTATGTACACAGTGATGCACCAGCAGAATAGTGAGTGCAGCTCTGGAGTATATATAGATAATACAGGATGTAACTCAGGATAGTAATCAGGATAAGTAATGTATGTACAGCTGCAAGCAGAATAGTGAAGCTCTGGATCCATAGGATAAGTATACACAGTAGTGCTGTAGTGAGTGCTCTGGAGTATAATACAGGTATCAGGATCAGTACAGGGATAAGTAATGTATGTACACAGTGACTGCAACCAGCAGAAAGTGATGTAGTGAGTGCAGGGATAGTACTGTAGGAGGATAAGTACAGGATAAACTAGGGATAGTAGTAATGTGTCAAAGTGATCACCAGCAGTGACTGCACCAGCAGCACAGTTCAGTGGCACGTGATAGTGAGTGCAGCTCTGGAGTATAATACAGGATGTAACTCAGGATCAGTACAGGATAAGTAATGTATGTACACAGTGACTGCACCAGCAGAATAGTGAGTGCAGCTCTGGAGTATAATACAGGATGTAACTCAGGATCAGTACAGGATAAGTAATGTATGTACACAGTGACTGCACCAGCAGAATAGTGAGTGCAGCTCTGGAGTATAATACAGGATGTAACTCAGGATCAGTACAGGATAAGTAATGTATGTACACAGTTACTGCACCAGCAGAATAGTGAGTGCAGCTCTGGAGTATAATACAGGAATAAGTAATGTATGTACACAGTGACTGCACCAGCAGAATAGTGAGTGCAGCTCTGGAGTATAATACAAGGATGTATTTCAGGAATCAGTACAGGATAAGTAATGTATGTACACAGTGACTGCACCAGCAGAATAGTGAGTGCAGCTCTGGAGTATAATACAGGATGTAACTCAGGATCAGTACAGGATAAGTAATGTATGTACACAGTGACTGCACCAGCAGAATAGTGAGTGCAGCTCTGGAGTATAATACAGGATGTAACTCAGGATCAGTACAGGATAAGTAATGTATGTACACAGTGACTGCACCAGCAGAATAGTGAGTGCAGCTCTGGAGTATAATACAGGATGTAACTCAGGAATCAGTACAGGATAAGTAATGGTATGTACACAGTGACTGCACCAGCAGAATAGTGAGTGCAGCTCTGGAGTATAATACAGGATGTAACTCAGGATCAGTACAGGATAAGTAATGTATGTACACAGGGACTGCACCAGCAGAATAGTGAGTGCAGCTCTGGAGTATAATACAGGATGTAACTCAGGATCAGTACAGGATAAGTAATGTATGTACACAGTGACTGCACCAGCAGAATAGTGAGTGCAGCTCTGGAGTATAGGTAATGTCTGTGTGTGGTGACTTTGTTATGTGTACAGACGTGTCCGTGGAGTGTAGAGGATGACCCCCAGCTGCAGGTAGCGGTGATCCCGTGGTTTCTGCGCTGAGTGACTTGTGTTTGTTTAATGGCCGCAGAACAATGATTGGAAGTGACAGCAACAAACGTGTTGAGCGAGATCCGGGAACCGGTCTGGTCTCCAGTGAGGCCTCGGTATAGGGGTCCCCTGGGTGCAGGGTGCTCTGTATGAGGGTGCAGGGCTGGGGCTCAGGACATGTCTGAACAGATCTGCAACTGGCTGACCTCGTCCTGCTCACAGCTGGGGGTTTGTTACAATGTATCTAGCCTAGACTATCCCCTATGAAGTAAACACCTGCAGCAGCCTCTCTCATCTGCAGGTAGTTCGTTACAGTGTATCAGTCTGGAGCCCAGAATGTTTAGATCAGTGGTTACATTCCGAAATTATTCTCCTTTCTGGCCCCTGTGTCATTCCTCACTATTGCTCTGGTATTCTCTTGATGAATCAGGAGGCTCTGGATGAGCAGCTTTCTACTTCTCTGTAAAGAGATGAATTCCTGATGTATTACTGCAGGATTGTGGGGGTCATCACCCAGCTTTCCCAGGCTCCGGAGTGGCTGATCTGCTGCGGTTCATGTGCACAGTCCTCCAGGAAGGCGGATACCCCTGTGAGTCGTGTAGCGGCCGCCATATTGGAGGTCACCCGGAGTCCCCAGACTGAGATATAAAGGGTCCAGCAGGGGGCGTCACCTCAATTATTTCTATTTTATGGGAGACATAGGGTTAAATCTATCACATGCCCTGCGTGGCCTACAGCTACACGGTGACCACGTCTGGGTTGTCGCTTCTCTCCGTTATTTCAGGTGTCAGATATCTGACAATGGCGCGCGGCCGGCGCTGCTCCCTGTAGCCGTCGGAGGTGAGGCCCTTGTGGTTTTGGCAGATTCTGAGATTGTTGTGACTACACGGTTGTGGTCCCGCTCCCTGTGTACGGCGTTCTCTGCGCGTCACCATCCTAGTCACCCAACTGCTGGTGGGGGAGGGGAGGATGATGCCAAACATTGATAAGCCTGGGTCAGTTCTGCCTGCAGTGTAAAGCATGGGGGGCAAGAGTCTGAGCTTCTGACGTGGAGGGGATCAAAGACTAAATTATTTAGATAGAGGCTTCACACGCAGGATGAGGCCCTGGCGCAGGACCCCGCGGACGGTTATTACAGCTCAGTTATTGATCCGTTATAAGGAGGAGCCCCCCCCCCCCGCATTCTCTGGATTTTCGGCTCAGCTGTTAATTCTCGTCTCCAGGTTTCCTCGTTCTTTTCCAGATGTGCGGCCAGAACCTCAATGAGGCGCATCTGAGGTTTGGCGCTGGCTGAGCCGCTCGTCCTCAGGATTGGGATGAGTGCAGATGACGCATCCGTGAGACCCCGCTGCCGGCCCGACATTCCTGCGTCCCACCTGCTCGCACTTAGCGGCAAATGTACAGGAGGAAAACATTATTGTTGGCGGCAGATCCGAGATGTTAACCCTTATTACCGGGCGTCTGCGTTAGATCCGTATACTGAGGGGTTAACCCTTATTACCGGGCGTCTGCTATAGATCCGTATACTGAGGGGTTAACCCTTATTACCGGGCGTCTGCTATAGATCCGTATACTGAGGGGTTAACCCTTATTACCGGGGCGTTCCGCTATAGATCCGTATACTGAGGGGTTAACCCTTTATTACCGGGCGTCCGCTATAGATCCGTATACTGAGGGGTTAACCCTTATTACCGGGCGTCCGCTATAGATCCGTATACTGAGGGGTTAACCCTTATTACCGGGCGTCCGCTATAGATTCCGTATACTGAGGGGTTTAACCCTTATTACCGGGCGTCCGCTATAGATCCGTATACTGAGGGGTTAACCCTTATTACCGGGCGTCCGCTATAGATCCGTATACTGAGGGGTTAACCCTTATTACCGGGCGTCCGCTACTATACGATCCCGTATACTGAGGGGTTAACCCCTTATTACCGGGCGTCCTCTATAGATCCGTATACTGAGGGGTTAACCCTTATTACCGGGGGCGTCCGCTATAGATCCGTATACTGAGGGTTTAACCTTATTACCGGGCGTCCGCTATAGATCCGTATACTGAGGGGTTAACCCTTATTTACCGGGCGTCCGCTATAGATCCGTATACTGAGGGGTTAACCCTTATTACCGGGCGTCCGCTATAGATCCGTATACTGAGGGGTTAACCCTTATTACCCCTTATTACCGGGCGTCCGCTATAGATCCGTATACTGAGGGGTTAACCCTTATTACCGGCGTCCGCTATAATCCGTATATGAGGGTTAACCCCTTATTACCGGGGTCCGCTATAGATCCGTATACCGTGAGGGTTAACCCTTATTACCGGGCGTCCGCTATAGATCCGTATACTGAGGGGTTAACCCTTATTACCGGGCGTCCGCTATAGATCCGTATACTGAGGGGTTAACCCTTATTACCGGGCGTCCGCTATAGATCCGTATACTGAGGGGTTAACCCTTATTACCGGGCGTCCGCTATAGATCCGTATACTGAGGGGTTAACCTTATTACCGGGCGTCCGCTATAGATCCGTATACCTGAGGGGTTAACCCTTATTACCGTATAGTCCGTATACTGGGGGTTAACCTTGTTACCGCGTCTATAGATCCGTATACTGAGGGGTTAACCCTTATTACCGGGCGTCCGCTATATAGATCCGTATACTGAGGGGTTAACCTTATTACCGGGCGTCCGCTATAGATCCGTATACTGAGGGGTTAACCCTTATTACCGGCGTCCGCTATAGATCCGTATACTGAGGGGTTAACCCTTATTACGGGGCGTCCGCTATAGATCCGTATACTGAGGGGTTAACCCTTATTACCGGGCGTCCGCTATAGATCCGTATACTGAGGGGTTAACCCTTATTACGGGCGTCCTCTATAGATCCGTATACTGAGGGGTTAACCCTTATTACCGGGCGTCCGCTATAGATCCCGTATACTGAGGGGTTAACCCTTATTACCGGGCGTCCGCTATAGATCCGTATACTGAGGGGTTAACCCTTATTACCGGGCGTCCGCTATAGATTACCGTATACTGAGGGGTTAACCCTTATTACCGGGCGTCCCGCTATAGATCCGTATACTGAGGGGTTAACCTTATTACCAGGCGTCCGCTATAGATCCGTATACTGAGGGGTTAACCCTTATTACCGGGGCGTCCTGCTATAGATCCGTATACTGAGGGGTTAACCCTTATTAACCGGGCCGTCCGCTATAGATCCGTATACTGAGGGGTTAACCCTTATTACCGGGCGTCCGCTATAGATCCGTATACTGAGGGGTTAACCCTTATTACCGGGCGTCCGCTATAGGATCCGTAATAACTGAGGGGTTAACCCTTATTACCGGGCGTCCGCTATAGATCCGTATACTGAGGGGTTAAACCCTTATTACCGGCCCCTAAGACCGTACTGAGGGGTTACCCTTATACCGGGCCCTATAGATCCGTATACTGAGGGGTTAACCCTTATTACCGGGCGTCCGCTAATAGATCCGTATACTGAGGGGTTAACCCTTATTACCGGGCGTCCGCTATAGATCCGTATACTGAGGGGTTAACCCTTATTACCGGGCGTCCGCTATAGATCCGTATACTGAGGGGTTAACCCTTATTACCGGGCGTCCTCTATAAGAATCCGTATACTGAGGGGTTAACCCTTATTACCGGGCGTCCGCTATAGATCCGTATACTGAGGGGTTAACCCTTATTACCGGGCGTCCGCTATAGATCCGTATACTGAGGGGTTAACCCTTATTACCGGGCGTCCGCTATAGATCCGTATACTGAGGGGTTAACCCTTATTACCGGGCGTCCGCTATAGATCCGTATACTGAGGGGTTAACCCTTATTACCCGGGCGTCCGCTATAGATCCGTATACTGAGGGGTTAACCCTTATTACCGGGCGTCCGCTATTAGATCCGTATATCTGAGGGGTTAACCCTTATTACCGGGCGTCCGCTATAGATCCGTATACCGTATACTGAGGGTTAACCTTATTACCGGGCGTCCGCTATAGATCCGTATACTGAGGGGTTAACCCTTATTACCGGGCGTCCGCTATAGATCCGTATACTGAGGGGTTAACCCTTATTACCGGGCGTCCGCTATAGATCCGTATACTGAGGGGTTAACCCTTATTACCGGGCGTCCGCTATAGATCCGTATACTGAGGGGTTTAACCCTTATTACCGGGCGTCCGCTATAGATCCGTATACTGAGGGGTTAACCCTTATTACCGGGCCGTCCGCTATAGAGATCCGTATACTGAGGGGTTAACCCTTATTACCGGGCGTCGCTATAGATCCGTATACTGAGGGGTTAACCCTTATTACCGGGCGTCCGCTATAGATCCGTATACTGAGGGGTTAACCCTTATTACCGGGCGTCCGCTATAGATCCGTATACTGAGGGGGTTAACCCTTATTACCGGGCGTCGCTATAGATCCGTATACTGAGGGGTTAACCCTTATTACCGGGGCGTCCGCTATAGATCCGTATACTGAGGGGTTAACCTTATTACCGGGCGTCCGCTATAGATCCGTATACTGAGGGGTTAACCCTTATTACCGGGCGTCCGCTATAGATCCGTATACTGAGGGGTTAACCCTTATTACCGGGGCGTCCGCATAGATCCGTAACTGAGGGGTTAACCCTATACCGGGCGTCCGCTATAGATCCGTATACTGAGGGGTTAACCCTTATTACCGGCGTCCGCTATAGATCCGTATACTGAGGGGTTAACCCTTATTACCGGGCGTCCGCTATAGATCCGTATACTGAGGGGTTAACCCTTATTAACCGGGCGTCCGCTATTAGATCCGTATACTGAGGGTTAACCCTTAATTACCGGGCGTCCGCTATAGATCCGTATACTGAGGGGTTAACCCTTATTACCGGGCGTCCGCTATAGATCCGTATACTGAGGGTTTAACCCTTATACCGGGCGTCCGCTATAGATCCGTATACTGAGGGGTTAACCTTATTACCGGGCGTCCTCTATAGATCCGTATACTGAGGGGTTAACCCTTATTACCGGCGTCCGCTATAGATCCGTATACTGGGGGTTAACCCTTATTACCGGGCGTCCGCTATAGATCCGTATACTGAGGGGTTAACCCTTATTACCGGGCGTCCGCTATAGATCCGTATACTGAGGGTTAACCCTTATTACCGGGCGTCCGCTATAGATCCCGTATACTGAGGGGTTAACCCTTATTACCGGGCGTCCGCTATAGATCCGTATACTGAGGGTTAAACCCTTATTACCGGGCGTCCGCTATAGATCCGTATACTGAGGGGTTAACCCTTATTACCGGGCGTCCTGCTATAGATCCGTATACTGAGGGGTTAACCCTTATTACGGGCGTCCGCTATAGATCCGTATACTGAGGGGTTAACCCTTATTACCGGGCGTCCGCTATAGATCCGTATACTGAGGGTTAACCCTTATTACCGGGCGTCCTATAGATCCGATACTGAGAGGGTCCTATAGATCCCTTATTAACCGGGCGTCCGCTATAGATCCGTATACTGAGGGGTTAACCCTTATTACCGGGCGTTCCGCTATAGATCCGTATACTGAGATTATTTACATAGATCCGATAGGGGTTAACCCTTATTACCCGGGCGTCCGCTATAGATCCGTATACTGAGGGGTTAACCCTTATTACCGGGCGTCCGCTATAGATCCGTATACTGAGGGGTTAACCCTTATTACCGGGCGTCCGCTATAGATCCGTATACTGAGGGGTTAACCCTTATTACCGGCGTCCGCTATAGATCCGTATACTGAGGGGTTACCCCTTATTACCGGGCGTCCGCTATAGATCCGTATACTGAGTTAACCCTTATTACCGGCGTCCGCTATAGATCCGTATACTGAGGGTTAACCCTTATACCGGGCGTCTGCGATCCGTATACTGAGGGGTTAACCCTTATTACCGGGCGTCCGCTATAGATCCGTATACTGAGGGGTTAACCCTTATTACGGGCGTCCGCTATAGATCCGTATACTGAGGGGTTAACCCTTATTACCGGGCGTCCGCTATAGATCCGAGGGGTTAAACCTTTATTACCGATCCGCTATACTGCCGGGCGTCCGCTATAGATCCGTAACTGAGGGGTTAACCCTTATTACCGTAATTGGGGCGTCCGCTATAGATCCCGATAAGCGTATACTGAGGGGTTAACCCTTATTACCGGGCGTCCGCTATAGATCCGTATACTGAGGGGTTAACCCTTATTACCGGCGTCCGCTATAGATCCGTATACTGAGGGTTAACCCTTATTACCGGGCGTCCGCTATAGATCCGTATACTGAGGGGTTAACCCTTATTACCGGCGTCCGCTATAGATCCGTATTGAGGGTTACCCTTATTACCGGGCGTCCTCTATTCCGTAGAGTTATTACCGGCGTCCGCTATAGATCCGTATACTGAGGGGTTAACCCTTGGGCGTCTGCTATAGATCCGTATACTGAGGGGTTAACCCTTATTACCGGGCGTCCGCTATAGATCCTTACTGAGGGGTTAACCCTTATTACCGGGCGTCCTCTAGAGGGGTTAACCTATTACGGCGTCATACTTAGAAACCCTCCGTATAGCTGAGGGGTTAACCTTATTACGGGCGTCCGCTATAGATCCGTATACTGAGAACCTTATACTCGTTATAGAAATACTGAGGGTTAACCCTTATACACCCCTATTACGGCGTCCGCTATAGATCCGCTGAGGGTTAACGGGCGTCGATCGTATACTGAGGTTAACATACCGGGCGTCCGCTATAGATCCGTATTTTATTACCGCCTTACATTTTAGGGCGTCTATACCCCTCCGGGCGTCCGCTATTTGATTAACTGAGGGTTAACCCGCAACTCCGTAATTTAGGGCGTCCCATACATACTGACGGTAACCCTTACCGGGCCCGCTATAGATCCGTATATGAGGGAACCCTATACCGGCGTCCGCTATAGATCGATTAAGCCCTTATTAGATTGATCCGATACTGAGGTTAACCCTTATTACCGGGCGTCGCTATAGATCCGTATACTGAGGGTTAACCCTTATTACACCATAATCAGCAAGCTGAGGAAACCTTATGGTATAGATCCGTTCTGAGGTTAAATTACCGTCCGCTATAGGGATGACCCCCCTGTAATTAGAATACTGTTTATTACCGAGGATCCCGTATAGACCTTGATTAGGATCTGACCTCTTCTTGCTGATGGTTCACCATTGTTGTGTCCTCTGTGATCATTTTACTTGCACAGATTCATTGTAACAAACCCTCAGCTCCTGTAAGCAGGAACAGATCCAATTTTGTTATTGTCTTTAGATCCAAGAATTTTTATTTTTTATTTTTTTCTCAGTTCACTGACAGCAAGCAGAGGAGAAAATGGTGAAGATTTAAAACCCAAAGGGGGTCATTGAACCCCTGTAGCTGGAGATGGATCCGCCGTTTATGAAGACGCTCCGACCTCTCCGTAACTTCGGAGTTTCCAGCTCCCTTGCAGTCTTACATTTAGACCATTTCCTTCGCCTAAAACCTGCGCCCACTTATTTTAGACCAGGCCTGAGTGGGGAAAAGACGCAGATTGCAGTGCAAATAACCTTTGTGTCACAATCTGCGCCAGAAACACGCCTAATATAGACATATTTCTGGATAGTAAATGACCCCCCAAAGTCTATTAGAAAGTTGCAGACATTTTTCTGATACCACGGATAGGAGTTATTTACAGAAAACTTGACACTGGCCCTTTAACAACACATTTGAATCAGGGGTACAGATGTGCGTTCAGATGCAGCCTCTAAGCGTAATACATGAAAGCCCCTCCCCTGCGCAGCCTGCCGGGTCCCTCCCCCTGCGCAGCCTGCCGGGTCCCTCCCCCTGCGCAGCCTGCCTGGTCCCTCCCCCTGCGCAGCCTGCCTGGTCCCTCCCCCTGCGCAGCCTGCCTGCTCCTTCACCTGCGCAGCCTGCCGGGTTCCCTCCCCCTGCGCAGCCTGCCTGGTCCCTCCCCCTGCGCAGCCTGCCTGGTCCCTCCCCCTGCGCAGCCTGCCTGGTCCCTCCCTCTGCGCAGACTACCTGCTCCCAGTAGCTGCTGTTACAATCTGGTTTCTACATTGTAACAACACTTGAATGTTGTTTCCGTGACAACTGTTCTGTCATCATCAGTTGTGTCAGTGTGGACAATACTTACCTACTAAGGTGTCAGGTGACAGATAGGCTCCGCCCAGTGAGGGAAAGCTGGAAATGACGCATCATGTGACCTGACAAAAATGGCGGATTCATATGTTTCCGTGGACTGGTGTTCCATTAATGTAACGAGGTGTAACATCTGCAGCCCCCACAGCAGACCGCTCCCGTGCACCCACCTGCCCATTCAGAATGATGGGACCCTGCCTTCACCCCCAGGATTATGGGGCTCCCAGGACATTCATGATTTACATGTCACTGTAAGCTCCGCCATATGCCCTAAAGAAGGAAAATATTTATAGATTTATTCTGTGTCACACAGGATAGGATTAGATACACAGCTCAGCAGACCGTATCACACAGGACAGGATTAGATACATAGCTCAGCAGACTGTATCACACAGGACAGGATTAAATACACAGCTCAGCAGACAGTATCACACAGGACAGGATTAGATACACAGCTCAGCAGACAGTATCACACAGGATAGGATTAGATACACAGCTCAGCAGTCAGTATCACACAGGACAGGATTAGATACATAGCTCAGCAGACTGTATCACACAGGACAGGATTAGATACACAGCTCAGCAGACAGTATCACACAGGACAGGATTAGATACACAGCTCAGCAGACAGTATTACACAGGATAGGATTAGATACACAGCTCAGCAGACAGTATCACACAGGACAAGGATTAGATACACAGCTCAGCAGACTGTATCACACAGGATAGGATTAGATACAACAGCTCAGCAGGCAGTATCACACAGGATAGGATTAGATACACAGCTCAGCAGACAGTATCACACAGGACAGGATTAGATACACAGCTCAGCAGACAGTATCACACAGGATAGGATTAGATACACAGCTCAGCAGACAGTATCACACAGGACAGGATTAGATACACAGCTCAGCAGACTGTATCACACAGGATAGGATTAGATACAGTGGACTATTTTCCTGCACATTCTTGCTTCCCTCCTCATCTTTTCCTATGGATCGGTCCCTGTCTTGTGGCTCCGCCTCCTCGCCGCTCGCTCAGTATTTGGAACGGTGTCGGTTTCTGGCTGAACACTCGGGAATTTTGTTCTTTTTGTGTATAATGAGCCATTTCTGCCACATCCCGGCATCTGCAGAAGAGATTGGTGCCTCGTGCCTCTCGCTGTGGTCAGAAGGGAGGTTTGAGATTCTCATGTCCAGGATTACCCCGGAGTCTATAAGTGACCGTCCATTATATAATCCAACTACAGAGAAAGATGAATGGAAAGAAGTGACCTAGACAGTGCAGGATCCACACAGGTCCTTGTCTCTTCCCCCTCGATTCCTCTCGATCACTCACTTAGCTCGGTCCTTGTCTCTTCCCCCTCGATTCCTCTCGATCACTCACTTAGCTCTCTCCTTGTCTCTTTCCCCTCGGTCCCTCTCGATCACTCACTTAGCTCGGTCCTTGTCTCTTTCCCCTCGGTCCCTCTCGATCACTCACTTAGCTCGGTCCCTTCTTGTCTCTGTCCTTGTCTCTTCCCCCTTGGTCCCCTCTCGATCCACTCGCTCAGCTCGGTCCTTGTCTCTTCCCCCTCGGTCCCTCTCATCACTTCAACTCAGCTCGGTCCTTGTCTCCTTCCCCTCGATTCCTCTCAATCACTCACTCAGCTCGGTCCTTGTCTCTTCCCCCTCGATTCCTCTCGATCACTCAACTTAGCTTCTCTCCTTGTCTCTTTCCCCTCGTCCCTTCTCGATCACTCACTTAGCTCGGTCCTTGTCCTCTTTCCCCTTGGTCCCTCTCGATCACTCACTTAGCTCGGTCCTTGTCTCTTCCCCCTCGGTCCCTCTCGATCATTCACTTAACAAGTTCCTTGTCTCTTCCCCTTGGTCCCTCTCGATCAATCACTTAGCTCGGTCCTTGCCTGCTTCCCCCTCGTTCCCTCTCGATCATTCCACTTAGCAAGTCCTTGTCTCTTCCCCCTCAGTCCCTCTCGATCACTCACTTAGGCTCGGTCCTTGTCTCTTCCCCCTCGGTCCCTTTCGATCACTCACTTAGCTCAGTCCTTGTCTCTTCCCCCTCGGTCACTCTCGATCACTCACTTAGCTCGGTCCTTGTCTCTTCCCTCTCGGTCCCTCTCGATCACTCACTTAGCTTGGTCCTTGTGTCTTCCCCTCGATTCCTCTTGATCACTCACTCAGCTCGGTCCTTGTCTCTTCCCCCTTGGTCCCTCTCACTTAGCTCGGTCCTTGTCTCTTTCCTTCTCGGTCCCTCTCGATCACTCACTTAGCTCGGTCATTGTCTCTTCCCCTTGGTCCCTCTCGATCACTCGCTCAGCTCGGTCCTTGTCTCTTCCCCCTCGGTCCCTCTCAATCACTCACTCAGCTCGGTCCTTGTCTCTTCCCCCTCGATTCCTCTCAATCACTCACTCAGCTCGGTCCTTGTCTCTTCCCCCTCGATCCTCTCATCACTCACTCAGCTCGGTCCTTGTCTCTTTCCCCTCGGTCCCTCTCGATCACTCACTTAGCTCGGTCCTTGTCTCTTTCCCCTTGGTCCCTCTCGATTCACTCACTTAGCTCGGTCCTTGTCTCTTCCCCCTCGGTCCCCTCTCGATCACTCACATTAGCTCGTCCTTGTCTCTTCCCCCTCGATTCCTCTCGATCACTCACGTCAGCCTCTGTTCTTGTCTCTTCCCCCCTCGGTCCCTCTCGATCACGTCACTTAGCTCGGTCATTGTCTCTTCCCTTGGTCCCTCTCGATCATTCACTTAGCTCGGTCCTTGTCTCTTCCCCCTCAGTCCCTCTCGATCACTCACTTAGCTGAGTCCTTGGTCTCTTCCCCTCGGACCTCTCGATCACGTCACTCAGCTCGGTCCTTGTCTCTTCCCCTCAGTCCCTCTCACTTAGTTTCGGTCCATTTCTCTTCCTTCTCGGTCCCTCTCGATCACTCACTTAGTTCAGTCATTGTCCTCTTCCCCTTGGTCCCTCTCGATCAATCACTTAGCTCGGTCCTTGCCTCTTCCCCCTTCGTTCCTCTCGATCATTGCACTTAGCAAGTCCTTGTCTCTTCCCCCTCAGTCCCTCTCGATCACTCACTTAGCTCGGTCCTTGTCTCTTCCCCCTCGGTCCCTTTCGATCACTCACTTAGCTCAGTCCTTGTCTCTTCCCCCTCGGTCACTCTCGATCACTCACTTAGCTCGGTCCTTGTCTCTTCCCTCTCGGTCCCTCTCGATCACTCACTTAGCTTGGTCCTTGTGTCTTCCCCCTCGATTCCTCTTGATCACTCACTCAGCTCGGTCCTTGTCTCTTCCCCCTTGGTCCCTCTCACTTAGCTCGGTCCTTGTCTCTTTCCTTCTCGGTCCCTCTCGATCACTCACTTAGCTCGGTCATTGTCTCTTCCCCTTGGTCCCTCTCGATCACTCACTTAGCTCGGTCCTTGTCTCTTCCCCCTCAGTCCCTCTCGATCACTCACTTAGCTCGGTCCTTGTCTCTTCCCCCTCGGACCCTCTCAATCACTCAATCTCTTCTCAATTGGTCCTCTTGATCACTCACTTAGCTTAGTCCTTGTCTCTTCCCCTTGGTCCCTCTCGATCACTCACTTAGGTCGGTCCTTGTCTCTTCCTCTTGGTCCCTCTCGATCACTCACTTAGCTCGGTCCTTGTCTCTTCCTCTTGGTCCCTCTCGATCACTCACTTAGCTCGGTCCTTGTCTCTTCCCCCTCAGTCCCTCTCGATCACTCACTTAGCTCGGTCCTTGTCTCTTCCCCCTCAGTCCCTCTCGATCACTCACTTTGCTCGGTCCTTGTCTCTTCCCCCTCGGTCCCTCTCACTTAGCTCGGTCCTTGTCTCTTTCCTTCTCGGTCCCTCTCCATCACTCACTTAGCTCGGTACTTGTCTTTTCCCCCACAGTCCCTCTCGATCACTCACTTAGCTCGGTCCTTGTCTCTTCCCCTCGGTCCCTCTTGATCACTCACTTAGCTCGGTCCTTGTGTCTTCCCCCTCGATTCCTCTTGATCACTCACTCAGCTCGGTCCTTGTCTCTTCCCCCACAGTCCCTCTCACTTAGCTCGGTCCTTGTCTCTTTCCTTCTCGGTCCCTCTCGATCACTCACTTAGCTTGGTCATTGTCTCTTCCCCTTGGTCCCTCTTGATCACTCACTCAGCTCGGTCCTTGTCTCTTCCCCAACAGTCCCTCTCACTTAGCTCGGTCCTTGTCTTTTTCCTTCTCAGTCCCTCTCGATCACTCACTTAGCTCTGTCCTTGTCTCTTCCCCTTGGTCCCTCTCGAACACTCACTTAGCTCGGTCCTTGTCTCTTCCCCCTTGGTCCCTCTCGATCACTCACTCAGCTTGGTCCTTGTCTCTTCCCCCTTGGTCCCTCTCACTTAGCTCGGTCCTTGTCTCTTTCCTTCTCAGTCCCTCTTGATCACTCACTTAGCTCGGTCCTTGTCTCTTCCCCTTCAGTCCCTCTCGATCACTCACTTAGCTCGGTCCTTGTGTCTTCCCCTCGGTCCCTCTTGATCACTCACTTAGCTCAGTCCTTGTCCCTTCCCCTTGGTCCTTCTCGATCACTCACTTAGCTCGGTCCTTGTCTCTTCCTCTTGGTCCCTCTCGATCACTCACTTAGCTCGGTCCTTGTCTCTTCCTCTTGGTCCCTCTCGATCACTCACTTAGCTCGGTCCTTGTCTCTTCCCCCTCAGTCCCTCTCGATCACTCACTTAGCTCGGTCCTTGTCTCTTCCCCCTCAGTCCCCTCTCGATCACTCACTTTGCTCGGTCCTTGTCTCTTCCCCCTCGGTCCTCTCACTTAGCTCGGTCCTTGTCTCTTTCCTTCTCGGTCCCTCTCCATCACTCACTTAGCTCGGTACTTGTCTCTTCCCCCACAGTCCCTCTCGATCACTCACTTAGCTCGGTCCTTGTCTCTTCCCCCTCGGTCCCTCTTGATCACTCACTTAGCTCGGTCCTTGTGTCTTCCCCCTCGATTCCTCTTGATCACTCACTCAGCTCGGTCCTTGTCTCTTCCCCCACAGTCCCTCTCACTTAGCTCGGTCCTTGTCTCTTTCCTTCTCGGTCCCTCTCGATCACTCACTTAGCTTGGTCATTGTCTCTTCCCCTTGGTCCCTCTCGATCACTCACTTAGCTCGGTCCTTGTCTCTTCCCCTCGGTCCCTCTCAATTAGCTTGGTCCTTGTCTTTTTCCTTCTCAGTCCCTCTCGATCACTCACTTAGCTCTGTCCTTGTCTCTTCCCCTTGGTCCCTCTCGAACACTCACTTAGCTCGGTCCTTGTCTCTTCCCCCTTGGTCCCTCTCGATCACTCACTCAGCTTGGTCCTTGTCTCTTCCCCCTTGGTCCCTCTCACTTAGCTCGGTCCTTGTGTCTTTCCTTCTCAGTCCCTCTTGATCACTCACTTAGCTCGGTCCTTGTCTCTTCCCCTTCAGTCCCTCTCGATCACTCACTTAGCTCGGTCCTTGTGTCTTCCCCTCGGTCCCTCTTGATCACTCACTTAGCTCAGTCCTTGTCCCTTCCCCTTGGTCCTTCTCGATCACTCACTTAGCGCGAGGTCCTTGTCTCTTCCCCTCTATTCCTCTCGATCACTCGCTCAGCTCGGGTCTTTGCCTCTTCCCCCTCAGTCCCTCTCGATCACTCACTTAGCTCGGCCCTTGTTTCTTCCCCCTCGGTCCCTCTCACTTAGCTCGGTCCTTGTCTCTTTCCTTCTCGGTCCCTCTCGATCACTCACTTAGCTCGGCCCTTGTTTCTTCCCCTCGGTCCCTCTCACTTAGCTCGGTCCTTGTCTCTTTCCTTCTCGGTCCCTCTCGATCACTCACTTAGCTCTGTCCTTGTCTCTTCCCCCTCGGTCCCTCTTGATCACTCACTTAGCTCTGTCCTTGTCTCTTGCCCCTTAGTCCCTCTCGATCACTCACTTAGCTCGGTCCTTGTCTCTTCCCCCTTGGTCCCTCTCGATCACTCACTTAGCTCGGGTCCTTGTCTCTTCCCCCTCGGTCCCTCTCACTTAGCTTGGTCCTTGTCTCTTCCTTCTCAGTCCCTCTCGATCACTCACTTAGCTCGGTCCTTGTCTCTTCCCCCTTTGGTCCCTCTCGATCACTCACTTAGCTCGGTCCTTGTCTCTTCCCCTTGGTCCCTCTCGATCACTCACTTAGCTCGGTCCTTGTCTCTTTCCTTCTCAGTCCCTCTCGATCACTCACTTAGCTCGGTCCTTGTCTCCTCCCCTCGGTCCCTCTCTTGCAGGACCTGTCATTCTTCTGTGCAGTGTTACTAACTGGGTTTTCTTTCTCTCCTGCAGACAATATGGCGGATGTGAGGCTGATGTCAAGCTCGAATTTTGCTGTGACTGGGGATCATGTGACCTCCTGTGTGACTCCTCTCCTCCCCCGAGCAGCCCCAGCATTTATCCTGCCCCCGAGGAACAGCCGCGTCTCAGTGGGAAGAACCATCAGGATCGATGGAAAGGTACGACCACTGTGGCCGCGCTCTAGGTGACACCTGATAGGATGCACATCCCCGAATTCTCACTGTGTCCTATGGTAGTCACTGCAGGGCCCCTCTGACTCTTAATGGGCCCCTCTGCCTGGCACCTATTTAGGTCCTCTTTCATTATTATTATGGGGCCACAGATCAGTCTCCCCCAATAAGGAGGGGTCTGGAGGAAAGGGGGGTGACGGAGGGGTCTGGAGGAAAGGGGGGGTGACGGAGGGGTCTGGAGGAAAGGGGGGGTGACGGAGGGGTCTGGAGGAAAGGGGGGGTGACGGAGGGGTCTGGAGGAAAGGGGGGGTGACGGAGGGGTCTGGAGGAAAGGGGGGGGTGACGGAGGGGTCTGGAGGAAAGGGGGGGTGACGGAGGGGTCTGGAGGAAAGGGGGGGTGACGGAGGGGTCTGGAGGAAAGGGGGGGTGACGGAGGGGTCTGGAGGAAAGGGGGGGGGGTGACGGAGGGGTCTGGAGGAAAGGGGGGAGCGACGGAGGGGGTCTGGAGGAAAGAGGGGGGCGAGGGAGGGGTCTGGAGGAAAGGGGGGGCGAGGGAGGGGTCTGGAGGAAAGGGGGGGCGAGGGAGGGGTCTGGAGGAGGGAGGGGTCTGGAGGAAAGGGGGGGCGACTGAGGGGTCTGGAGGAGGGGGGCGACGGAGGGGGTCTGGAGGAAAGGGGGGGCGAGGGAGGGGGTCTGGAGGAGGAAAGGGGGGCGAGGGAGGGGTCTGGAAGAGGAAAGGGGGGGCGAGGGAGGGGTCTGGAGGAGGGAGGGGGCGAGGGAGGGGTCTGGAGGAGGGAGGGGTCTGGAGGAAAGGGGGGGCGACTGAGGGGTCTGGAGGAGGGGGGGCGACGGAGGGGGTCTGGAGGAAAGGGGGGGCGAGGGAGGGGTCTGGAGGAGGAAAGGGGGGGCGAAGGGAGGGGTCTGGAGGAGGAAAGGGGGGCGAGGGAGGGGTCTGGAAGAGGAAAGGGGGGGCGAGGGAGGGGTCTGGAGGAGGGAGGGGGTCTGGAGGAAAGGGGGGGCGACGGAGGGGTCTGGAGGGGGGGGGGTAGGCGATGGAGGGGGTCCCCTCGTCTGTTTTGTGATGCGCGGGGCCCCCCTCGTTGGATCTCGGCTCTGGAGTCTTGTATGACGGCTCCGTGCTGGATCATCAGATGCCGGATTCTCGTACTGCAGTCGCTCCGCTGTATGGCGGTCGGTCTCTCGCGCTCCGTCCCTGTGCTCAGCAGGTTAATGACGTGATACGTCAGACATTCTCTTTGGCGATCAGAATCCGCGCCATCAGCCAAGTCGAGTCCTGGTCTGCAGGCGGATCGGGCGTTGCGTAATGGCTGGAAATCCTACTGTCCGGGCTCCAACTTTCCGGCGTTACTCGGGGCCGCGTCCAGGAATGTGCGAGGATTTATCACCTGTCACCTTATAAACTGATAGCAGCGCAATAACCTGCCTTATGTAATAGAACCGTCTTCTGCCAGCACTCGCCCCAAGAGCTGACGGTCTGAACTGAAGCCCCTCTGAAGATGGATCCCATGCGAGCCCCACTACCTCCGCCCCTCCTGGGTGGCACATGAGAACTCTACATGTAGACATATCTGCTCCCCTCTAATGTATCACCTGTGTGTCAGTTGTTACTGTCCTTCTTGCATTATGTTCATGAACCAGGAGGCTCAGGATGCACAGTGCTGTTGCAGAGAAGAAGCAGAACCGCAGTGGATGGGCTTATCCTCTGTGATGTATGGGGTGATCCTCAGGGCAGTCAGCTCCTTGGCGTCGTATTATCGGTGTATTATTGCCAGGCGCGGTCTGTGCACCGTATCACAGCTTTCCTGGCAGACGCTTAGATGGCGAGACGGAAGATTTACGGCCAAATATCTTTCCAGGAGGAAATCTCTCCAAAAGGGGGCAGCAGATGAGGGCGGGAACGCTTCAGAGACCCCCCTGGACACAAAGGTGGGCGTCCCGGGCGCTGCGGGCTCACACTCCTTCAACCTGCGACTGTACCTCGCCTCTCGGATCCCAATGTTATGTGCTGCCCCCCTCTGGATGCTCCAGTGTATGGCAGTCTAATAGAGTGCTTATGAAGGGGAGACGTCTCGTGGACTGATCCTCCCCGGTTCTTATCGTCATATACATCTGCTCGCTGCTTTGTATCTATTTACTGTAAGTAATGGCGCCAAACAGTGACAACGTATTACTGCACAAAAACGAACTGGCCAAATAATACTGCTATGGAGTACACAAGTACTAAGACCGTACAGTACCCATACTGCCATATAGTACCCTAATACTGTCATATAGTACCCTAATAATGCCATATAGTACCCTAATACTGCCATATAGTACCCCAGTACTGCCATATAGTACCTAATACTGCCATATAGTACCCTAATACTGTCATATAGTACCCTAATAATGCCATATAGTACCCTAATACTGTCATATAGTACCCTAATAATGCCATATAGTACCCTAATACTGTCATATAGTACCCTAATAATGCCATATAGTACCCCAATACTGCCATATAGTACCCTAATAACTGCCATATAGTACCCCAATAACTGTCATATAGCCCCAATACTGCATATAGTACCCCAATGCCAATGCTATAGTATCCTAATACTGTCATTAGACCCCAATACTGCCATATAGTACCCCAATACTGCCATATAGTACCCCATACTGCCATATAGTACCCCATTACTGCCATATAGTACCCAATTACTGCCATATAGTACCCCAATACTGCCATAATAGTACCCCAATACTTCCATATAGTATCCTATACTGCCATATAGTATCCTAATCTGTCATATAGTACCCCATACTGCCATATAGTACCCAATACTGCCATATAGTACCCCAATACTGCATATAGTACCCCATTACTGCCATATAGTACCCAATACTGCCATATAGTACCCCATTACTCGCCATATAGTACCCCATTACTGCCATATAGTACCCCAATACTGCCATATAGTAACCCCAATACTGCCATATAGTACCCATTACTGCCATATAGTACCCCAATACTGCCATATAGTACCCATTTACGCCATATAGTACCCTAATACTGCCATATAGTACCGCCAATACTGCCATATAGTAGCCCCAATACTGCCATATAGTACCCTAATACTGTCATATAGTACCCTAATACTGTCATATAGTACCCTAATACTGCCATATAGTACCCTAATACTGCCATATAGTACCCCAATACTGCCATATAGTATCCTAATACTGCCATATAGTATCCTAATACTGTCATATAGTACCCCAATACTGCCATATAGTACCCCAATACTGCCATATAGTACCCCAATACTGCCATATAGTACCCCAATACTGCCATATAGTACCCCAATACTGCCATATAGTATCCTAATACTGTCATATAGTACCCCAATACTGCCATATAGTACCCCAATACTGCCATATAGTACCCCAATACTGCCATATAGTACCCCATTACTGCCATATAGTACCCCAATACTGCCATATAGTACCCCATTACTGCCATATAGTACCCCAATACTGCCATATAGTACCCCAATACTGCCATATAGTACCCCATTACTGCCATACAGTACCCCAATACTGCCATATAGTACCCTAATACTGCTATACTGTACCTGAGTAATATTGCAACCCAAATTATGCTGCCATACAGAACTCAAAAATACTGTCCTATTATGTCCGGTGACCAGCGCAGAAATACTATTATTATTTATTCCTTAATTAATCCTACCATACAGTACCCACACTCTGCAGGTATTGCTGCCACACAGAGATGAAATAATACTGCCATTCATGGTCTCAGCACATGAAAGCACAATGTGCACCTGGCAGGAGAAGTGTGTTCCGTTACAGTGTGCCAGGCGGAGCGCCGGTTCTTGTGCGCAGTGATGTCGGAGTCCCCCCACAGGCGGTGATGTCGGAGTCCCCCCACAGGCGGTGATGTCGGAGTCCCCCCACAGGCGGTGATGTCGGAGTCCCCCCACAGGCGGTGATAGCGCACACGTCCCCTCCTCCGGGCCTTGTCCTGGGAGAAGCTGATAGCTCAGAGAGGAAATGGTCTCCCTGCCGGTCAGGAAGCCGCTGCGCTGGGTGCAGCCGGGTTATAGTCAAACAATGTTGTGTACGGCTTCATAGGGGCGGAATGGAGGGTAAGCCTGGCACTGCCAACACAGCAGCCGGAAACATACACAGGATTAACCCTTCAGTGACTTCACTGCCAGCGAGGAATCTGTCTAACCTACCTGCATCAAGGTCCATTTAAATAAGTGAGAGCTGGTTCTCCTAAATCGGGGATCAGCAACCTCCGGCACCCCAGCTGTTCTGAAACTACAACTCCCAGCATGCTCCATTCACTTATATGGGAGTTACAAGAACAGACAAGGAAAGTGTGCATGTTGGGAGTTGTAGTTTCACAGCATTTGGAGTGACGAAGGTTGCTGACCCCTGTCCTAAATATACCTTCTGCCATTCCTAGCTCACAAAACAGACGGTCACTGTCCCCCGGTGAGAGCAGGATCCGCGCGTCCACCATCGAGAAAATGTAATTCACTAATAGAAGTGATACTGAGAGTAACAATGTAATGTGGGATTACTGTATGCGTACATGACATGTCCTGCATTATACTCCAGAGCTGCACTCACTATTCTGCTGGTGCAGTCACAGTGTACATACATTACTTATCCTGTACTGATCCTGAGTTACATCCTGTATTATACTCCAGAGCTGCACTCACTATTCTGCTGGTGCAGTCACTGTGTACATACATTACTTATCCTGTACTGATCCTGAGTTACATCCTGTATTATACTCCAGAGCTGCACTCACTATTCTGCTGGTGCAGTCACTGTGTACATACATTACTTATCCTGTACTGATCCTGAGTTACATCCTGTATTATACTCCAGAGCTGTACTCACTATTCTGCTGGTGAAGTCACTGTGTACATACATTACTTATCCTGTACTGATCCTGAGTTACATCCTGTATTATACTCCAGAGCTGCACTCACTATTTCTGCTGGTGCAGTCACTGTGTACATACATTACTTATCCTGTACTGATCCTGAGTTACATCCTGTATTATACTCCAGAGCTGCACTCACTATTCTGCTGGTGCAGTCACTGTGTACATACATTACTTATCCTGTACTGATCCTGAGTTACATCCTGTATTATACTCCAGAGCTGCACTCACTATTCTGCTGGTGCAGTCACTGTGTACATACATTACTTATCCTGTACTGATCCTGAGTTACATCCTGTATTATACTCCAGAGCTGCACTCACTATATCTGCTGGTGCAGTCACTGTGTACATACATTACATTACTTATCCTGTACTGGATCTCCTGAGTTACATCCTGTATTATACTCCAGAGCTGCACTCACTATTCTGCTGGTGCAGTCACTGTGTACATACATTACTTATCCTGTACTGATCCTGAGTTACATCCTGTATTATACTCCAGAGCTGCACTCACTATTCTGCTGGTGCAGTCACTGTGTACATACATTAACTTATCCTGTACTGATCCTGAGTTACATCCTGTATTATACTCCAGAGCTGCACTCACTATTCTGCTGGTGCAGTCACTGTGTACATACATTACTTATCCTGTACTGAATCCTGAGTTACATCCTGTATTATACTCCAGAGCTGCACTCACTATTCTGCTGGTGCAGTCACTGTGCACATACATTACTTATCCTGTACTGATCCTGAGTTACATCCTGTATTATACTCCAGAGCTGCACTCACTATTCTGCTGGTGCAGTCACTGTGTACATACATTACTTATCCTGTACTGATCCTGAGTTACATCCTGTATTATACTCCAGGGCTGCCACTCACTATTCTGCTGGTGCAGTCCACTGTGTACATACATTACTTATCCTACACTGATCCTGAGTTACATCCTGTATTATACTCCAGAGCTGCACTCACTATTCTGCTGGTGCAGTCACTGTGTACATACATTACTTATCCTGTACTGATCCTGAGTTACATCCTGTATTATACTCCAGAGCTGCACTCACTATTCTGCTGGTGCAGTCACTGTGTACATACATTACTTATCCTACACTGATCCTGAGTTACATCCTGTATTATACTCCAGAGCTGCACTCACTATTCTGCTGGTGCAGTCACTGTGTACATAAATTACTTATCCTGTACTGATCCTGAGTTACATCCTGTATTATACTCCAGAGCTGCACTCACTATTCTGCTGGTGCAGTCACTGTGTACATACATTACTTATCCTGTACTGATCCTGAGTTACATCCTGTATTATACTCCAGAGCTGCACTCACTATTCTGCTGGTGCAGTCACTGTGTACATACATTACTTATCCTGTACTGATCCTGAGTTACATCCTGTATTATACTCCAGAGCTGCACTCACTATTCTGCTGGTGCAGTCACTGTGTACATACATTACTTATCCTGTACTGATCCTGAGTTACATCCTGTATTATACTCCAGAGCTGCACTCACTATTTCTGCTGGTGGCAGTCACTGTGTACATACATTACTTATCCTGTACTGATCCTGAGTTACATCCTGTATTATACTCCAGAGCTGCACTCACTATTCTGCTGGTGCAGTCACTGTTGTACATACATTACTTATCCTGTACTGATCCTGAGTTACATCCTGTATTATACTCCAGAGCTGCACTCACTATTCTGCTGGTGCAGTCACTGTGTACATACATTACTTATCCTGTACTGATCTGAGTTACATCCTGTATTATACTCCAGAGCTGCACTCACTATTCTGCTGGTGCAGTCACTGTGTACATACATTACTTATCCTGTACTGATCCTGAGTTACATCCTGTATTATTACTCCAGAGCTGCACTCACTATTCTGCTGGTGCAGTCACTGTGTACATACATTACTTATCCTGTACTGATCCTGAGTTACATCCTGTATTATACTCCAGAGCTGCACTCACTATTCTGCTGGTGCAGTCACTGTGTACATACATTACTTATCCTGTACTGATCCTGAGTTACATCCTGTATTATACTCCAGAGCTGCACTCACTATTCTGCAGTTTGGTGATGTTTGTGCTGTGGAATCTGTGTAAATTCTCATCTGGCCGTCCTGGTATGTTGGTCATGGGGCAATGATAAGGAATGAGCATTTGGATAAACCACCATGAGTCCGTGCAAAAAGGCCTTAGAGTACGACCAGAAGGCGGAGCTGACCACATGCAGCCCCGCCCACCCACGGATGCCATGTATTCACATGTATTATAATGTTATTACACTATTAGCGCAGAGGACACACCCCTCAGGTTGAGCGCTGCAGATCTCTGATCCATCTCCTCTTCTCCTGGTTTCAGGTCAGGGGTTGTCCAGATCCTCGGGTCACATGGTACAGAAGCGGACAGCCGCTAGTGAGCGGGGGACGGCGCACCGTGGAGCAGAGCACGAGGGGAACCTTCTGCCTCACCATAAAAGACGTCACCGTGGAGGACGGTGGAAAATATACGTGTGAAGCGTCCAATGAGGAGGGAGTGCGACAAGTGACCATCGAACTCACCGTGGAGGGTAAGTCGCCCTCATTGACTTACCGTATACCATGTGACTGGTGGGAGGGGCCAGGGACACGATCCCAGGTCAATCAGTAACTACAATCCCCACTGGACGCACAATGTTCTTATTGTGACAACACGAGAAAAATGTTCAACCTCCAAACGCCCAACATCAGCACACGACCCGATCACATGATCAACCCGCGAACCAGGAAAATGGCGGATAGTGTACACAGCGTGTCCGAGAATTTACCAGGGACATTGGGTTTCTGTAGTCGCCAGACCTGTGATGTCCAGCAGGTGGCGCTGAGCTCACACTGAAGACTCTCATTGCCATGTCTTATGAGCTCGATTCTGCTGACACCTGGCGGATGATGAAGATTCCCGGACTGTCAGGTGTCAGACTCTTACATCCCGCCGTAGACGCTCAGAAGGATATAATTGAGGTTGTGATGTCCTGCCCCAAGAGCTTGCACTCTAATCGCGCTCTCCTCTCTGTTCTCTGTCTTGCAGGTAGCTCGGCCATGAAGTACAGTTTGCCCTCGAGCAGCAGGAGCGCGGGGTGAGCCTCCGGCGTGATGGGTGCAGGGTCCGGACCGCTTTGTTTTTTTATATTTCCCTTGGCGCGGTCGCCTGGTTTTTAACCGTCCAATGAAAACATTTCCCCCCATTAGCTCTTAGCGCGGTGCCAGCCGTATGATCTCCGTGATGGCCGAGCCGCGGATCCGGGGGTGCAGGGAGGGGGTCCCACAGACATGGGGGGATGTGTCCCATACAATCTCCTGCTGGAACGATACCAAGATAAACCTTCCTGGCAGAGACACTCAGGAAAGTGTTCAGTCAGTGACAGTAGCAGAGCAGAAGAGCTTGCAATCTATCCCGCACGGGCTGCCAGTCCAGGCTGACTGTAACTAGGGAATGTGGTATACAAACCCCCAGTTCTCCTTCTGTTACTGGGAAAGCTGGGTGACGACCAACATCGCTAGCATTACAGCCCCAGCAGGAATCCTCACCCAGCTTTCCCAGACACAGATCCACTTTCCTCTACGTCTCTGATTTCATGTATTACTGGACACATTCACCATTCAGGAGTCTGGGAAAGCTGGGTGACAACCGTTACAGCTGGGGGTTGTCAGAGTCATGTCCATGATCCAGCCCCTTGTCCTGGTATAACTGGTCGTATGGGCCGCTCAGCAGTCTGGGAAAGCTGGGTGACAACCAGTGTTAAGGCAGCGATATCGGTTGTCACCCAGCTTTTCACGTCACCAAATTGCAGAAAGTGAAGATGGAATAGATTACGGAGGACGGGATCAGAACCAAGAAACGTTCCTGTTTTATCCTCATCACATTTACAGTGCGTAATTCTCATTGTGACCCTCTGGTTGCTCTTCCTGGCACAGACGGTCAGGGCTACAGAGACCAGTGTGGGGCCACATCAGGACAGGGGCCTCAGGTAGATGAGTCAGAGCTCAGTAGGACCCGCTGTGGAAATGATGGGGAACGGATTTGGTTTTCATTCACTTTGGAACATCATTATGGTTTTACTCTAGTCACATCCAGAGCTGCATTCACCGGATTACACATTAACTGCACCGTGCTACACGGCATTGTGTGAGGCGGATCCTGTTTCCCGTCTCGCACTGCCGTACACCGCCTGGCTGTACACCGCAGGTCCCACTATATAAGTGCTGACTGGTGAAGGTATGGATCAGCAGATGTCTGACTGCAGCTCTGGATCAGGGCTGTGGAGTCGGTAAGCCAAAGCCCCGACTCTGACTCCTCAATTTCCCCCGACTCCCTCATAAATGGCGCAGGTTTAAGTGATAACTTTAAACAAACTTTGCATAAATGAATAGAACATATATATTGTAATCTATGTGTTACTGACATCTTTACTCTTCCAGTATCAGGCTTCTGTCTGGGTACAGATCACTAAGGACCTGATGTATGAACACTGCCCCATAGCAACCAATCACAGCTCCCCTTTCATTTCTCCAGAGCACTGTATGAAATGTAAGGAGAGCTCTGATTGGTTTCTATGGGACAGTTTTCATACATAAGGCCCGAGGTGTTTTACATCAGAGGAAAAGCAAACTAAAACTTGAAGCAGAGAGCACATGCACCGGACAAGTGATTTATACTCGTTTATTGAAAGTTTAGATATACTAAGAAGTACTTGTCTTAAAGGGGTTTTCTCAGCACATTGATTCATTGACTGACAGGCAGTTTGCACTCGCTCTGTCTCCTCAGGCTGTGGGGGGGGGGGGGTCTCCAGCAGTTATTACTCTGACAGAGCAGGAGATTGTGATCTCTAACACAATTCCAGGTAAAGCTTCTCAGTCCTCACAACACTTGGACCTTTTTCTTACTGCAGGTAATCGCTCAGAGCTCAGTCCCATTATTCTTCACGCCAATCAGATAACAGTCTTTCTGGTCTGCAGGTTACCATAGAAACCTGTGTACAGTGAGAGACCTGCTGAACTGTCTATAGTTCATGACTGACCAATGTATTTAGAAAATGTCTTCTTTTACCTGTCCCTTTATGATGAAAGATAATCTTTGTAACTACTGAGAAAACCCCTTTAATCCTGTTTTCTCCAGCAGATCTGAGATGAGTGCAGCCATTACTTCCCAGTGCCGTTTTCCTCTGATCTGTAGCGGAGGAGCTTCATTACTGACATCTACATAAAGGGCAGCACAGTCATCTCTACTGAAAGCCTAGATCCTGAGATCAGGAATAGAACAGACATTTATAGGACATTTCATCATCTTCCCAAATTCTTATGAAAATATATTCAGCACATTCTGCATTGAACTAACTGGACCAATTTATTATATATCTGTGGAGTCGGAGTCGGTCCATTTCATACCGACTCAAACTCCGACTCCACCAAAATGGACACCGACTCCACAGCCCTGCTCTGGATGTGAGTGAAGTATAAACTCATATATTCCCCTCATGTCTCTCCAGGAGCCCATTCGCCGCCCCTCCGATAGAAAACCGGCCAAGTGTTTGGGGAGAGTGTCCCCCTAAATTTGTTACTAAACCGACTCGCCTTGTGGTGAAAGAAGGTCAGACCGGAAGATTCTCATTCAAGATAACCGGGCGACCACAGCCCACCGCCACGTGGAGCAAGGTGAGTGATGCGTGATATCTGTGTCCCTAAGCAGAAGACCCCACACCATGATCTCCGTATCCTCAAAGAGATTGTATAGAGGGGAGCTGCCCACAAAAGAGACACCATAATGTGTGATGTCAGAACGTGGCAGAAAATAAGGGCAACTCCCCCCCCAACAGCAAGTGACTGTGTACATACATTACTTATCCTGTATTATACTCCAGAGCTGCACTCACTATTCTGCTGGTGCAGTCACTGTGTACATACATTACTTATCCTGTACTGATCCTGAGTTACATTCTGTATTATACTCCAGAGCTGCACTCACTATTCTGCTGGTGCAGTCACTGTGTACATACATTACTTATCCTGTACTGATCCTGAGTTACATCCTGTATTATACTCCAGAGCTGCACTCACTATTCTGCTGGTGCAGTCACTGTGTACATACATTACTTATCCTGTATTATACTCCAGAGCTGCACTCACTATTCTGCTGGTGCAGTCACTGTGTACATACATTACTTATCCTGTATTATACTCCAGAGCTGCACTCACTATTCTGCTGGTGCTGTCACTGTGTACATACATTACTTATCCTGTACTGATCCTGAGTTACATGCTGTATTATACTCCAGAGCTGCACTCACTATTCTGCTGGTGCAGTCACTGTGTACATACATTACTTATCCTGTACTGATCCTGAGTTACATCCTGTATTCTACTCCAGAGCTGCACTCACTATTCTGCTGGTGCAATCACTGTGTACATACATTACTTATCCTGTACTGATCCTGAGTTACATGCTGTATTATACTCCAGAGCTGCACTCACTATTCTGCTGGTGCAGTCACTGTGTACATACATTACTTATCCTGTACTGATCCTGAGTTACATCCTGTATTCTACTCCAGAGCTGCACTCACTATTCTGCTGGTGCAGTCACTGTGTACATACATTACTTATCCTGTACTGATCCTGAGTTACATCCTGTATTATACTCCAGAGCTGCACTCACTATTCTGCTGGTGCAGTCGCTGTGTACATACATTACTTATCCTGTACTGATCCTGAGTTACATCCTGTATTATACTCCAGAGCTGCACTCACTATTCTGCTGGTGCAGTCACTGTGTACATACATTACTTATCCTGTACTGATCCTGAGTTAACATCCTGTATTATACTCCAGAGCTGCACTCACTATTCTGCTGGTGCAGTCACTGTGTACATACATTACTTATCCTGTACTGATCCTGAGTTACATCCTGTATTATACTCCAGAGCTGCACTCACTATTCTGCTGGTGCAGTCACTGTGTACATACATTACTTATCCTGTACTGATCCTGAGTTACATCCTGTATTATACTCCAGAGCTGCACTCACTATTCTGCTGGTGCAGTCACTGTGTACATACATTACTTATCCTGTACTGATCCTGAGTTACATCCTGTATTATACTCCAGAGCTGCACTCACTATTCTGCTGGTGCAGTCACTGTGTACATACATTACTTATCCTGTATTATACTCCAGAGCTGCACTCACTATTCTGCTGGTGCAGTCGCTGTGTACATATACAGTATATAGTGCATGGTGTGGATGTGACAATGTGTCTTCTATACATCACAGAACATTACTGTGTGAACCCCCCCCCCCCCCCCACCGCTCCTGTGTTTTCTCTGTTTTTTTACTTTTTGACAATCGTCCAATATAAAGAAATCAGATTTTTTCCGCGCTCCATCAGCTGTCAGGCCGGAGGTTTTCTTTGGATCGGAACGGACGATCCCTGAAAGACGCAGCTCTTTTCATGTTTCCTCTGAGGCTCCTTCTTCACCGTCACATGCCCCGGGTTCTGTGCTGCTTCAAAGTTTACATCTAGATGCATTGCATGACCAAAAGTATGTCTGGCTTCTCCAGTCTCTTCCCTGAGACGAGGCATAGGGACGGCTTCCCCAGTCTCCTCCCTGAGACGAGGCATAGGGCCGGCTTCTCCAGTCTCCTCCCTGAGACGAGGCATAGGGCCGGTTCCTCCAGTCTCCACTCTGAGACGAGGCATAGGGCCGGCTTCTCCAGTCTCTTCCCTGAGACGAGGCATAGGGCTGGCTTCTCCAGTCTCTTCCCTGAGACGAGGCATAGGGCCGGCTTCTCCAGTCTCCTCCCTGAGACGAGGCATAGGGCCGGCTTCTCCAGTTTCCTCTCTGAGACGAGGCATAGGGCTGGCTTCTTCAGTCTCCTCCCTGAGACGAGGCATAGGGCCGGCTTCCCCAGTCTCCTCCCTGAGACGAGGCATAGGGACGGCTTCCCCAGTCTCCTCCCTGAGACGAGGCAGAGGGCCGGCTTCTCCAGTCTCCTCCCTGAGACGAGGCAGAGGGCGGGCTTCTCCAGTCTCCTCCCTGAGACGAGGCATAGGGGCCGGCTTCTCCAGTCTCCTCCCTGAGACAAGGCATAGGGCCGGCTTCTCCAGTCTCCTCCCTGAGACGAGGCATAGGGCCGGCTTCTCCAGTTTCCTCTCTGAGACGAGGCATAGGGCCGGCTTCTCCAGTCTCCTCCCTAAGACGAGGCATAGGGCCGGCTTCTCCAGACTCCTCCCTGAGACGGGCATAGGGCTGGCTTCTCCAGTCTCCTCCCTAAGACGAGGCATAGGGCTGGCTTCTCCAGTCTCCTCCCTAAGACGAGGCATAGGGCCGGCTTCTCCAGACTCCTCCCTGAGACGAGGCATAGGGCCGGCTTCTCCAGACTCCTCCCTGAGACGAGGCATAGGGCTGGCTTCTCCAGTCTCCTCCCTAAGACGAGGCATAGGGCCGGCTTCTCCAGACTCCTCCCTGAGACGAGGCATAGGGCCGGCTTCTCCAGTCTCCTGATGTCTTGTGAACCCAGAGCTGTATTCACACCTCCCGACTCCCGGGTCACCATCTTTATAGCACCGACACTTCGACTTGTTATGTGTACAGACGAGGACACACAGCAGTCTGACGTACAACCAGCTGCACCCACAGAAAGCCTTGCAGGTTAGTTTACGGCTAGCATCGGAATTTCCAGTGTAGCTTTGGATGTGATTGGAGTATAAAGCACAATGTAGCAGCAGAATTGGCTTGAGCACAGGATGTAACTGCAGCTTTGGATGTGAGTTGAGTATAAGATCTGTATCTGCAGAATTGTGATTGCTGCTCTGGGTGTGAGCAGAGTGTAACAGTATTGTAATTTTGATGCTTTTGCTCTGTTGATGTGCAGGACGATGTTCAGCTGCAGAGCGGAGGGCGATATCACATGTCTGACAAGTCCGGCGTTTACTTCCTGGAGATTCACGGAGCGTGTAACACGGATGCCGGGATTTATACCTGTTCTGTGGTGAACAGTTGCGGGAGCAGCGCGGCGTCTGCGGAACTGGTGGTTCAAGGTAAATGGCAGGATGGTGCTGGGGGTGACCTGTCCACTGATGGGTTGTTACAATGTATCAGCGCACATTTCTCTCACGTCCTAGATTTCCTGCACTGATACATTGTACCGAGCCATCAGCTGTGGGAGCAGGTCAGGCCAGCAGACAGGCGTGCCAGTATCGGGAACGTGATGACCGTCTAGGCGCGCTTGTCACGTGATGGATTCGTGTTTCCCTTCCTCTGTACGGTTGATGATTTTGCGGTTGCGACCACATGAAGGGAATTATTACGTCCCACAATTACGACCCCGGGATTTGTATAAAATATCCCTCTCAGCCGATTCCAGCCCGACGCTCCCTCTGGTATATAAGTACCGCCATGGTGGGGGCGTGGCTCGGTCTGCGGGCGTTACCCTGCAATGTCTCCACAGGCGCGCTGCTTTGTTTGTGGAGCCAGATGAAATATCAGAGCGTTCTGTTCCGTGGTCTCCACTGAACCCGACGTTACTCGCCCCCTTTACACGGAATGATCCATCGTTCCTGTCAGTGTTTGGGGACAAATCCTAACTTTCCACGACTCCAGGTAAATATGGAATCCTGCAGTCTTCTATAGACTGACACAACCTGTTCTGTAGAGATCACTTCTCAGCAGTCAGCCCATTATTATCCCAGGCAGGATTACAATGACACCTATATATAAAGGATCCACCAATAGGTAATGTCACAGGTGACGCCCCCTTCCCCCCTGCACATGTCACAGAGCGTGCTCACAAGTCGCAGCGCGTGCTCACAAGTCGCAGAGCGTGCTCACAAGTCGCAGAGCGTGCTCACAAGTCGCAGAGCGTGCTCACAGGTCACAGAGCGTGCTCACAAGTCGCAGAGCGTGCTCACAAGTCGCAGAGCGTGCTCACAAGTCACAGAGCGTGCTCACAAGTCGCAGAGCGTGCTCATAAGTCGCAGAGCGTGCTCACAAGTCGCAGAGCGTGCTCACAAGTCACAGAGCGTGCTCACAGGTCACAGAGCGTGCTCACAGGTCGCAGAGCGTGCTCACAAGTCACAGAGCGTGCTCACAGGTCACAGAGCGTGCTCACAAGTCACAGAGCGTGCTCACAGGTCACAGAGCGTGCTCACAGGTCGCAGAGCGTGCTCACAGGTCACAGAGCGTGCTCACAGGTCACAGAGGGTGCTCACAGGTCACAGAGGGTGCTCACAGGTCACAGAGCATGCTCACAGGTCACAGAGCATGCTCACAGGTCACAGAGCGTGCTCACAAGTCACAGAGCGTGCTCACAATGCTCACCCATTGAAGTCTGTAGGTGATGATCACAGCTCTCTACTACCTTACACAGACCACAAAGCATGCTCACATCTCTCTCCCATAGAATTTAATAGGTGATGGTCATCGTTCTCCTCCTCTCTCTCTGCACAAGTTACAGAGCATGCCCACAATATTCTTCCATAGAGGTCAGTAAGTAGTGGTCACCGCTCTTTTTCTCCGTTCCCCTTCCTGCACAGATCACAGAGCATGCCCACAATATTCTACCATAGAAACCAATAAGTAATGGTAACAACTCTCTTCCCCCCCCCACACCATACCCACAACACTCTCCCAAGTATGAAAGGTTACATCTCTAAAAAGGTCACAGAGCATGCCCACTACACTCAAATAAAAGTCAAGGATTCTTCTCCAGACTACAGGTTTCCATGGTTCATGTGGCTTCTATAAAGCAAATTTCTGATGCTATTCACAACTCGGGCAGGATATCCGCCCTGTAATAATGTAGATATAAAAACAGACATAATAATCAGACGATACTTTCCATGTAAGTGGAGACATCTTGGTTCTGCAGCCGATGTCACCTGTGGGAGGTCTAATATACAGTGGACGCCTCCGCCACGTCCTCCCCCGCGAGGTCACTCTGTTCACATGGCTGAGCTGACAGGTTAGAATGGGGTCACATACTTGTCATATGACACAGGCGGTATTCTGCACGGTGGCTGCAGAATTAAAGATCCGGTCAGTGACCGCCTGGGTCCACGTGACCGGTCAGCTGCGTGGTAGCGGCGCCGTGCACTGATGACGTTTCTGTTCTCTTACAGGATGTGACTGGACGGACGGGTACGTAAAACTCTGCGCATTGCGGCTGCTGTACCGTAAGTCAACCGATCATTGTAGTCGTTATAATCTACAGCTAGAGCCGGTGCAGCCGCCGGACGTGGCACTGAGAACTGACCAGTACCACAGAAGAAGTGGTCCGAGGGGCGGGGAGCGGATGTCCGGCTGTAGGACGATATATATACCGCTGTGATCTGTAGGGTCTGATGCAGTGTGGAGACCACGGACCCTCTCCGATCAGCGGTCTGTGACCGCACCGGGGCTCCCGTCACCTCCGTGGCCTTCCATCAGCTTAGCCTAGGCCAGTGGTGGTAGCTTGTCATATTTTTAAGGCGACCCCCCCCCCCCAGTCTTTATTTTTATTTATTTCCAGAATTTCATCACATCTTGGATCCCCAGGAACGTCTACAAACAAGATGGCGGTCAGTCCACAGGTGGCCACAGATGGCACCCGGAGCCCTCAGGGGGGTGCGGGCAAGACGGATCCTGTCCACAGCAGTAAATGGTCACCGACAAGTTGTGGAAAAGACAAGATTAAGGAACGTTCCAACAGAACGCCTTCTGCACCGCCAGCATCTTCCACGTCTTCCGCGTCTTCCGTGTCCTTAGTTTCTTCCGTGTCTTCCTTGTCCTCGGAATCTCGTTTGTCCAACTCCAAGACTGAGTCTCCGAGAAGGCTTGAGAGAGGCTTAGCTTCGCCCCTTTTGAGCACGGACGTCCCGGGATCTATACGTGGGCTCCGTGAAGAGCAAGGATCCGTGAAGAGCAGCTCCTACACAAAACCTCAGGCCACAAGTTCTGCCAAAGATTCCCCATCCATTGTCTCCCGATACACGGCCTTCCTGGAGTCCAAGGCCAAGCAGTCTGTAAAGGAGAGACCACCTTCCACGGATCCACAGACCCCCACAGTCACCTCATCGGTAAGACCCCCACTGCCACCAAAAGAGGCCCCAGGGGGAGCCAACAAAGAGGTGCGAGCCGTCTCCTCCAGGTACACAAGTAACGTAGAGTCAACCCTCAGACCTCCGTCTACAGCGAGAGGAACCACGACCTCTAAGGAGAAGTCTGAGATCCTGCAGAGCGTTGCTCCACCAGCAGCCACGGAGCTTGGTCCTACGTGGCCAGTGAAGACCAGTGACTGTAGCGCTCATCATCCGCAGGGTTTAGGCTTAGCCTCCAAGAATCCTCCACACGTGTCCACAATGGAGACTTCTCTGAGCTCCATCAAGAAGACTTTGTCTCCAGTCGACTCCAACCCCAAGACGTCTCGTGTTCCACCTGAAGGAACCAGAGCGGAGCCGAGCAGAGGTCCGTCCTGCCAGTCAGTGAGGAGCATCTCCCTGAAGAAAAGTTCCTCAACTTCTCCTCAATCATCTGAGAAGGAAAGTGCTGACCTGAGGCTGCAGCGTCCCCGGAGTCCTGAGGGTGGGGGAGGTGTGGAGAAAACGTCCACGGCTCCTGCAGGATCTCCTCAGGTATCATCCAGCACCATCACCCTGAAGTCTGTGAAGGTTCAGCCGGACACTGACCACGGCCGCCCTGGGACCCGTCACAATGTGGATCACGTGGCGCCCCGGACCCAGAGAGCGTATGATACAAACCAGAAGGGAGCAGCAGAGGCGCAGACATCGGGCTCCGGAAAAGCACCGAACTTTGACCTCGCTCCGTCCAGTCTGGAGGTGTCTGAAGGAGGAGAAGTGGTGTTCGAGTGTAAAGGTATAAGATCTGCAGGGAGCCACGTACAGTGTCCTTATATACAGGGAGCCACGTACAGTGTCCTTATATACAGGGAGCCACGTACAGTGTCCTTATATACAGGGAGCCACGTACAGTGTCCTTATATACAGGGAGCCACGTACAGTGTCCTTATATACAGGGAGCCACGTACAGTGTCCTTATATACAGGGAGCCACGTACAGTGTCCTTATATACAGGGAGCAGTGTACAGTGTCCTTATATACAGGGAGCCACGTACACTGTCCTTATATACAGGGAGCCACGTACAGTGTCCTTAATATACTGGAGCCACGTACAGTGTCCTTATATACAGGGAGCCCTACAGGTTACAGTGTCCTTATATACAGTAGCGGTGTACAGTGTCCTTATATACAGGAGCCGTGACAGTGTCCTTATATCCAGGGAGCCCGTACAGTGTCCTTATATCCAGGGAGCTCCGTACAGTGTCCTTATATCCAGGGAGCTCCGTACAGTGTCCTTATATACAGGGAGCTCCGTACAGTGTCCTTATATACAGGGAGCTCCGTACAGTGTCCTTATATACAGGGAGCTCCGTACAGTGTCCTTATATCCAGGGAGCCATTACAGTGTCCTTATATACAGGGAGCCACGTACAGTGTCCTTATATACAGGGAGCCACGTACAGTGTCCTTATATCCAGGGAGCCACGTACAGTGTCCTTATATACAGGGAGCCACATACAGTGTCCTTATATACAGGGAGCCACGTACAGTGTCCTTATATACAGGGAGCCACGTACAGTGACCTTATATACAGGGAGCCACGTACAGTGTCCTTATATACAGGGAGCCACGTACAGTGTCCTTACCCTTATATACAGGGAGCCACGTACAGTGCCTTATATACAGGGAGCCACGTACATGTCCTTATATACAGGGAGCCACGTACCCAGTGTCCTTATATCCAGGGAGCTCCGTTCAGTGTCCTTATATCCAGGGAGCTCCGTTCAGTGTCCTTATATACAGGGAGCCATGTACAGTGTCCTTATATACAGGGAGCCATGTACAGTGTCCTTATATACAGGGAGCCACGTACAGTGTCCTTATATACAGGGAGCCACGTACAGTGTCCTTATATACAGGGAGCCATGTACAGTGTCCTTATATACAGGGAGCATGTACAGTGTCTTATATACAGGGAGCACGTACAGTGTCCTTATATACAGGGAGCCACGTACAGTGTCCTTATATCCAGGGAGCTCCGTACAGTGTCCTTATATACAGGGAGCCACGTACAGTGTCCTTATATACAGGGAGCCACGTACAGTGTCCTTATATACAGGGAGCCACGTACAGTGTCCTTATATACAGGGAGCCACGTACAGTATTATCACCCTCTAGTGGCAGGAATATGTCCAGGGTAACGTCGCCCTCTAAGTGGCAGGAATATGTCCAGGGTAACGTCGCCCTCTAGTGGCAAGGAATATGTCCAGGGTAACGTCGCCCTCTAGTGGCAGGAATATTTCCAGGGTAAGGGTAACGTCGCCCTCTAGTGGCATGGCCAGGGTAACGTCGCCCTCTAGTGGCAGGAATGTCCAGGGTAAGTCGCCCTCTAGTGGCAGGAATAGTCAGGGTAACGTCGCCCTCTAAGTGGCAGGAATATGTCCAGGGGTAACGTCGCCCTCTAGTTGGCAGGAATATGTCCAGGGTAACGCGTCGCCCTCTAAGTGGCAGGAATATGTCCAGGGTAACGTCGCCCTCTAAGTGGCAGGAATATGTCCAGGGTAACGTCGCCCTCTAGTGGCAGGAATATGTCCAGGGTTGTCCAGTAACGTCGCCCTCTAGTGGCAGGAATATGTCCAGGGTAAGCGTCGCCTCTAGTGGCAGGAATATGTCCAGGGTAACGGTCGCCCTCTAGTGGCAGGAATATGTCCAGGGTAACGTCGCCCTCTAGTGGCAGGAATATGTTCCAGGGTAACGTCGCCCTCTAGTGGCAGGAATATGCCAGGGTAACGTCGCCCTCTAGTGCAGGAATATGTCCAGGGTAACGTCGCCTCTAATTGGCAGGAATATGTCCAGGTAACGTCGCCTCTAGTGGCAGGAATTGGTCCCAGGGTAACGTCGCCCTCTAGTGGCAGGAATATGTCCAGGGTAACGTCGCCCTCTAATTGGCAGGAATATGTCCAGGGTAACGTCGCCCTCTAGTGGCAGGAATATGTCCAGGGTAACGTCGCCCTCTAGTGGCAGGAATATGTCCAGGGTAACGTCGCCCTCTAATTGGCAGGAATATGTCCAGGGTAACGTCGCCCTCTAGTGGCTGAGACACTATTTGTGCAGTGCAGGTTGCTGTATACTCCGCGGCTGCCCCTCTGTCCGTCTTCTGCCCCCAGTGGACACCCCCACCCCAGCATTGTGTAGACTTACCTGTCAGGTGAGCGGGGGGAGGTTCAGTGACGGTTCCTCTTTGTGCCCAGTGTCAGGAGAACCTCCGCCTCATCTTGAATGGTTTAAGGACGGCTCCCGGGTGCAGGGGAAGGAGGGGGTGCTCCTCGGAGAAGGATGCCACCTTCATTCCTTCCACTTGCTGAAGGCACGGACAGAAGACAGCGGCACCTACAGCTGTGACATCTCCAATCTGCACGGTCGCCGCTCCTGCACCTGGAGCCTGAGGGTGAAACGTAAGTGACTTACCGGCCGGGGGATTAGGGGGGCAGGCCCAGCCAATGGGGGCAGCTGTGCCCCAACATCAGACCCCTATATACTGGAGAAGTGTGATCTGCTGGGCGCCCGGTGCTGGGTACAAGTGTGCAGCAGGTGTGTCCACCAGAGGGCGCCGCTCTACAGCTTCATCTATGTGTATGGAAAGTGATAAGCTGTTACTTTATATTGTACTGGTCCTTGGCTACACCATGTCTTATACTCCAGTCACTACCAAAGCTGCATTCATCCTGCTGCTATGTCTTATACTCCAGTCACTACCAAAGCTGCATTCATCCTGCTGCTATGTCTTATACTCCAGTCACTACCAAAGCTGCATTCATCCTGCTGCTATGTCTTATACTCCAGTCACTACCAAAGCTGCATTCATCCTGCTGCTATGTCTTATACTCCAGTCACTACCAAAGCTGCATTCATCCTGCTGTTATGTCTTATACTCCAGTCACTACCAAAGCTGCATTCATCCTGCTGTTATGTCTTATACGCCAGTCACTACCAAAGCTGCATTCATCCTGCTATGTCTTGTACTCCAGTCCCTACCAAAGCTGCATTCATCCTGCTGTTATGTCTTATACTCCAGTCACTACCAAAGCTGCATTCATCCTGCTGTTTATGTCTTATACTCCAGTCACTACCAAAGCTGCATTCATCCTGCTGTTTTTACCCCAAGCTGCATTCCCTTATGTCTTATACTCCAGTCACTACCAAAGCTGCATTCATCCTGCCTGCTATGTCTTATACTCCAGTCACTACCAAAGCTGCATTCATCCTGCTGTTATGTCTTATACTCCAGTCCCTACCAAAGCTGCATTCATCCTGCTGCTATGTCTTATACTCCAGTCCCTACCAAAGCTGCATTCATCCTGCTGTTATGTCTTATACTCCAGTCACTACCAAAGCTGCATTCATCCTGCTGCATAATACATACTACATTGTGCAGCACCCTAAGCCAAGTGAAGTGCAATATTCCGCACTCCCCTTCCTTACACTTCCTCTTTTGTCATTTCAGCCGCACCGTTCGCTCCGCATTTTTCTCAGGTCTTAAAGGGCCGAACCTTGATGGAAGGAGAAGACCTTGTCCTGAGCTGCAGCGTGCGCGGAGATCCACAGCCGGAGATCAGCTGGTTGTTAAATAGTAAGAGCCGCTCCGCGTGTGCGAATGTCCGTGTGAGAGCGCGCCGGTCCGACTCAGGATCAATACAGAATAAGTAATGTATGTACACAGTGACTGCACCAGCAGAATAGAGAGTGCAGCTCTGGAGTATAATACAGGATGTAACTCAGGATCAGTACAGGATAAGTAATGTATGTACACAGTGACTGCACCAGCAGAATAGAGAGTGCAGCTCTGGAGTATAATACAGGATGTAACTCAGGATCAGTACAGGATAAGTAATGTATGTACACAGTGACTGCACCAGCAGAATAGAGAGTGCAGCTCTAGAGTATAATACAGGATGTAAGTCAGGATCAGTACAGGATAAGTAATGTATGTACACAGTGACTGCACCAGCAGAATAGTGAGTGCAGCTCTGGAGTATAATACAGGATGTAACTCAGGATCAGTACAGGATAAGTAATGTATGTACACAGTGACTGCACCAGCAGAATAGTGAGTGCAGCTCTGGAGTATAATACAGGATGTAACTCAGGATCAGTACAGGATAAGTAATGTATGTACACAGTGACTGCACCAGCAGAATAGTGAGTGCAGCTCTGGAGTATAATACAGGATGTAACTCAGGATCAGTACAGGATAAGTAATGTATGTACATAGTGACTGCACCAGCAGAATAGTGAGTGCAGCTCTGGAGTATAATACAGGATGTAACTCAGGATCAGTACAGGATAAGTAATGTATGTACACAGTGACTGCACCAGCAGAATAGTGAGTGCAGCTCTGGAGTATAATACAGGATGTAACTCAGGATCAGTACAGGATAAGTAATGTATGTACACAGTGACTGCACCAGCAGAATAGTGAGTGCAGCTCTGGAGTATAATACAGGATGTAACTCAGGATCAGTATAGGATAAGTAATGTATGTACACAGTGACTGCACCAGCAGAATAGTGAGTACAGCTCTGGAGTATAATACAGGATGTAACTCAGGATCAGTACAGGATAAGTAATGTATGTACACAGTGACTGCACCAGCAGAATAGTGAGTGCAGCTCTGGAGTATAATACAGGATGTAACTCAGGATCAGTACAGGATAAGTAATGTATGTACACAGTGACTGCACCAGCAGAATAGTGAGTGCAGCTCTGGAGTATAATACAGGATGTAACTCAGGATCAGTACAGGATAAGTAATGTATGTACACAGTGACTGCACCAGCAGAATAGAGAGTGCAGCTCTGGAGTATAATACAGGATGTAACTCAGGATCAGTACAGGATAAGTAATGTATGTACACAGTGACTGCACCAGCAGAATAGAGAGTGCAGCTCTGGAGTATAATACAGGATGTAACTCAGGATCAGTACAGGATAAGTAATGTATGTACACAGTGACTGCACCAGCAGAATAGAGAGTGCAGCTCTAGAGTATAATACAGGATGTAAGTCAGGATCAGTACAGGATAAGTAATGTATGTACACAGTGACTGCACCAGCAGAATAGTGAGTGCAGCTCTGGAGTATAATACAGGATGTAACTCAGGATCAGTACAGGATAAGTAATGTATGTACACAGTGACTGCACCAGCAGAATAGTGAGTGCAGCTCTGGAGTATAATACAGGATGTAACTCAGGATCAGTACAGGATAAGTAATGTATGTACATAGTGACTGCACCAGCAGAATAGTGAGTACAGCTCTGGAGTATAATACAGGATGTAACTCAGGATCAGTACAGGATAAAGTAATGTATGTACACAGTGACTGCACCAGCAGAATAGTGAGTGCAGCTCTGGAGTATAATACAGGATGTAACTCAGGATCAGTACAGGATAAGTAATGTATGTACACAGTGACTGCACCAGCAGAATAGTGAGTGCAGCTCTGGAGTATAATACAGGATGTAACTCAGGATCAGTACAGGATAAGTAATGTATGTACACAGTGACTGCACCAGCAGAATAGTGAGTGCAGCTCTGGAGTATAATACAGGATAAGTAATGTATGTACACAGTGACTGCACCAGCAGAATAGTGAGTGCAGCTCTTGGTACATGTAGGCCATTCTCTTTTGTAGCTCACCCGCAGTTCCACTGTTGACCACATGGGGGCACCACTGCTCTGATGCTGCAGTTTATTTGCAGAAATTCACATTTTTGCGCTTTTTGAATGATTTGTCTGTTTTGATGATTTTTCCTGTTACATTTAGATTCATGTGGATGAACTTGTCTCTGGTTGTCAATCACTTTTAGTTAATTTCGGAATCACTTTGCCCCCCTTCCCCCATAGATCAGCCCATCCGATATGCCCATGCCACCTACGAAGATGGGACCGCAGAGCTGACGGTGCGGGGTGCTCTACCTGAGGATCGGGGCGTCTACACCTGCCTGGCACAGAACAGCCTTGGATCGGCCTCCTGCAGCGCGACCGTGACCGTGGCTGGTGAGTCGCTCCTTCCGCCAATAAGACGAGACTGTAGATCTATAAATAAAGCTTCAAACACGCTGCTGCCATCCGCTCACCTACTGTGTGTCACTTCTTCCACATTTCAAGATCTCTGCTTCCTGTCAGTAAATAATAACATCCCTGTCGACATCAAAAGGCTAAGGCTACTTGCACACTTGCGTTTGCAGGATCCGTTTGTATTATCTTTTACATAGCAAAGATGGATCCGTCCTCATTCACTTACATTGTGAGCCATGACGGACCAGTTTGGATCAGTTTCTTCATGTGGACACTAAAGAGCAGCGAGCAGCGTATTAGTGTCCGCCTCCAAAACGGAACGGAGACTGAACTGAAGCAAAACTGATGCATTCTGAACGGATCCTTTTCCATTCAGAATGCATTAGGACAAAACTGATCAGTTCAGGACCGTTTGTGAGAGCCTGGGACGGAAAACACAAGTGTGAAAGTAGCCTTAAAAGAATTCGGCCTGAATGCTGCTCCCAGCTGAGGGTTTGTTACAATTGTATCCAGTCTAGAGAATCCTCTGTGAGCTCTACATGGCTCCTGCCCTGAGAGTTTGTTACAAGGTATCAGTGCAGGTAAACTGCATTGTTCTGAATAGAAACCACTGTAACAAATGATCAGCTGTGAGAAGCCTCCGGATATAAAGAGAGTCTTTCCATTCAATGACAGCAATCAGAAAGATTGGAAATAAAGGCACAAAACCCATCAGAAATCAGCAGCTGTGCATTATACCATGTATCATCCTGATGGGAGTGATGTCACCAGTCTTTATACTCTGTCTGATGGGAGTGATGTCACCAGTCTTTATACTCTGTCTGATGGGAGTGATGTCACCAGTCTTTATACTCTGTCTGATGGGAGTGATGTCACCAGTCTTTATACTCTGTCTGATGGGTGTGATTACTTTTGCAGCCGACCCTGTGAGTGCTCAGCGTCTCCGCTCAGAGGTTGGCGATCGCCCTCGCCATCTGCGCCATTATACCAGTCATTACTGCCGCAGGATCCATCAGATGATGTAATCGGGGGTCTGATTGAGGTGAAGGAGGCATAAACGTGTATAACGGGCGGCTTCAGAGAAAGCAATTGGGCTGAGATGCAACTTTCTACCTCCCTCCATGTGGTGGGGACTAGGAGGCAGAATCTGGGGGTCTCCTCGCTGAGGACCATATATATATATATATACAGGGAGGAGAGGGGATTTAATGGCCGGTAGCTGGAATTCCTGATTAATCCCCGGGATGAAGAAAGAAAACCAGTGGAAAATGTCTCCCGGCTCCGGCACAAATCACCACGGAACATAAACATAAAGACGCGCATTACTGTCATGTATTTACCGTAAGCAGAACCCGGCCGCGGATCTGGAAGTCGTCGGTGACATGTAGGATTAATGTGCAGCGATCCGGGGGGGATAAGCGGCACCTGACGCCGCTCCTCTCTGCCTATAATGGGGAAACTATGAGATTCACGCTGGAAACATTCATCTGCAGGGCTGCAAATGTACCCCGTAATCTTCCCCAGTGCCGGGGGTGGGGGGGGGAGGGGCCCCGATATCTCCCCAGAAGCCGTTACTGGTTCAGAAGAAACAGGGGCCACAGACGTGTTTCTATGATTTACAGCCCGGGCTCCAGACTGATACATTGTAACAGACCATTAGAACAGGCTGTTGGATACAGATGTAACAAACTCTCTTCACTGACAGCAAGCAGATATACTAACAGTGGTGAGGAGTGAAGCTCATACACGAGGAGGTTGGAGGACGTTTCAGTCTACAGTTCATTGCAGAGCTCTGGGTGAATGCTGGGAGTGATACTCCTACACCTGTCCCTTTGGTTGCTCCATGGTGGGAGTGCGGATGGACAGGACGCGGAGGGGGGTCAGCTGGACAGAGCCGTGGTTCTCCCGCTGTGGACGACTGGGCCCCCCGAATTTCTTGCAGCTTCCACCGTTGCCGTGTGGCTTATCGTGGCGCAGGTGGCGGCGCGCTCGTCATAATCTCATTACTAGGACAAGGCTTCCTCTCAATCCAGGGAAATCCGGAGCAGCATCTGCCCCGCAGGATGGACTGTGCCTGCGCCCGGCACCTGGAGCGTTACACCGAGCGCGGTACGGGGTGGACGGTAGGAGTTGTAGTCTTAGATCCACTGTGGACGTTCAGTGTTATCCTCCTCAGCCCCTGAGGTTACTGCGGATAATTCTGTGACGTCCACCATACTTTACCTACCGTGTTAGGTGTGACATTGTAGTGGACAGGACGTGGAGAAATCCCGCATCTGCGGCCGCACGGAGGAAGGTGCGGATTTCTGACTGTCCCCATTTACTGAAAAAAAGCTGCGGCAAGGAAGCAGACGCAGAGCGGACTGTGTGCGGCTGACCTCTGCCTCCGGTCTGCAGGTGTGAATACGGATCCACCTGCCTTATTAGATAAACGTCCTGTTCTCACGCATCACAAATCCTGCGCTATTTTGTCTGGACCAGGTTTATATCACTTGTACATTCACGTCATTTTGCTCCATTTTCAATAGTAAATCTGCCCCCAAAAATTCCTCACTGTTTCCCAGATCTCTGCTTGCTGTCAGTGAATGATGACATTCTTGTTTAAAGGGGTTTTCACTAGGATATGCCCCCATTGACCCTCACCTACACCAAGAACGGAGCCCTGAAAGTGGTGGAGGGCACACTGCGCATGCGCAGCCTCCCTCCAATCATTTCTACGGGGCCGCCGAATCTAGCTGAGCACTGGTTCAGTCGGCCCCATAGAAACACAAGCGCGGCGTGTTCCCATTCACTTCTATGGGGAGACCCAGGGTCCTCCTGCCACTACTTTCCCCGCTCCAGTCTCAATATAGGTGCTGGACCCGCCACCTATCAGACAATGGGGGCATATCCTACCCCATACTCTCCCATTGTTTCAGATGGGAATAACCCTTTAAGTTCAAGGGGCTGAGGAAATGTTGTCACAACACAATGTATCAGTGCAGGTAAAATGTAACAGTTAATCAGATGTGTTTAGCTCACAGAAGATACATCGTAACAAACACAAAGGGGGGAATTTATCATGAGGGGAATACCTGACGTCAGTTTTGCTGGAGTCTTCCTTGTCCTACTTTATGTCACGTTTATTAAGTGTCTCGTGTGATAAATTGGTCTCATCCTTGGACCTAACACTTGTCTGGAGAAGCTCCTCCTGGAGTGAGGCTCATTAACATACATAACCACACCCACTTCCCCCAGTGGTGTAAAAATGCAAAAAGTTGCAAAAGTCAGAATTCTGGAGTGAAGTCTGTCTGATCGCTGCGATCGCTCTCTGTACCGATGCCGTTTATCGACTTCTCTGCGTTTCCTGTGGAGATGAGGAAATAACTTTACAGACGTCATTTTTGTAAAGTTCTGCGACCGTCACATGACCGGATCGGGGCGCTGCGTTACCTGTAGGGGCGGGCGCTGCTCCTGACCTTCATATGTGTTTAACGCTGAGTTTATCCTTTAATCCTTTTACAATGAGGTCTGAACCGCCATGTGAGCATCTGTCCAGGAGCTGAGTGTCCGGGGAGGGGGCGCAGCGAGGGGCCTGTACCCCATCACAGGGTTAGAGAGCAATATGGGGGTGCCAGGATAACAAGGGTGCAGGAGGGTTATTGGGGGGGGGGGGCAGTGCACAGAGGAATATGGAGAAACATGACACTGTACAGGGGTGCAGGACGGTGTACAGAGGATTACAGGGGTGCAGGGCGGTGCACAGAGGATTACAGGGGTGCAGGACGGTGTACAGAGGATTACAGGGGTGCAGGACGGTGTACAGAGGATTACAGGGGTGCAGGACGGTGTACAGAGGATTACAGGGGTGCAGGACGGTGTACAGAGGACTACAGGGGTGCAGGACGGTGTACAGAGGATTACAGGGGTGCAGGACGGTGTACAGAGGATTACAGGGGTGCAGGACAGTGTACAGAGGATTACAGGGGTGCAGGACAGTGTACAGAGGATTACAGGGGTGCAGGACAGTGCACAGAGGATTACAGGGGTGCAGGACGGTGTACAGAGGATTACAGGGGTGCAGGACTGTGTACAGAGGATTACAGGGGTGCAGGACGGTGTACAGGATTACAGGGGCAGGGTGTACAGAGATTACAGGGTGCAGGACGGTGTACAGAGGATTACAGGGGTGCAGGACTGTGTACAGAGGATTACAGGGGTGCAGGATGGTGCACAGGATTACAGGGGTGCAGGACAGTGCTCAGTGGATTACAGGGGTGCAGGACAGTGCACAGAGGATTACAGGGGTGCAGGACGGTGCACAGAGGATTACAGGGGTGCAGGACGGTGTACAGAGGATTACAGGGGTGCAGGACTGTGTACAGAGGATTACAGGGGTGCAGGACAGTGCACAGAGGATTACAGAGGTGCAGGACAGTGCACAGAGGATTACAGGGGTGCAGGACGGTGTACAGAGGATTACAGGGGTGCAGGACGGTGTACAGAGGATTACAGGGGTGCAGGATGGTGTACAGAGGATTACAGGGGTGCAGGACGGTGCACAGGATTACAGGGGCGCAGGACGGTGCACAGAGGATTACAGGGGCGCAGGACGGTGTACAGAGGATTACAGGGGCGCAGACGGTGCACAGAGGATTACAGGGGTGCAGGACGGTGTACAGAGGATTACAGGGGTGCAGGACGGTGTACAGAGGATTACAGGGGTGCAGGACGGTGCACAGGATTACAGGGGCGCAGGACGGTGCACAGAGGATTACAGGGGTGCAGGACGGTGCACAGAGGATTACAGGGGTGCAGGACGGTGCACAGAGGATTACAGGGGTGCAGGACGGTGCACAGAGGATTACAGGGGTGCAGGACAGTGCACAGAGGATTACAGGGGTGCAGGACGGTGTACAGAGGATTACAGGGGCGCAGGACGGTGTACAGAGGATTACAGGGGCGCAGGACGGTGTACAGAGGATTACAGGGTTGCAGGACGGTGTACAGAGGATTACAGGGGTGCAGGACGGTGCACAGAGGATTACAGGGGTGCAGGACGGTGTACAGAGGATTACAGGGGTGCAGGACGGTGTACAGAGGATTACAGGGGTGCAGGACGGTGTACAGAGGATTACAGGGGTGCAGGACGGTGCACAGGATTACAGGGGCGCAGGACGGTGCACAGAGGATTACAGGGGCGCAGGACGGTGTACAGAGGATTACAGGGGTGCAGGACGGTGCACAGAGGATTACAGGGGTGCAGGACAGTGCACAGAGGATTACAGGGGTGCAGGACGGTGTACAGAGGATTACAGGGGTGCAGGACTGTGTACAGAGGATTACAGGGGTGCAGGACGGTGCACAGGATTACAGGGGCGCAGGACGGTGCACAGAGGATTACAGGGGCGCAGGACGGTGCACAGAGGATTACAGGGGCGCAGGACGGTGCACAGAGGATTACAGGGGCGCAGGACGGTGCACAGAGGGATTACAGGGGTGCAGGACAGTGCACAGAGGATTACAGGGGCGCAGGACAGTGTACAGAGGATTACAGGGGCGCAGGACGGTGTACAGAGGATACAGGGGCGCAGGACGGTGTACAGAGGATTACAGGGGTGCAGGACGGTGCACAGAGGATTACAGGGGGGCAGGACAGTGCACAGAGGATTACAGGGGTGCAGGACGTGTACAGAGGATTAACAGGGGTGCAGGACTGTGTACAGAGGATTACAGGGGTGCAGGACGGTGCACAGGATTACAGGGGCGCAGGACGGTGCACAGAGGATTACAGGGGCGCAGGACGGTGCACAGAGGATTACAGGGGCGCAGGACGGTGCACAGAGGATTACAGGGGTGCAGGACGGTGCACAGAGGATTACAGGGGTGCAGGACAGTGCACAGAGGATTACAGGGGCGCAGGACGGTGCACAGAGGATTACAGGGGCGCAGGACGGTGTACAGAGGATTACAGGGGCGCAGGACGGTGTACAGAGGATTACAGGGTTGCAGGATGGTGTACAGAGGATTACAGGGACGCAGGACAGTGTACAGAGGATTACAGGGGTGCAGGACAGTGTACAGAGGATTACAGGGGTGCAGGACCAGTGCACAGAGGATTACAGGGGTGCAGGACGGTGTACAGAGGATTACAGGGGTGCAGGACGGTGCACAGAGGATTACAGGGGTGCAGGACGGTGTACAGAGGATTACAGGGGTGCAGGACGGTGTACAGAGGATTACAGGGGTGCAGGACGGTGCACAGAGGATTACAGGGGTGCAGGACAGTGTACAGAGTATTACAGGGGTGCAGGACGGTGCACAGAGGATTACAGGGGTGCAGGACGGTGCACAGAGGATTACAGGGGTGCAGGACGGTGCACAGGATTGTGGGGGTGCAGGATGGTGCACAGAGTATTACAGGGGTGCAGGACGGTGCACAGAGGATTACAGGGGTGCAGGACGGTGCACAGGATTGTGGGGGTGCAGGACGGTGCACAGAGTATTACAGGCGTGCAGGACGGTGTACAGGATTACAGGGGTGCAGGACGGTGTACAGAGGATTACAGGGGTGGCAGGACGGTGTACAGAGGATTACAGGGGTGCAGGACAGTGTACAGAAGATTACAGGGGTGCAGGACAGTGCAGCAGAGGATTACAGGGGTGCAGGGACAGTGCACAGAGGATTACAGGGGTGCAGGACAGTGTACAGAAGGATTACAGGGGTGCAGGACAATGTACAGAGGATTACAGGGGTGCAGGACGGTGTACAGAGGATTACAGGGGTGCAGGACGGTGCACAGAGGATTACAGGGGTGCAGGACGGTGCACAGAGGATTACAGGGTGCAGGACAGTGTACAGAGTATTACAAGGGGTGCAGGACGGTGCACAGAGGATTACAGGGGTGCAGGACGGTGCACAGAGTATTACAGGGGTGCAGGACGGTGTACAGAGGATAACAGGGTGCAGGACAGTGTACAGAGGATTACAGGGGTGCAGGACGGTGCACAGAGGATTACAGGGGTGCAGGACAGTGTACAGAGGATTACAGGGGTGCAGGACAGTGCACAGAGGATTACAGGGGTGCAGGACGGTGTACAGAGGATTACAGGGGTGCAGGACTGTGTACAGAGGATTACAGGGGTGCAGGATGGTGGCACAGGATTACAGGGGTGCAGGACAGTGCTCAGAGGATTACAGGGGTGCAGGACAGTGCACAGAGGATTACAGGGGTGCAGGACGGTGTACAGAGGATTACAGGGTTGCAGGACGGTGTACAGAGGATTACAGGGGTGCAGGACGGTGCACAGAGGATTACAGGGGTGCAGGACGGTGTACAGAGGATTACAGGGGTGGCAGGACGGTGTACAGAGGATTACAGGGGTGCAGGACGGTGTACAGAGGATTACAGGGGTGCAGGACGGTGGCACAGGATTACAGGGGCGCAGGACGGTGCAACAAGAGGATTACAGGGGCGCAGGACGGTGTACAGAGGATTACAGGGGTGCAGGACGGTGCACAGAGGATTACAGGGGTGCAGGACGGTGCACAGAGGATTACAGGAGTGCAGGACGGTGCACAGAGGATTACAGGGGTGCAGGACGGTGTACAGAGGATTACAGGGGTGCAGGACGGTGTACAGAGGATTACAGGTGTGCAGGACGGTGCACAGAGGATTACAGGGGTGCAGGACGGTGTACAGAGGATTACAGGGGTGCAGGACTGTGTACAGAGGATTACAGGGCTGCAGGACGGTGCACAGAGGATTACAGGGGTGCACATAGGGTAATTGTAGCTCCAAACTTTCAGTGTTCTTTCATTTTCCTGAAGTCTGCAGCCCTCTGTGTTCCTGGGGGATGGGGTGAAGTCTGCAGCACATTCCCCCCTGTGGCAGTGATGAGCTGCAGGTTCCCCTGATGCTGGAAATTTCATAACATGAGCTTTGTACCTGCAGCGAGCAGTCACTGGGGAGATTAATGGCCTGCGGGCCCCCGGCTGTGGTGGAGACCATAGATGGTAAGGAGAGCGGCGCCCAGGTCGCCTTCTTCCCAGTTTCCTGCTCGCTCTGCCAGGGATTCCTCCGCCGCTTCTGTCAGAGACTAAACAGCGGATTCTTCACGGCTGATGGACGCGGAGGAAACGTCCTGCGCAGTGAGCGGCCGGGGACGCCACCGAATGATGGAGGGCCGGCATCCGCTGTAGCGTTTTTTGCAGCGTTTTTATGGGGTGGGTTTTGGCGGTCAGATGCCGCCATACTGTTTTTGTCCAGGATATTTAAGCGCTTGTAGAGAATTTTTATAGCATTTTTACAAGTTCTATGGGAAAAACGCCACCAGCCCCAAAAATGGTAAAAAAACCAAACGCTGTCAAAATGTCACGAAGCCGCCGCGTGTGAACGCTGCACCTCGTGCGCACAGAATGTCGCGGTTTCGGGGTCGCGGTCACTTCTCACTGTCATTCATGCACCAGGAGGCTCAGGATGAGCAGAGCTCTACGTCTCACTCAGATGGGGAAGGACGGCAAATATTGAGAATCCACATATAAATCCTGTGATTTCAGCGTCTGGGCCTGTGTGGTGGGAGGAGCCTCCGGTTTTTCCCGTGGGGGCACATACTTCTCTCCAACGATCAGACAGAGAGAAGAGCAGAAATCTACAGTCCGAGGTCAAACGCAGCGATAATCGTGAGAGGGTTAGAATGAATCCTCCGCTGCATGTCCTGTACTCCTGTCACCCCCAGAGCTGCAGTCCATATTCTGCCCTTACAGTATATCTTATACTCCTGTCACCCCCAGAGCTGCAGTCCATATTCTGCCCTTACAGTATATCTTATACTCCTGTCACCCCCAGAGCTGCAGTCCATATTCTGCCCTTACAGTATATCTTATACTCCTGTCACCCCCAGAGCTGCAGTCCATATTCTGCCCTTACAGTATATCTTATACTCCTGTCACCCCCAGAGCTGCAGTCCATATTCTGCCCTTACAGTATATCTTATACTCCTGTCACCCCCAGAGCTGCAGTCCATATTCTGCCCTTACAGTATATCTTATACTCCTGTCACCCCCAGAGCTGCAGTCCATATTCTGCCCTTACAGTATATCTTATACTCCTGTCACCCCCAGAGCTGCAGTCCATATTCTGCCCTTACAGTATATCTTATACTCCTGTCACCCCCAGAGCTGCAGTCCATATTCTGCCCTTACAGTATATCTTATACTCTTGTCACCCCAGAGCTGCAGTCCATATTCTGCCCTTACAGTATATCTTATACTCTTGTCACCCCAGAGCTGCAGTCCATATTCTGCCCTTACAGTATATCTTATACTCCTGTCACCCCCAGAGCTGCAGTCCATATTCTGCCCTTACAGTATATCTTATACTCCTGTCACCCCAGAGCTGCAGTCCATATTCTACCCTTACAGTATATCTTATACTCCTGTCACCCCCAGAAGCTGCAGTCCAAATTCTACCCTTACAATGTATCTTATACTCCTGTCACCCCCAGAGCTGCAGTCCATATTCTGCCCTTACAGTATATCTTATACTCCTGTCACCCCAGAGCTGCAGTCCATATTCTGCCCTTACAGTATATCTTATACTCCTGTCACCCCCAGAGCTGCAGTCCATATTCTGCCCTTACAGTATATCTTATACTCCTGTCACCCCCAGAGCTGCAGTCCATATTCTGCCCTTACAGTATATCTTATACTCCTGTCACCCCCAGAGCTGCAGTCCATATTCTGCCCTTACAGTATATCTTATACTCTGTCACCCCCAGAGCTGCAGTCCATATTCCTGCCCCTCACAGTATATCTTATACTCTTGTCACCCCCAGAGCTGCAGTCCATATTCTGCCCTTACAGTATATCTTATACTCCTGTCACCCCCAGAGCTGCAGTCCATATTCTGCCCTTACAGTATATCTTATACTCCTGTCACCCCAGAGCTGCAGTCCATATTCTGCCCTTACAGTATATCTTATACTCCTGTCACCCCAGAGCTGCAGTCCATATTCTGCCCTTACAGTATATCTTATACTCCTGTCACCCCAAGAGCTGCAGTCCATATTCTGCCCTTACAGTATATCTTATACTCCTGTCACCCCCAGAGCTGCCCTTACAATATGAGATGAGTAAGGGCTGCAGGGAGTCACTTACCACCCTGTGTAGGTCTGTGGCAGACGCAGGGTTGTTTGTGCTCCTGTTTTCTCATGGACGGCACTTATCTGCACTGATACATTGTAACAACCCCCCAGCAGTGGCACCAATCTCTGTCCTGGACTCCAGGGTGATGATACTTATCTGCACTGACACATTGTAACAACCCCTCAGCAGTGGGATCAGGATGCTTCTGGATGTATACCTGTTTCTGTTCTCTGACAGCAAGCAGAGTGTGAGAGAGGTACACCAGCAGTGACAGAAGGCAGGGTGGCTGGTGCGGTGCAGTCCTGTCATCGCGGCTGATTTGTTGCAGCGCGCCTCTGTCTGCTCCAGACGGTGAAGGGTTAACCCCGCCGGGGGCGGCACATTTCTCCGGCTGCCGTTTCCCACTTTTTATTTTGTGTCCCGTCTATTTTTGCCATTTGCTGAGATGGGAAAATCTCAGAAGTCGGATTGTGGAATCTTCGCCAGTTTCCAGTCGCGGTATTTATAAACCGTCGGGTAATTTACGCCGCGCTCAGCGCCACGATTTATTGTCTTCCCCACCTGGAACACCTGGAGGCGGCCAGTCCTGGTCCTGGTCCATATGTCAGTAAATCTGATGCCAGTCCTGATCCATATGTCAGTAAATCTGATGCCGTCCTGGTCCATATGTCATAATTCTGATGCCAGTCCTGGTCCATATGTCAGTAAATCTGATGCCAGTCCTGGTCCATATGTCAGTAAATCTGATGCCAGTCCTGGTCCATATGTTAGTAAATCTGATGCCAGTCCTGGTCCATGTGTCAGTAAATCTGATGCCAGTCCTGGTCCATATGTTAGTAAATCTGATGCCAGTCCTGGTCCATGTGTCAGTAAATCTGATGCCGTCCTGGTCCATATGTCAGTAAATCTGATGCCAGTCCTGGTCCATATGTCATAAATCTGATGCCAGTCCTGGTCCATGTGTCAGTAAATCTGATGCCGTCCTGGTCCATATGTCAGTAAATCTGATGCCAGTCCTGGTCCATATGTCATAAATCTGATGCCAGTCCTGGTCCATATGTCATAAATCTGATGCCAGTCCTGGTCCATGTGTCCAGTAAATCTGATGCCAGTCCTGGTCCATGTGTCAGTAAATCTGATGCCAGTCCTGGTCCATATGTTAGTAAATCTGATGCCAGTCCTGGTCCATGATGTCAGTAAATCTGATGCCAGTCCTGGTCCATATGTCAGTAAATCTGATGCCAGTCCTGGTCCATATGTCATAAATCTGATGCCAGTCCTGGTCCATATGTCAGTAAATCTGATGCCAGTCCTGGTCCATATGTCATAAATCGGATGCCTAGTCCTGGTCCATTATGTCAGTAAATCTGATGCCAGTTCCTGGTCCATATGTCCAGTAAATCTGATGCCGTCCTGCGTCCATATGTCAGTAAATCTGATGCCAGTCCTGGTCCATATGTCAGTAAATCTGATTGCCAGTCCTGGATCCATATGTCAGTAAATCTTGATGCCAGTCCCTGGTCCATATGTCAGTAAATCTGATGCCTAGTCCTGGTCCATATGTCAGTAAATCTGATGCCAGTTCTGGTCCATATGTCATAAATCTGATGCCAGTCCTGGTCCATGTGTCAGTAAATCTGATGCCAGTCCTGGTCCATATGTCATAAATCTGATGCCAGTCCTGGTCCTTATGTCAGTAAATCTGATGCCAGTCCCTGATCCATATGTCAGTAAATCTGATGCCAGTCCTGGTCCATATGTCAGTAAATCTGATGCCAGTCCTTGGTCCATATGTCAGTAAATCTGATGCCAGTTCCTGGTCCATATGTCAGTAAATCTGATCCAGTCCTGGTCCATATGTCAGTAAATCTGATGCCAGTCCTGGTCCATATGTCAGTAAATCTGATGCCGTCCTGGTCCATATGTCAGTAAATCTGATGCCAGTCCTGGTCCATATGTCAGTAAATCTGATGCCGTCCTGGTCCATATGTCAGTAAATCTGATGCCAGTCCTGGTCCATATGTCAGTAAATCTGATGCCGTCCTGGTCCATATGTCAGTAAATCTGATGCCAGTCCTGGTCCATATGTCAGTAAATCTGATGCCAGTCCTGGTCCATATGTCAGTAAATCTGATGCCAGTCCTGGTCCATATGTCAGTAAATCTGATGCCAGTCCTGGTCCATATGTCAGTAAATCTGATGCCAGTCCTGGTCCATATGTCAGTAAATCTGATGCCAGTCCTGATCCATATGTCAGTAAATCTGATGCCAGTCCTGGTCCATATGTCAGTAAATCTGATGCCAGTCCTGGTCCATATGTCAGTAAATCTGATGCCAGTCCTGGTCCATATGTCAGTAAATTGATGCCAGTCCTGGTCCATATGTCAGTAAATCTGATGCCAGTCCTGGTCCATATGTCAGTAAATCTGATGCCAGTCCTGGTCCATATGTCAGTAAATCTGATGCCGTCCTGGTCCATATGTCAGTAAATCTGATGCCAGTCCTGGTCCATATGTCAGTAAATCTGATGCCAGTCCTGGTCCATATGTCAGTAAATCCAGTGGTCCATATGTCAGTAAATCTGATGTCCATATGTCCTGATCCAATGTCAGTAATCTGATGCCAGTCCTGGTCCATATGTCAGTAATCTGATGCCAGTCCTGGTCCCATATTCAGTAAAATCTGATGCCAGTCCTGTCCATATGTCAGTAAATCTGATGCCAGTCCTGGTCCATATGTCAGTAAATCTGATGCCAGTCCTGATCCATATGTCAGTAAATCTGATGCCAGTCCTGGTCCATATGTCAGTAAATCTGATGCCAGTCCTGTATCCATATGTCCATAGTAAAATCTGATGCCAGTCCTGGTCCATATGTCAGTAAATCTGATGCATCCTGGTCATGCCATAAATCTATGCCAGTCCTGGTCCATAGTTGTCAGTAAAATCTGATGCCAGTCCTGGTCCATATGTCAGTAAATCTGATGCCAGTCCTGGTCCATATGTCAGTAAATCTGATGCCAGTCCTGGTCGCATATGTCATAAATCTTGATGCCAGTCCTGTCCATATGTCAGTAAATCTGATGCCAGTCCTGGTCCATATGTCCAGTAAATAAATCTGATGCCAGTCAAAAATCTTATGCCAGTGGTCCATATATGTCATAAATCTGATGCCAGTCCTGGTCCCATATGTCAGTAAATCTGATGCCAGTCCTGGTCCATATGTCATAAATCTGATGCCAGTCCTGGTCCATATGTCAGTAAATCTGATGCCCAGTCCTGGTCCATATGTCATAAATCTGATGCCAGCCAGTGGTCCATATAAATCTGATGCGTCAGCCAGTGGTCCTGATGCCAGTCCTGTCATATGTCAGTAAATATGTAAAGTCCTGCAATGCATCAGGTCCTGGTCCATATGTCATAAATCTGATGCCAGTCCTGGTCCATATGTCATAAATCTGATGCCAGTCCTGGTCCATATGTCAGTAAATCTGATGCCAGTCCTGGTCCGTATGTCAGTAAATCTGATGCCAGTCCTGGTCCATATGTCATAAATCTGATGCCAGTCCTGGTCCATATGTCAGTAAATCTGATGCCAGTCCTGGTCCATATGTCAGTAAATCTGATGCCAGTCCTGGTCCATATGTCATAAATCTGATGCCAGTCCTGGTCCATATGTCATAACTCTGATGCCAGTCCTGGTCCATATGTCATAAATCGGAACCCGGACCTGTCGTTTGCTGCGTCCCCCTCCAGCTATGTGATGCCCCCCCTCTGCACATGTGAGCGGCATTTGCCCCCCTCCCCCGGGCGCTGACCCATGGACAGGAATTGTGGCTATTTCAGGAGTGGAATTGTGTGGGAAAGTCTGCCAATATATCCAGTGTGTGTACATTACTGACAATCCGAGGATCCTGCCTTTCCATAGTGAGCCTGGCAGTCAGAGGCCACGGTCCCAGGATGCAGATGTGTGCCCCCCCCCAGGACTGGACCCCTCCCCCACTCACAGAGGGACGCAGCTCTGTAATATCCAGTATAAGGGAACCATTCACATACAGTTATTGCTGGCAGTGTTTACTGTCAGTATAAGGGGTTACGTGGTACTTCACCATCTATATAGTCAGTATATGGGGGTACGTGGTACTTCACCATCTATATAGTCAGTATATGGGGTACGTGGTACTTCACCATCTATATAGTCAGTATATGGGGTTACGTGGTACTTCACCATCTATATAGTCAGTATATGGGGGTACGTGGTACTTCACCATCTATATAGTCAGTATATGGGGTTACGTGGTACTTCACCATCTATATAGTCAGTATATGGGGGTATGTGGTACTTAACCATCTGTATAGTCAGTATATGGGGTACGTGGTACTTCACCATCTATGTAGTCAGTATATGGGGATACGTGGTACTTCACCATCTATATAGTCAGTATATGGGGGGTACGTGGTACTTAACCATCTGTATAGTTAGTACATAGGGGTACGTGGTACTTAACCATCTGTATAGTCAGTATATGGGTGTATGTGGTACTTCACCATCTATATAGTCAGTATATGGGGTACGTGGTACTTCACCAACTATATAGTCAGTATATGGGGGGTACGTGGTACTTAACCATCTGTATAGTTAGTACATGGGGGTACGTGGTACTTAACCATCTGTATAGTTAGTACATGGGGGTACGTGGTACTTAACCATCTGTATAGTCAGTATATGGGGTGTATGTGGTACTTCACCATCTATATAGTCAGTATATGGGGTACGTGGTACTTCACCATCTATATAGTCAGTATATGGGGGGGTACGTGGTACTTCACCATCTATATAGACAGTATATGGGGTCCGTGGTACTTCACCATCTATATAGTCAGTATATGTGGGGTTATGTGGTACTTCACCATCTATATAGTCAGTATATGGGGGTACGTGGTACTTAACCATCTATATAGTAGTATATGGGGGGGTACGTGGTACTTCACCATCTATATAGACAATATATGGGGTACGTGGTATTTCACCATCTATTAGTCGTATATGGGTCGTGGTACTTCACCCATCTATATAGTCAGTATATGGGGGGGTAATGTGGTACTTCACCATCTATATAGTCGTATATGGGGTACGTGGTACTTCACCATCTATATAGTCAGTATATGGGGGGTATGTGGTACTTCACCATCTATATAGTCAGTATATGGGGGTACGTGGTACTTCACCATCTATATAGTCAGTATATGGGGTACGTGGTACTTCACCATCTTATATAGTCAGTATATGGGGGGTACGTGGTACTTCACCATCTATATAGTCAGTATATGGGGGTATGTGGTACTTCACCATCTATATAGTCAGTATATGGGGGTACGTGGTACTTCACCATCTATATAGTCAGTATATGGGGGTACGTGGTACTTCCCATCTATATAGTCAGTATATGGGGGTACGTGGTACTTCACCATCTATATAGTCAGTATATGGGGGTACGTGGTACTTCACCATCTATATAGTCAGTATATGGGGTGTACGTGGTACTTCACCATCTATATAGTCAGTATATGGGGGGTACGTGGTACTTAACCATCTATAGTCAGTATATGGATGTTTTGTGGTATATGGGGGTCCTCTGTGGCCCTGGTTGCCTCCTCTGTGGCTCTGTTTGCCTCCCTGTTTGCCTCCTCTGTGGCTCCTGTTTGCCTCCTCTGTGGCCCCCCTGGTTGCCTCCTCTGTGGCCCCTGGTTGCCCTCCTCTGTGGCCCCTGGTTGCCTCCTCTGTGACCCCTGGTTGCCTCCTATGTGTCCCCTGGTTGTTTCCTCTGTGGCCCCTGGTTGCCCTCCTCTGTGGCCCCTGGTTGCCTCCTCTGTGGCCCCTGGTTGCCTCCTCTGTGGCTCCTGTTTGCCTCCTCTGTGGCTCCTGTTTGCCTCCTCTGTGGCCCCTGGTTGCCTCCTCTGTGGCCCCTGGTTGCCTCCTCTGTGGCCCCTGGTTGCCTCCTATGTGTCCCCTGGTTGTTTCCTCTGTGGCCCCTGGTTGCCTTCCTCTGTGGCCCCTGGTTGCCTCCTCTGTGGCCCCTGGTTGCCTCCTCTGTGGCCCCTGGTTGCGTCCTCTGTGGCCCCTGGTTGTTTCCTCTGTGGCCCCTGGTTGTTTCCTCTGTGGCCCCTGGTTGTTTCCTCTGTGGCCCCTGGTTGTTTCCTCTGTGGCCCCTGGTTGTTTCCTCTGTGGCCCCTGGTTGTTTCCTCTGTGGCCCCTCAGTAACGTCTCCTGTTTCCTATTGTTTTACAGGCAGAGAGTCTCCTGGGAAGCTGGAAGGTTCCCGCTCTGTGACTCCCAGCGTCAGTTTTGCTCCGGTTTTTGTGAAAGGTCTGAGTGATCTCCAGGTGATGGACGGGAGTCAGGTTGTGATGAGCGTGGAAGTGACAGGTAATCCAGCTCCGTGCGGCTGAACTGTAGGGGGTGTTCTGGAGAGGGGCCCCGTGTGTGACACAAGTCCCTGATTTTCCTGTCCCTTTGTGTAGTCAGAACCCCCGTTGTCTGTGTGCAGTGGTCCGATCCAAACAGGACATCTCTGATACCGGGGGTTCTGACTGCACAATGAGATTCCATGTTTTATTCCACGTTCTCCCCCTTTATGGCAGGTCCACGAATAGAAGACCAGAACTACAGTGAGGACTGACACATATGCTATTTAGGGTCTGCTGAAAGCTGGGTGACAACCCTTTTGGCGGCTGTAATAGTGGTTGTGGCAGAGTGTCTGTTACCTGTGCAGGTGATTGGTACACCCCGGGTCACTGGTCTCTGCTGATTGGCTCTTTGCTCTGATTTAAGCCCATCCCCCGGCGGAGATTCTCTGGTTCCATAACGGTAATGAGATCCAGGAGACGGAAGATTTTCACTTTGAGCGGAGCGGCGACACCTTCTGCCTCTACATCCAGGAGGTGTTTCCTGAGGACACCGGAAAATACACCTGCGAGGCCTGGAACAGCCTGGGGCAGACACGGACGGAGGCCACGCTGACCGTGCAAGGTGAGAAGTGCAGCCTGACCGTGCGAGAGCCCGACACCAGAAGAAGGTACAACAACCACTCCTATCTTCCGCAACAGTGCTCCAGACACAGGTACCACCACAACAGTGCCCCAGACACAGGTACCCCCACAACAGTGCCCCAGACACAGGTACCACCACAACAGTGCTCCAGACACAGGTACCACCACAACAGTGCCCCAGACACAGGTACCACCACAACAGTGCTCCAGACACAGGTACCACCGCAACAGTGCACCAGACACAGGTACCCCCGCAACAGTGCCCCAGACACAGGTACCACCGCAACAGTGCACCAGACACAGGTACCCCCGCAACAGTGCACCAGACACAGGTACCCCCATCAGTGCCCCAGACACAGTTACCCCGCAAACAGTGCTCCAGACACAGGTACCCCCGTCGCACACAGTCCCCACAGACACAGGTACCACCGACACAGTGCCCCAGCCCCAGACACAGTGCACCCCCGCAACAGTGCCCCAGACACAGGACCCCCGCATCAGTGCCCCAGACACAGGTACCCCACACAGTGCCCCCAAGACACAGTACCACCATCAGTGCCCAGACACAGGTACCACCGCATCAGTCCCCAGACACAGGTACCACCGCAACCCTGCCGCAACAGTGCCCCAGACCACCAGTCGGTACCCACCGTCAACATGCACCAGCACACCCCAGGTACCACCGCGCAACAGTGCACCAACACACTGGTACCCCCGCATCAGTGCACCCAGACACAGGTATCCCCCCGCACAGTGCTCCAAACAGAGACACACAGGTACCCCCGCAACAAGTGCCCCAGGAACAGTAGGTACCACCGCGCAAACGTGTGTTCCCAGACACAGGTACCCCCGCTAAGACACAGTGCGCCAGACACAGGTACCCACCGCTCAGTGCCCCAGACAACAGTGTAGACACCCCACAACACAGGCCCCAGGAGACCAAGCACAGTGCACCGCAGTACAGTGCACCCAGAACAGCAGGTACCACCGCATCAGTGCCCCAGACAACAGTACCACAACGTGCATCACAGTGCCCCCAGACACAGTGTAGACCCCGAACAGTGCACAGTGTAACAGGTACCCCCAACCTGCGTGCCCCAGACACAGGTGACCACCGCATCAGTGGTGCAAGGACACAGGCTTACCTCCGCAACATGCCCCCAGACACAGGACCCCTGAGCCCTCAGTGCCCCCTCCAGTACAGTACGGCCAACCACTGCTACATAACAGTACGGTACCAACCCTGGCAGTAACCCTGCCGGTACAATGATCACCCCGCGCAGTACAGTACGGTACCACACCACCGCGCCAGTACATGTCCACGGTACACCCTGCGCAGTATAGGTACGGTACACTCCCTGGCAGTATAAGTTACGGTAACACCCTGAGCACAGTACAGTACGGTACACCGCCGCATTACAGTACGGCCACACCTGCGCAGTACAAGTACGCGCAGTACACCCTGCGCAGTACAGTACGGTACAACCTGCGCAAGTATAGTAACGGTAACACCTGCGGCAGCCGTACGGCTACAACCTCCGCGCACCCATTCTACAGTACGAGTTACAACCCTGCGCCAGTATAGTACGGTACACCTGCGCGACACGGTACACCTCCAGTACACACCGCGTACATCCGCGCAGTACAGTACGTACACTCCGCGCAGTTACAAGTAACAATCACCGGTACACCTGCGCAGTTATAGTACGTACACTACACCCCGCGCAGTACAGTACGTACACTCGCGCAGTACAGTACATTACACCCCGCGCAGTACAGTACGGCACACCCTGCGCAGTACATTACACTCTGCACAGTACACCCTACATAGGTGATATCTGCCCCGTGTTCGGTGCAGTGTAGTCTCTGGCCCGGGGTGAGTCTCTGCAGTGACCGCTCCTGTTGTCAGTAGTCAGATTTGCTCAGTGATGAAATGTCTCATCTTTAATGTGATTTCTGTGCTGAATGTCTCAGAGCCGCAGGAGGGCACGCAGCCCTGGTTCATCAGCAAACCCAAACCGATGGTGTTAGTGCCCGGGCAGAGCGCGCTGGTCTCCTGCGCCATCGCTGGAGATCCCTTTCCTGAGGTTCACTGGATGAAGGACGGCCGTGAGCTGAGCGGCTGCGAGGTCCTGCAGAACGAAGACGTCTTCACACTAATCCTGAGGAGCGTCCGAGAAAAAGACGCCGGAGTCTATGAAATCCTCCTGAAGTAAGAGCCCCCCCGCCATCGATGCGGTGCCCCCGACAAGCGTCAGAACTTAACACGTCGCCCGGCTGGTCGTCCTCCGTTAGAGCACAGCATTGGTTGCTGACTTCCGCCAGGCCGCAGGGTTTATTGGAGTTTAAGGACACGTTCACACTTCCGTCGCTGTTTTTCTGGTATTGAGATCCTGCAGAAGATTTAGTACCAGAAAAAAAATGTTTCCAATTGGTCTTCATGCATTTGGAATGGAAAGAGATCGGTTCTAGCAGCATTCCGATTTGTGTCCAGTTCTAAAAGCAGAAAAAAAACGGATACGGCAATTAAAAAAAAAGGAAGTCAATGGTGACGGATCCGTTTTTTCAAAAAGCATTAAAAACCGGATCTGTCATCCACTGACATTCAATGCCTAAGTTATTCAGAAATGAATCCTCTGAATGTCCGTCCTCCATGCTGAACACTGCAGTTCTGCTCTTCACACCAGCTGCAGTGTATAACATCACCTCAAGGAGAGAATTATTAGAAACTACAGAGGAAAATGAGGATTGACAGGATTCTGCTCCTCATAGACTGAGAGGCGGGGCCTCAGTAATGGGCGGTCCCAGAGTTCCTTTTATAATACAGTACAGCAGCACAGAGTATTTCAGGTCCTGACCATATATGGCGCTGTCTGTATTCCTATAGAATCCTAACACAAGTCTTGGTAACAATGTAACAAAGTCATGTGACTTCCCGATTGTCTGTGCCCTCGTTTAAAGGGGTGATGTGATGCTGCTAGGTCATCTGACCTCTGGGACCCCCACCCATCCAGAGAATGAAGGGGCCACAGCCTGTCATGGTGCATGGCTACCTCTGAGGGGCCCGTCATTCTCAGTATCAGTCAGGGTCCTGGTGGACGTAACGTGTGACCTGAAACCTGATTATAATCTGTAATATAAATTCTGTAATGGTTGTAATATCCTGACCTTCATTGTTTAACCCTTTTATGTATCTGCTTGCTGTCAAGGAATGGGAACGTTCATTGTTTACATCCAGAGACTGCCGACCCTTCCTGACCGGGGGGTTGATACATTTGTATACAGTCTAGACAATCAGTCTAAACACAGCAGCACCTTTTCTCTAGACTTCTGAGGGTTTGCTACAATGTATCAGCGCAGGTGAGAACTTTCCGCCTGTGTTGCCGTGGTGTTCAGTGCAGTCAGTCCCATGTAAGTAAGATACAATTGTAACAGACCTTCAGCTGTGCGAGGCCAGAACAGGTGGAGGGGCGATTAAACTGATTAAAGGGTCCAGACCGTGAACATTCAGCGACCTCGGGGGGTTTTCTAATGCACTTGTGGGGTCATTTAATAATAACCCTGCGCTGACGCTCGATGCGCCTCTACGTAATCTAGCCGCCAGCCTGGTTATAGGGGACAGTTATTAGACTGGTGGGGGTCCGACCACTGGGACCGCCACTGATGACCAGAACAAGGGCCCCGTACCCCCAAAAATGAACGGATTGGCTGGATGGGAATACACTCCATTCATTTCTATGGGAGTTAGCTGAGCTGTAGGATCCCCAGCGGTCTAAGGGCTCATTCACTTCAATGGGTCCGCAATCTGGGAGATGCGGAGCGGAGGCACGGATCGGAACACCACAGAAGCACTACTTTTTGCGGTGCAGACCCTCGGATGCGGATCGCGGACCCCATTCAAATGAATGGGGTCTGTGATCCAAATCCAGCGGCCCCGCTGTCAGTGCCCGTGCGTTGTACGGTCCACAACACGGGCACTGACTGCACAGGTTTGTGGGCATGAGCCCTAATAGCTATCCCCTGTGCTGCGGAATACCTCTTTAACTGAAACACCAAGGGGGTCATTTATGATTTGAAGTACGCCACTTTTTGGCATACTTTTGTCGCAGATTCAGTCGCATGGGGGTATCTGCGGCCGAATCTGCGACTTTTCCCATCTCACTCCACTTTTCCAAGGTGGCGGAAAAAGGGGGCAGGGAAGGGGGCGGGGCGGCTGGCCCATCTGCTTTATCATTCTCTATGCTTCTTTTTGGTGTACAAAATTACTTAAATATACGCCAGAAAGGCAGCTGACGTAGATTTAAGGAAGTCACACGGCCGGCGGCTAAGTAATATAGAGGCCAGCGCCTTTACGTACAGGCCGGCGGCTAAATAATATAGAGGCCAGCGCCGTTATGTAGTTACGTAGAAGCTGGCGGCTGAGTAATATAGAGGCCAGCGCCGTTATGTAGTTACGTAGAAGCTGGCGGCTGAGTAATATAGAGGCCAGCGCCGTTATGTAGTTACGTAGAAGCTGGCGGCTGAGTAATATAGAGGCCATCGCCGTTATGTAGTTACGTAGAAGCTGGCGGCTGAGTAATATAGAGGCCAGCGCTGTTATGTAGTTACGTAGAAGCTGGCGGCTAGATTACCTAGAGGCGCATCAAGCGTCAGCGCAGGGTTATTAATAAATGTAGTGTATTAGAAAACCCCCCGAGGTCTCTGATACGTGAATTTTCGCGGTCTGGACCCTTGAATCAGTTTGATCGCCCTCCGTTATTCTGCTCGGCAGTCCCAGGTAAACAGAGAGCTTTGCTAAATTTAGTTTTTCTGTAAAATCTGGGTTCACAATGGGAGGAGCTTCTGTCGGCCGCTCGATGGGGGAGGGGTTGTGTAGCGAAAATTTATTTAAAAAAAAAAGACCCCTCCTTTTAGTGGACTCCCCCTTTAATAGTAAGCATGTGTCATTACTGCGCACACGGCGGTGTCTCCGGGCATCTGACCAGGTCAGAGTATTGCGCTGTTATGTGGCTATAGGATGTGGGGTCGGAGCCCCTCTTCCGGGATCCACGCGGCGGAGCTTCCTCGCTGCTCGGAGAATCTGCTGGAAAAGACCTTAATATGGTATTGATTGTGCGGCTCGTCTGTGAGCGCGATAAAACATTAGTGATCCATTATGTTCCATGTATCTCTTTGAAGGGAGCGAGGTGCTGGTCTCTGTGACGGAGGCATTCGCCCGGAGGCACGTCCTCTCCGCAGACAGGAATACGTTCTCCACACCATATATGGCGACACTTTTAAGTTTTTAATATAAACGAGTGCGGGGGCGGGGGGGGGGATGGGTGCTCGCTGGGTGCTGCGTTTCAGTGGAAAAATCAGGGGCCGGATAAAAACTTTCCTGAATGTGAAGGGGGGGGGCAGTTCTGGGGTTAATTGTGAATCTTAACATGAAGCAGAACATGAACCTGGACAGCGGCGGCCCGTCCCACGGATACACCGCCGATCAGGGCGTCTCATAGCCGCAGGTGTAGACGGCGTCTTCTGGAGAATGCATAGAGGAGAGGACAGAAAATCTGAAGGTTCAGGGGTGACTGCAGAGAACCCGAAAATCTGGAAAACTGCCCCCCCCCCATCGCTGAGTACGGAGACTCATATACGTGTAAAGTGAATGTCCGCCGTCATCCAACATTCTGCTCCCATTACTTCTAAATTATATGTATAAAGCCTCATTCACACGTCAGTGTTTAGTCAGTCATTTCCATCAGTGATCGGCGCCTCCACAGACATAAGGTATAAGGAAGAGATCTGCACTGGTTCTGGGGTTAGAGCCGCACCTGGTTCTGGCTCAAAATCACAGATGGAAATCACTGACCGAACACTGACGTGTGAATGAGGCCTAAGTGTCCTGATACTGAGCTCCTAATCCCCTACAGAGGCATAAAGTGATATGTAATGCCTACAGCCACCACCAGATGGAGCTCAGAGGAGTTGACTGTATATTCAGCTCCCCCTAGTGGTGGCTGCAGGGGCCTCATTTTACTATGTACCTCTGTGTCTGTGCAGGGGATGTGGAGCTCTGTAGAAATGTACAGAAGGTGAAATGTAAAAACACTGTCATTATAAGAGGTGGAGTATCACTTTAAAACCATTTGATTATCATCTGTAATTAATGCGGCCACTTTAAGCGCAGGTTTTATCTGCGGGGAGGGGGGGGGGGGGTCTCTAGCACTGAATGCTGAGCTATATGGAGCTGTTTGCACAGTCTCACACTGTAGTTACCCCTCTACTGCTGATAACATAGGGGGCACCTGTTTCACCTTTATGATTTCAGCTCTGCAGGGTCAGGCAGGATCTGATATAGTGCTGGTCAGAGAATCCATGCCCCCCAGCAGAGATGCCGCTTCGGACCCGGTGATTGGGGTTAAGTGCAGTCTCCCCTGAATCTTCAGGTTTTGAGTGACGTTGGCTTTTTAATTCTGTCCTGGATCATAAACCACAAAATCGTTCCAACTTCTCGTTCCCAGAAAGAACTTGTTCTGAGATGATCCAAGAAGAACGGCTGAGGTATTAACCTCGTACGTGCTGAACATCTGCAGAGCCGTTGTGCTGTGGATGGGAACGTTGAGCTCTGCAATAAGGACAGAGGCATGAACGTGTCCCGAGGTGTCGGGGCCGCCAATAAACTGCGCTATTGTTCAGAGACTGCGAGAAACCTTTGGTTACATTTTCTGACATTAAATAGTTTGTCCTCAGGATACAAAAGTCCCCTTTGTTTGATTGCAGGAACGCGGTGGGTGACTGCAGCTGCCAGGTGCCCGTGATGCTGCAGGAGGACGAGCTCGCAGGCCGGGCGCTCGCACAGTAAGTCGCCGCGGTTCTCTGGATGAGCCGCTGCTATTTCTACTCTGCTAATTCTCTTCCCTCTCAGACCTACGAGCCCCTAATCCCCCAAATGTGACCCATCCACAGACAGCCGGGGACTGGGGCCGCAGATGGTTTTTTTTTTGGCTGTTTCCCTTATAAGGCCACTGAAGTCATCACTGATGCAATAAAGCGATGGACTCGCATCCTTCACATCACTCCTCCTCCCCGAGGACTTTTCGTCCCTGCTCACAATTTGTTTGATTTGAAAGCCAAACCTCCCTAAGTGCCTCTTTCTCTTTCCTCTCGCTGACACTTAGGCAAAGGGAGCAGCCGGGCTTTTCAGAAAGAGATGGATGTGGACCTGACAGTGCACTAAGGATTGGAGGGTTGACCCAAAGAGCTGACGATCAAGAGAGCATCCGTGGTGTACTCAAGAGGAGAGTGGACGTTAAAGAACGTACAGAGGAAAACCTCCGGCAGCAAGAAGCTGAGCAGCTGGACTTCCGTAATCTCCTGGGAAAGAAGGTGACCACCAGAACCGTTTCTGAGGAGAACCTTAAAGACGTCTCGGCCGATCAGATGGACTTCAGAGCCAACCTTCAGCGACAGGTCAAGCCGAAGGCCGCGGAGGATGAGCGCAAAGTCCACACCCCACAGCAGGTGGATTTCCGATCAGTGCTGGGAAAAAAGACTCCTGTCTCAAAGCCCCCTGTAGTGGAAAAAGCTGTAGCCAAACCCGCCACCCCCGACTTCAGGTCAGTCCTAGGAAATAAGAAGAAAGTCCCGACCGAGAATGGAAGCGCCAACGGCAACAGCGCTGAGCCCCACGAAAACGCCAAGCCCTTCAGCAGAGAGGACAAACTGAAGCCGCTGGTCAAAGATGAAAAGCCAAAGCCTGCCGTCAAAGGAGGAGATTCTGAAGCCGGGGGTCAATCAGGAGAAGGCAAAGTCTCCCTTCACCCAGGAAAAAGCCAAGCCTCCGGCCGTGAAGGACGAGAAGCCGAAACCTGGCGCCAAAGAGGAGACTGCAAAGCCAGCGGTCAACCAGGAAAAGGCGAAACTCCCGACCAAAGACGACAGCACAAAACCAGCGGTAAACCAGGAAAAGGCGAAACTCCCGACCAAAGACAACAGCGCAAAACCAGCGGTAAACCAGGAAAAGGCAAAAGTGACTGTCAATGAAGAAATTGCAAAACCAGCAGTAAACCAGGAAAAAGCAAAGCCCTCAGGAAAGGAGGAGAAGGTAACAGCTGCAGCCAATGAAGAAAGCACCGGACCCCCGGCCAAGGAAGATGCTGCTAAGCCCTCTGCGGTGGAGAACGCCAAACCTGCCGCCAAGGAGGAGCAGGTTGAGCAGAACTGTGTGTCCGTTGTGGACGGAGAAGTGGAGAACGGTACGGCTGTAGAGAATGCGGTGGGGACGCCACCTGTGTTCTCCGAGGTCTTACAAGATGCCAAGTTGGTGGATGGAGAGAAGCTGGCTCTACAGTGCCGGGTCACCTCAGAGCCACCACCGACCGTCACGTGGACTCTCAATGGAAAAGTCATAAAGTCATCAAAATTCATTGTGCTCGCTCAGGAAGGTAATTATGAGTGTGCCTACTTTGTTGTGAGAGCGTGTCCCCTTTGGGGTGAGAGCCCTGTCCCCCTCGGGGTGAGAGCCTGTCCCTCTTGGGGTGAGAGCCTGTCCCCTTTGGGGTGAGAGCCCTGTCCCCCTTGGGGTGAGAGCCCTGTCCCCCTTGGGGTGAGAAGCCCTGTCCCCTCTTGGGGTGAGAGGCCTGTCCTCTTGGGGTGAGAGCCCTGTCCCTCTTGGGGTGAGAGCCCTGTCCCTCTTGGGGTGAGAGCCCTGTCCCCCTTGGGGTGAGAGCCCTGTCCCCCTTGGGTGAGAGCCTGAGAGCCCTGTCCCTGGGGTTAGAGCCCTGTCCTTCTTGGGGTGAGAGCCCTGTCCCTCTTGGGGTGAGAGCCCTGTCCCCCTTGGGGTGAGAGCCCTGTCCCTCTTGGGGTGAGAGCCCTGTCCCTCTTGGGGTGAGAGCCCTGTCCCTCTTGGGTGAGAGCCCTGTCCCTTGGGGTGAGAGCCCTGTCCCCCTTGGGGTGAGAGCCCTGTCCCTCTTGGGGTGAGAGCCCTGTCCCTCTTGGGGTGAGAGCCCTGTCCCTCTTGGGGTGAGAGCCCTGTCCCTCTTGGGGTGAGAGCCCTGTCCCTTGGGGTGAGAGCCCTGTCCTCTTGGGTGAGAGCCCTGTCCCTTGGGGTGAGAGCCCTGTCCCCTTGGGTGAGAGCCCTGTCCCCTTGGGGAGAGCCTGAGAGCCCTGTCCCTCTTGGGTTAGAGCCCTGTCCCTCTTGGGGTGAGAGCCCTGTCCCTCTTGGGGTGAGAGCCCTGTCCCCCTTGGGGTGAGAGCCCTGTCCCCCTTGGGGTGAGAGCCCTGTCCCTCTTGGGGTGAGAGCCCCTGTCCCTCTTTGGGGTGAGAGCCCTGTCCCTCTTGGGGTGAGAGCCCTGTCCCTCTTGGGGTGAGAGCCCTGTCCCTCTGGGGATGAGGCCCTGTCCCCTTGGGGTGAGAGCCCTGTCCCTCTTGGGGTGAGAGCCCTGCCCCCCTTGGGGTGAGAGCCCTGTCCCCCTTGGGGTGAGAGCGTCTCTTGTCCTGTGAATTGTAATGAACTCACCTTGCCTTACTGTTTCATTGTAAAATCAGAAAATTCTGCAATTTCCTGCTTGCTTTCAATGAATGGCAACGCACAGAAGCTGACAACCCACCCTGTAATACTTCTCACAGGTTTGTTACAATGTATCAGTGTAAATAATCCTCTGAGGTAAACAGCAGCACAAATCTCCCTCCTGTCCTGATAGTTTGTTACATTTCCCCTGATACATTGTATCAGTCTGGAGTCCGGGCCGTTTACTGCACAGAGGATTGTTCAGACTGAATACAATTGTAACAAACCCTCAGCTGTGAGCAGTATTATCTATGTACAGGTTTACAAACAAGGAGGTTTCTATTCTTTGCCTGCATGCAGATATCTTAAAAATGGCGATAATTTACAATGTACAGTCACACAGCAAATATTATACCAGCGACAGCTAAAGATCTGTGACACTGTGAAGTCTGTTGGGAGTTGTAGTACGATAAGCAGCGCAGGTGTGATGATTCTCCATGTACGTGACTCTTATTTGGGGCATCTTATTACTGGTGACTTGGGCTGTCATGTGCCAGGAGGGGTTAATATGCCTGGTGGGGGGGGCTTGTCGCTGAGACCCCGTTTCTTGGCTCCTCGGCACATTCTTCTCGGGGGAGGGGGATCCGCTCTTTCCCACAGTAAAGTTGTGTAATAAATTGTGATCCGTGTTTTATAGTCTGAGCTGCTGCCAGGTCGCTGCTGCTGTGTCGTCTCAGTGTGTGAGGAGACCCGCTGAAACCCTCGGCGGGCTATGGCAGTGTGGTATCAGGTGATGTTAGTATTCTGGCAGGATGGAGACCCCAGGGTCCTCGTGGGAGGCCAGTCTGTCTCCACAGGGTTAAATGTGTGAGAATCAGACTGCCCCCCCCCCCCCCCCCGAGGGCCACAAGTCAATCCCTGGTTCCCAGCCAGCTGAGGGCCCATCACGAATGGCACTCACAGGTACTCCTGCACCAGAAACATGGTCACATCTGTGTGTGGCCACTATTACACTGGCAGAACCATGAGTGCAGCTCTGGAGTATAATACAGGATGTAACTCAGGATCAGTACAGGATAAGTAATGTATGTACACAGTGACTGCACCAGCAGAATAGTGAGTGCAGCTCTGGAGTATAATACAGGATGTAACTCAGGATCAGTACAGGATAAGTAATGTATGTACACAGTGACTGCACCAGCAGAATAGTGAGTGCAGCTCTAGAGTATAATACAGGATGTAACTCAGGATCAGTACAGGATAAGTAATGTATGTACACAGTGACTGCACCAGCAGAATAGTGAGTGCAGCTCTGGAGTATAATACAGGATGTAACTCAGGATCAGTACAGGATAAGTAATGTATGTACACAGTGACTGCACCAGCAGAATAGTGAGTGCAGCTCTGGAGTATAATACAGGATGTAACTCAGGATCAGTACAGGATAAGTAATGTATGTACACAGTGACTGCACCAGCAGAATAGTGAGTGCAGCTCTGGAGTATAATACAGGATGTAACTCAGGATCAGTACAGGATAAGTAATGTATGTACACAGTGACTGCACCAGCAGAATAGTGAGTGCAGCTCTGGAGTATAATACAGGATGTAACTCAGGATCAGTACAGGATAAGTAATGTATGTACACAGTGACTGCACCAGCAGAATAGTGAGTGCAGCTCTGGAGTATAATACAGGATGTAACTCAGGATCAGTACAGGATAAGTAATGTATGTACACAGTGACTGCACCAGCAGAATAGTGAGTGCAGCTCTGGAGTATAATACAGGATGTAACTCAGGATCAGTACAGGATAAGTAATGTATGTACACAGTGACTGCACCAGCAGAATAGTGAGTGCAGCTCTGGAGTATAATACAGGATGTAACTCAGGATCAGTACAGGATAAGTAATGTATGTACACAGTGACTGCACCAGCAGAATAGTGAGTGCAGCTCTGGAGTATAATACAGGATGTAACTCAGGATCAGTACAGGATAAGTAATGTATGTACACAGTGACTGCACCAGCAGAATAGTGAGTGCAGCTCTGGAGTATAATACAGGATGTAACTCAGGATCAGTACAGGATAAGTAATGTATGTACACAGTGACTGCACCAGCAGAATAGTGAGTGCAGCTCTGGAGTATAATACAGGATGTAACTCAGGATCAGTACAGGATAAGTAATGTATGTACACAGTGACTGCACCAGCAGAATAGTGAGTGCAGCTCTGGAGTATAATACAGGATGTAACTCAGGATCAGTACAGGATAAGTAATGTATGTACACAGTGACTGCACCAGCAGAATAGTGAGTGCAGCTCTGGAGTATAATACAGGATGTAACTCAGGATCAGTACAGGATAAGTAATGTATGTACACACAGTGACTGCACCAGCAGAATAGTGAGTGCAGCTCTGGAGTATAATACAGGATGTAACTCAGGATCAGTACAGGATAAGTAATGTATGTACACAGTGACTGCACCAGCAGAATAGTGAGTGCAGCTCTGGAGTATAATACAGGATGTAACTCAGGATCAGTACAGGATAAGTAATGTATGTACACAGTGACTGCACCAGCAGAATAGTGAGTGCAGCTCTGGAGTATAATACAGGATGTAACTCAGGATCAGTACAGGATAAGTAATGTATGTACACAGTGACTGCACCAGCAGAATAGTGAGTGCAGCTCTGGAGTATAATACAGGATGTAACTCAGGATCAGTACAGGATAAGTAATGTATGTACACAGTGACTGCACCAGCAGAATAGTGAGTGCAGCTCTGGAGTATAATACAGGATGTAACTCAGGATCAGTACAGGATAAGTAATGTATGTACACAGTGACTGCACCAGCAGAATAGTGAGTGCAGCTCTGGAGTATAATACAGGATGTAACTCAGGATCAGTACAGGATAAGTAATGTATGTACACAGTGACTGCACCAGCAGAATAGTGAGTGCAGCTCTGGAGTATAATACGGATCCATCAATGTAACTCAGGATCAGTACAGGATAAGTAATGTATGTACACAGTGACTGCACCAGCAGAATAGTGAGTGCTCTGTCCACATCCCGTCACTCCCTGGTCCAGCAGAGCCACTTCCATCAGGGTTACTGTGGTCATTAGAGGGTTAATAAATGTTCCCTTCGCTCCGGGGAATTCTGTCTGGGGGTCGCTGAGGTCCCTGTGGAGGAAATGCCAGAAGATTGTGAGGACGGATCTGGATCCTGGCCCAAGATGAAAGCCTCAAACATCCGACTCCTGATCCTTATCTCCTGTAACCAATCCTTGTGCCGATTACCGATACTGCACAGTACCCCCGCCACATATTACTGATCCTGCACAGTACCACTGCCACTATGCCACATATTACTGATCCTGCACAGTACCACTGCCACATATTACTGATCCTGCACAGTACCTGCCACATATACTGATCCTGCACAGTACCACTGCCATATTACTGATCCTGCACAGTACCACCGCCACATATTACTGATCCCTGCACAGTACCCCACAATATTACTGATCCTGCACAGTACCCAGCACATATTACTGATCCTGCACAGTACCCCCGCCACATATTACTGATCCTGCACAGTACCCTGCCACATATTACTGATCCTGCACAGTACCACTGCCACATATTACTGATCCTGCCACAGTACCCCGCCACATATTACTGATCCTGCACAGTACCCCGCCACATATTACTGATCCTGCACAGTACCCCCGCCACATATTACTGATCTGCACAGTACCACTGCCACATATTATGATCCTGCACAGTACCACTGCACATATTACTGATCCTGCACAGTACCACTGCCACATATTACTGATCCTGCACATACCACTGCCACATATACTGATCCTGCACAGTACCCGCTGCACATATTACTGATCCTGCACAGTACCACTGCCACATATTACTGATCCTGCACAGTACCACTGCACATATTACTGATCCTGCACAGTACCTGCCACATATTACTGATCCTGCACAGTACCACTGCCACATATTACTGATCCTGCACAGTACCACTGCCACATATTACTGATCCTGCACAGTACCACTGCCACTATTATGATACATCCTGCCACATTTACTGATCCTGACAGTACAGCCACATATTACTGATCCTGCCACAGTACACTGCCACATATTACTGATCCTGCACAGTACCCCCCCGCCACATATTACTGATCCTGCACATACCCACCCACAGTAACATTGCATTATTACTGATCCTGCCACAGTGACCACTGCCACATAATTACTGATCCTGCACAGTACCACTGCCACATATTACTGATCCTGCACAGTACCCTGCACATATTATGTCCTGATACTACATATTACCTGATACCACTGCACATATTACTGATCCTGCACAGTACCACTGCCACATATTACTGATCCTGCACAGTACCACTGCCACATATTACTGATCCTGCACAGTACACTGCACATATTACTGATCCTGCACAGTACCACTGCCACATATTACTGATCCCTGCACAGTACCACTGCCACATATTACTGATCCTGCACAGTACCACTGCCACATATTACTGATCCTGCACAGTACCACTGCCACATATTACTGATCCTGCACAGTACCACTGTCACATATTACTGATCCTGCACAGTACCACTGCCACATATTACTGATCCTGCACAGTACACTGCACATATTACTGATCTGCACAGTACCACTGTGATATCCTGCGTATGTGAATTAGCTTGTGTATTACTGTGCTGAGCTGTGTATCTAATCCTATCATGTGTGATACTGTCTGCTGAGCCATGTATCTAATCCTGTTCTGTGTGATACTGTCTGCTGAGCTGTGTATCTAATCCTATCCTGTGTGATACTGTCTGCTGAGCTGTGTATCTAATCCTATCTGTGTGATACTGTCTGCTGAGCTGTGTATCTAATCCTATCCTGTGTGATACTGTCTGCTGAGCTGTGTATCTAATCCTATCCTGTGTGATACTGTCTGCTGAGCTGTGTATCTAATCCTATCCTGTGTGTGATACTGTCTGCTGAGCTGTGTATCTAATCCTATCCTGTGTGATACTGTCTGCCTGAGCTGTGTATCTAATCCTATCCTGTGTGATACTGTCTGCTGAGCTGTGTATCTAATCCTATCCTGTGTGATACTGTCTGCTGAGCTGTGTATCTAATCCTATCCTGTTGTGATACTGTCTGCTGAGCTGTGTATCTAATCCTATCCTGTGTGATACTGTCTGCTGAGCTGTGTATCTAATCCTATCCTGTGTGATACTGTCTGCTGAGCTGTGTATCTAATCCTATCCTGTGTGATACTGTCTGCTGAGCTGTGTATCTAATCCTATCCTGTGTGATACTGTCTGCTGAGCTGTGTATCTAATCCTATCCTGTGTGATACTGTCTGCTGAGCTGTGTATCTAATCCTATCCTGTGTGATACTGTCTGCTGAGCTGTGTATCTAATCCTATCCTGTGTGATACTGTCTGCTGAGCTGTGTATCTAATCCTATCCTGTGTGATACTGTCTGCTGAGCTGTGTATCTAATCCTATCCTGTGTGATACTGTCTGCTGAGCTGTGTATCTAATCCTATCCTGTGTGATACTGTCTGCTGAGCTGTGTATCTAATCCTATCCTGTGTGATACTGTCTGCTGAGCTGTGTATCTAATCCTATCCTGTGTGATACTGTCTGCTGAGCTGTGTATCTAATCCTCTCCTGTGTGATACTGTCATCCTTGCAGTAGGGGACGTTCATGTCTCTGTCTCTTCGCAGGGTCCGTCTGTTCTCTCACCATCGAGAAGACCTTCCCTGAGGATGGCGGACAGTACAAGTGTGTGGCCGAGAATTCAGCAGGAAAAGCAGAGTGCACCTGTAATGTCACAGTAGAAGGTGAGTGAGCAGGGGCCCCATTAATGTCCTACGCTTCTGCTGGGTGTCCTGGGGCCCCATTAATGTCCTACGCTTCTGCTGGGTGTCCTGGGGCCCCATAAATATCCTACGCTGCTGCTGGGTGTCCTGGGCCCCATAAAATATCCTACACTGCTGCTGGGTGTCCTGGGGCCCCATAAATGTCCTAACTGCTGCTGGGTGTCCTGGGGCCCCATAAAATGTCCTACGCTGTTGCTGGTGTCCTGGGGCCCCATAAATATCCTACGCTCTGCTGGGTGTCCTGGGGCCCCATAAATATCCTACGCTGTTTCTGGGGTGTTCCTGGGGCCCCATAAATATCCTACGCTGTTACTGGGTGTCCTGGGGCCCCATAAATATCCTACGCTGTACTGGGTGTCCTGGGCCCCATAAATAGCCTACGCTGTTGCTGGGTGTCCTGGGGCCCCATAAATATCCTACGCTGTTACTGGGTGTCCTGGGGCCCCATAAATATCCTACGCTGTTGCTGGGTGTCCTGGGGCCCCATAAATATCCTACGCTGTTGCTGGGTGTCCTGGGGCCCCATAAATATCCTACGCTGTTGCTGGGTGTCCTGGGGCCCCATAAATATCCTACGCTGCTGCTGGGTGTCCTGGGGCCCCATAAATATCCTACGCTGTTGCTGGGTGTCCTGGGGCCCTGCTGAATACCCCCCCAGCAGAACCAGATACCACAGTGCAGCACAAAATACCAAGTCATCTGCCCGAGGCATGAGGTTTGAGGCGATGTGTCGGAGGCACCGGTGAGGATATGATGCCTGGCGGCCGGATTACGGCTGATCTCTGCAGCTGTCACACGTGGCACCTCCTGACCCGTATTATCTGCCGCTCAGTCCACGTCTTCTCTGCTCAGAATTCTTTCTGCTTTTGTTTCAGATACTTCAGGAAAAACTGGGATAACAAAGACCAAGAAGGCAAAAAGTAACGCTGCCCCGGCCAACATCTCAGAAAGTAAGTGACCCCTAACTGCACTCAACCTGGAGCGCGCATTCATGAGACTCTGTGAATCCGGAGAATCCGCGGCAATAACATTGTGAACGACGCAAAATATGTCTGACCCTGGTCGGTTCTGTCTCTGAGGTCGGTTCTGTCTCTGAGGTCGGTTCTGTCTCTGAGGTCGGTTCTGTCTTGAGGTCGGTTCTGTCTCTGTCTCTGAGGTCGGTTCTGTCTCTGTCTCTGAGGTCGGTTCTCTCTATGTCTTTGAGGTCGGTTCTGTCTCTGAGGTCGGTTCTGTCTCTGAGGTCGGTTCTGTCTCTGAGGTCGGTTCTGTCTCTGTCTCTGAGGTCGGTTCTCTCTATGTCTTTGAGGTCGGTTCTCTCTCAGTTTATGTCTCTGTTCTCGCTCTCGCCCGGTTGTTGAGGCCGATTCTCGTGCCTCTTTCTCTATGGACGGTTCTCGCCCCCATTCTGTGGCCTGTTCTCGCCCCGCTTTCTGTGACCTGTTCTCGCCCCCATTTTGTGACCTGTTCTCACCCCCATTCTGTGCCTGGTCTCGCCCCGCTTTCTGTGGCCTGTTCTCGCCCCCTTTCTGTGGCCGGGTCTCGCCTCGCTTTCTGTGGCCTGTTCTCGCCCCTTCGCGCTTTCTGTGGGCCTGTTCTCGCTTTCTGTGGCCGCTTTCTGGGCCTGGCCTGTTCTGCCCTGGGCTTTCTGTGGCCTGTTCTCGCCCCCTTTTCTGTGGCCGGGTCTCGCCCGCCTCTTTCTGTGGCCTGTTCTCGCCCCGCTTTCTGTGGCCTGTTCTCGCCCCGCTTTCTGCTTTCTGTGGCCGGGTTTCTCCCCCGCTTTCTGTGGCCTGGGTCTCACCCCGCTTTCTGTGGCCTGTTCTCGCCCCGCTTTCTGTGGCCTGTTTCTCGCCCCGCTTTCTGTGGCCTGTTCTCGCCCCGCTTTCTGTGGCCGGGTCTCGCCCCGCTTTTCTGTGGCCTGTTCTCGCCCCGCTTTCTGTGGCCTGTTCTCGCCCCGCTTTCTGTGGCCGGGCCTCCCGTCTCTCCCCGCTTTCTGTGGCCTGTTCTCGCCCCGCTTTCTGTGGCCTGTTCTCGCCCCGCTTTCTGTGGCCTGTTCTCGCCCTGCTTTCTGTGGCCGGGTCTCACCCCGCTTTCTGTGGCCTGTTCTCGCCCCGCTTTCTGTGGCCTGTTCTCGCCTGTTCTCCGCTTTCTGTGGCCGGGTCTCGCCGCTCTGCTGACGCCGGTTCCTTCACTTGGACAGTTTGAGGTTGACGCTCCTCCTGGACACCACCCAGAGATCAGCGGCGCTGCCCTTCTGTCCGTGTTCTCCAGATGACTTCCATATGTCTCTGTAACCCTCCTGCTGGGTCATGTGAACATCCTGTGTGGGAGCAGCAGATGTCACGTGTTTAACCTCTTCAGTGCTGACAGGATGTCTCTTTCACATGAATTGCTGAGCTGTGTTATGTCCACTCTGGTAATAGTGCAGCATCGGGGGCCCAGGACTGGACGTACTCATCCATCCATCAATGCAAACTGAAGTTCTCCGTTTTTCCTAGTACCTTATATGCCGCCTGTATATGGCCTTAAAGGGGTTGTCCAGGCTCTAGATATTGATGACCTATACTTAGTATAGGGCACCAGTATCAGATCGCTGGGGTCTGACGCTTGGCACCTCCGCTGATCAGCTGTTCTGTCGGCAGAGGACAGAGCCGGATGCAGACAGTGCCGTCCACTATGTAGTGGCCGTGCTGGGTACTGCAGCTCAGCTCCCATCCACAGTGTGTTGTGGTTTTCCTCGTCTTTCTCTTGTTTGAGTAGTGATGTGAACAGCGCAGCATTATGGTCAGGCTTCATGTTGTGTATTTTTCCGGGATCTGTCTTCTGTCTCTGACTTGTCAATGATCCCCCAAGGGGAATTTTCATTATGAATTTACAATCAGTTGGACTGAAATCTGAAACAGCATCCAAAGAGGTATAAAGCTGGTGCCGAGGGATCCTGGTGACTCAGATGTCATAACACGGGCAGGGTGACAGTCACTGGGAATGTTGCTGGCCAGGCTGGAGCGCTGTGGAGAACTGCTCTGTGTAACACGTGGTCTGGAGATGAAGCATTGTGTCTATAGGTAGAGGCTGTAGGTGTATCTATTACATTACATTCGTACAAATCTTCAAATTTTCCCATCAACCTGCACTTATTACCCCTGAATGAGAACTGGGATATTGAGGTATATATATATATATTTATCAAAAAGGAAAAACTAGAATTTCACATGGACACAAGTCTTCAGCCCCTGTGCTGTGACACCTGACATTTCTCTTTGGTTCCTCCAATTTGTCTGGATCTTTTCTGAGAGGTTGAAGACTTACAGTACGGACCAAAAGTTTGGACACAGCTTCTCCTTCAAAGAGTTTTCTGTATTTTCATGACTATGATAATTGTAGATTCACACTGAAGGCATCAAAACTATGAATTAACACAAAAAGTGTGAAACAACTGAAAATATGTCTTATATTCTAGGTTCTTCACAGTAGCCACCTTTTGCTTTGATTACTGTTTTGCACACTCTTGGCATTCTCTTGATGAGCTTCAAGAGGTAGTCACCTGAAATGGTTTTCCAACAGTCTTGAAGGAGTTCCCAGAGATGCTTAGCACTTGTTGGCCCTTTTGCCTTCACTCTGCGGTCCAGCTCACCCCAAACCATCTGGATTGGGTTCAGGTCTGGTGACTGTGGAGGCCAGGTCATCTGGTGTAGCACCCCATCACTCTCCTTCTTGGTCAAATAGCCCTTACACAGCCTGGAGGTGTTTGGGGTCATTGTCCTGTTGATAAATAAATGATGGATGGAATAGTATGCCGCTGCAAGATGCTGTGGTAGCCATGCTGGTTCAGTATAAATCCCCCACACCATCACACCTCCTCCTCCATGCTTCACGGTGGGAACCAGGCATGTAGAGTCCATCCCTTCACAAAGACACGGTGGTTGGAACCAAAGATCTCACATTTGGACTCATCAGACCAAAGCAGAGATTTCCACTGGTCTAATGTCCATTCCTTGTGTTCTCCTTAGCAGTGGTTTCCACCATGAAGGCCTGCTGCACACAGTCTCCTCTTACAGTTGTTGTAGAGATGTGTCTGCTGCTAGAACTCTGTGTGGCATTGACCTGGTCTCTAATCTGAGCTGCTGTTAACCTGCCATTTCTGAGGCTGGTGACTCGGATGAACTTCTCCTCCGCAGCAGAGGTGACTCTTGCTCTTCCTTTCCTGGGGCGCTCCTCATGTCAGACAGTTTCTTTGTAGCACTTGATGGTTTTTGCGACTGCACTTGGGAACACTTTCAAAGTTTTCCCAATTTTTTGGACTGACTGACCTTCATTTCTTAAAGTAATGATGGCCGCTCGTTTTTCTTGCCATAATACAAATTCTAACAGTCTATTCAGTAGGACTATCAGCTGTGTATCCACCTGACTTCTGCCCAACACAACTCATGGTCCCAACCCCATTTATAAGGCAAGAAATCCCACTTATTAAACCTGACAGGGCACACCTGTGAAGTGAAAACCATTTCAGGTGACTACCTCTTGAAGCTCATCAAGAGAATGCCAAGAGTGTGTAAAGCAGTAATCAAAGCAAAAGGTGGCTACTGTGAAGAACCTGGAATATAAGACGTATTTTCAGTTGTTTCACACTTTTTTGCTAAGTATATAATTCCACATGTGATAATTCATAGTTTTGATGCCTTCAGTGTGAATCTACAATTATCATAGTCATGAAAATACAGAAAACTCTTCGAATGAGAAAGGTGTGTCCAAACTTTTGGTCTGTACTGTATGATCCTGAGTAAGGGGCTGAAGACTATTGTCCTGAGGTAAAGGGGCTGAAGGACTTTATGTCCTGAGTAAAGGGGCTGAAGACTTATGTCCTGAGTAAATGGGGATGAAGACTTTATGTCTCCGAAGTAAAGGGGGCTGAAGACTTATGTCGCCGACATATAACGGGCTGAAGACTTAGTGTCCTGAGTAAAGGGGATGAAGATCTTATTGTCCCGAGCCTAAGGGGCTGAAGGACTTATGTCCGGAGTAAAGGGGCTGAAGACTTATGTCCTGACTAAAGGGCGATGAAGACTTAATGTCCCGAGTAAAGGGGCTTGAAGACTTATGTCCTGGTAAAGGGGCTGAAGGACTTATTGCTCCTGAGTAAAGGGGCTGAAAGACTTATGTCCTGGAAGGGGCTTTCCTGAGTAAAGGGGCGAATTTGGGAAGGGGGACTTATGGTCCTGAGTATAAAGGGGATGAAGACTTATGTCCTGAGTAAAGGGGCTGAAGACTTATGTCCTGAGTAAAGGGGCTGAAGACTTATGTCCTGAGTAAGGGGCTGGAAGACTTATGTCCTGAGTAAAGGGGCTGAAGACTTATGTCCGGAGTAAAGGGCTGAAGACTTATGTCCTGAGTAAAGGGGATGAAGACTTATGTCCCGAGTAAAGGGGCTGAAGCTTATGTCCGGAGTAAAGGGGCTGAAGACTTATGTCCTGAGTAAAGGGGCTGAAGACTTATGTCCTGAGTAAAGGGGCTTATGAAGAACTTATGTCCTGAGTAAAGGGCTGGAAGACTTATGTCCTGAGTAAAGGGCTGAAGACTTATGTCCTGAGTAAAGGGAAGCTGAAGACTTATGTCCTGAGTAAAGGGATGAAGACTTATGTCCTGAGTAAAGGGGCTGAAAGACTTATGTCCTGAGTAAAGGGCTGAAGACTTATGTCCTGAGTAAAGGGGATGAAGACTTATGTCCTGAGTAAAGGGGCTGAAGACTTATGTCCTGAGTAAAGGGGCTGAAGACTTATGTCCTGAGTAAAGGAATGAAGACTTATGTCCTGAGTAAAGGGGATGAAGACTTATGTCCTGAGTAAAGGGAATGAAGACTTATGTCCTGAGTAAAGGGGATGAAGACTTATGTCCGGAGTAAAGGGGCTGAAGACTTATGTCCGAGTAAAGGGGATGAAGACTTATGTCCTGAGTAAAGGGGCTGAAGACTTATGTCCTGAGTAAAGGGGCTGAAGACTTATGTCCTGAGTAAAGGGGATGAAGACTTATGTCCAGAGTAAAGGGCAATGAAGACTTATGTCCTGAGTAAAGGGGATGAAGACTTATGTCAATGTGAGATTTTAGTGTTTCCTATTCATTAAATTAGTAAAGACTTCTCACTTTCTTCTCACTTATAGAACAAGGAGCGAGATAAAATGTGAGGAGAGTGAGAGGGTGTGAAGACTTTCTGAATACATTGTATCACTGTGGAGGGTTATTTTAGGGTGACAGCTGGATGAGAACCTTCAGTATTCGGGGGGGATGCAGTATATTCGGGGTCCTTCCTTTATCTTCTGTAATGTGGGGGGAGTAATCTCTGCGCCCCTGTACTCTCCCTTCCTGTAGATGGAACGTCCTGTTTTTCTTGATTCACCATCAGTTTTATTATAAAATTCCACAATAAACGTTACGAATCGCCCTTCCCCCGAGGATTGTGACAGGTTAAAGCTGCTGAACCATCTGAGCTGACATTTCATTTTATTTGATCGCCTAAATATGGCATTATGTCCTGGAAAGTGCGGAGTCTCCTCCAGAAATATCTCAATGGGAATTTTTTTGCGGGTCCTCCCCACCGAGCTGCTGGGAAGCATTTTCTTGAGTGGGTGACGGGCGTCCTTTTATGGAAGCGGATCCGAACCTGAGGCCGCGAAGGACAGCGAGCGATGGGGTGTAATGCCAGGAAGCTGCGGGGGAGGAGACGCCGCACGGTCCCATCAACTTGCTCTTTCTTTAGGGGTTAATATTATGTTTTTAGCCAAATTTTAAGTAATTCAGTCCCAATGAGAATCTTCAGTCATTGCGGCTCCTCTACCGTCATACACTCTCTGTTCTTTATATACCGCCAGCACATTCCACAGCACGGTCCAGACATTGGGCTCTGTCCCCAAGAGCTGGCAATCTAATTTCTCTGTTTCAAAGACACACAAGGACCCGTTTCATTGGGAGTCTATTCACCTATCCGGAGGTTTTCAGGGTGAGAACACGGGGAGAACCTGCGGACCCTGCACTGTACGGCTGAGCCCCGTGCCGCCATCTAATCCTTCTCTGCACTTGTATCGCACGTTCAGCAGGAAAACATTTGCTTTAATTTCATGGATTCACTGATTCGTCCGGTTTGTGCCGCGTCGCTCAGTGCGGACGTTGTGATTGCTCCATGAATCCGACCAAGTAAAATCGCCGAACACAAATCACCGATTCATCATTTCTGAAGCCGAAGGAGATTTTATCCGTTACTTTTTACTTTTACTTTTTTATCCGTTACTTTTTAGTTTTACTTTTTCATCCGTTACTTTTTACTTTTACTTTTTTCTTGTTACTTTTTAGTTTTACTTTTTTCTTCTGTTACTTTTTAGTTTTACTTTTTTCTTCTGTTACTTTTTAGTTTTACTTTTTTCTTCTGTTACTTTTTAGTTTTACTTTTTTCTTGTTACTTTTTGGTTTTACTTTTTTCTTCTGTTACTTTTTAGTTTTACTTTTTTCTTCTGTTACTTTTTAGTTTTACTTTTTTCTTGTTACTTTTTGGTTTTACTTTTTTCTTCTGTTACTTTTTGGTTTTACTTTTTTCATCCGTTACTTTTATAGTTTTACTTTTTTCTTCTGTTACTTTTTAGTTTTACTTTTTTCATCGATCACTATTCAGCTACAGGTTTATGGGGATGTTGTGTCGGTTACTTGGACTTGTATTATAGGAGGGGTTATTATGTATGTTGTATTTTACCCTATAACGTGCAGAGGATTTGCTTCCATACTTTCGCGCCTCATCTTCATCATCCTCATCTCTGGTTTCATGTTCTCACTTCTTTCTAATAAACTCTGATGTAACACGATGAGCAGGATCTTCTTCTAACTGCATGTGTGACGTCCTCTGATTATAACCGGTGATGACATCATCAGCTAATCATCTCCGCCTCTTTTCTGGTCATCCCTCACAGGATGCGCTGTCTTTGTGATGTCACCTCTGATCCTGTGACATCCGGCGGCCATGTTTGGTTCCTTGTGTTTGGATGAGAAACACAAGCATTCGCCTCATCTCTACTAATGTCATTATTCTTCATGTCTAATATGGAGCAGATCTTTGCTGCTTCTCAGGATTGGACAATCCTCCATTGCACGTCTTGACTCATGGCCGCCCCATGCCTGGCTGTATCCTTCCTTCTCTGTAGGATATAGTAAGTTCCCTTGTGTCTTCCCCTGGGAGGTCCATAAGGTCTATAATAATACACTTTCCTTCCAGATGAAGCCACCATTAAGAAGAAGCCAGCACCGAAGAGTCTCCTTAAATCAGGTAGAAGGCCTGTGCGCCCCTCCTCCACACTGAGACCACTGCTTGGTATTCCTTCCTCCCATCCTCATCAGTGATTCCATTCATCTCTTCGTTCTCGCCATCTTCATATTCAGCAGGAATGACGCACAATCCCAAGTCTCTTCTTTATATGCAGCCTAACATGAATTCTGTACAATGTATATGGGCCCCAAGCTGGGTCTTCAGACGGAGCCCATTTTCTAGGCAGTTTGGATACCAGGCCAGGAGGACAGAAAACATGGTGGCATTAGGAGGTGCCAAAAAATAAAAATAATTGAGTAACGTGTCCCTAAAATTCTGTGTGCCAGGAAGTCAGACCACTGCATTATGGGTAATGTGATAATTAGGTCCTTTATACTTTGTCCCATTTGGGATCGACCTAATGTCCATGAGGCCTGACCACTGTTCATAAGGGGTGACCACTATTAATGAGGGATGACCACTGTTAATAAGGGATGACCACTATTAATGAGGGATGACCACTATTCATCATCAGGTGACCACTATTAATAAGGGATGACCACTATTAATGAGCGTTGACCACTGTTAATAAGGGGTGACCACTATTAATGAGGGATGACCACTGTTAATAAGGGATGACCACTATTAATAAGGGATGACCACTATTAATAAGGGATGACCACTATTAATGAGGGATGACCACTATTAATGAGGGATGACCACTATTAATAAGGGATGACCACTATTCATCATCAGGTGACCACTATTAATAAGGGATGACCACTATTAATAAGGGGTGACCACTATTAATAAGGGATGACCACTATTAATAAGGGATGACCACTATTAATCAAGATGACCACTATTAATAAAGGGATGACCACTATTAATAAGGGATGACCACTATTAATGAGGATGACCACTATTAATGAGGGATGACCACACTAAATTAATGAGGGATGACCACTATTCACATCAATGACCACTATTAATAAAGGGATGACCACTATTAATAAGGGATGACCACTGTTATTAAGGATGACCACTATTAATAAGGGATGACCACTATTAATGAGGGATGACCACTATTCACCATCAGATGACCACTATTAATAAGGGATGACCACTATTAATAAGGGATGACCACTATTAATAAGGGATGACCACTATTAATAAGGGATGACCACTATTAATGAGGGATGACCACTATTCATCATCAGATGACCACTATTAATAAGGGATGACCACTATTAATGAGGGATGACCACTATTAATAAGGGATGACCACTATTCATCATCAGATGACCACTATTAATAAGGGATGACCACTATTAATGAGGGATGACCACTTAATAAGGGATGACCACTATTCATCATCAGTTGACCTCTATTAATAAGGGATGACCACTATTGATAAGGGATGACCACTATTCATCATCAGATGACCACTATTAATAAGGGATGACCACTATTCATCATCAGATGACCACTATTAATAAGGGATGACCACTATTAATAAGGGATGACCACTATTAATGAGGGATGACCACTGTTAATAAGGGATGACCACTATTCATCATCACATGACCTCTATTCATCATCAGGTGACCACTATTAATAAAGGATGACCACTATTCACCATCACATGACCTCTATTCATCATCAGATGACCACTATTAATAAGGGATGACCACTATTCATCATCAGTTGACCTCTATTAATAAGGGATGACCACTATTGATAAGGGATGACCACTATTCATCATCAGATGACCACTATTAATAAGGGATGACCACTATTCATCATCAGATGACCACTATTAATAAGGATGACCACTATTAATAGAGGGATGACCACTATTAATAAGGGATGACACTATTAAAGGGATGACCACTCATCATCACATGACCTCTATTCATCATCAGGTGACCACTATTAATAAAGGATGACCACTATTCACCATCACATGACCTCTATTCATCATCAGATGACCACTATTAATAAGGGATGACCACTATTAATTGAGGATGACCACTATTCATCATCACTATTAATGGCCACTATTAATAAGGGATGACCACTATTATAAGGGATGACCACTATTCATCATCAGATGACCACTATTAATAAGGGATGACCACTATTCATCATCAGATGACCACTATTAATAAGGGATGACCACTATTAATGAGGGATGACCACTATTAATAAGGGATGACCACTATTCATCATCAGTTGACCTCTATTAATAAGGGATTGACCACTATTGATAAGGGATGACCACTATTCATCATCAGATGACCACTATTAATAAGGGATGACCACTATTAATAGGGATGACCACTATTATTAATAAGGATGACCACTATTATAAGATGACCACTATTAATGAGGGATGACCACTGTTAATAAGGGATGACCACTATTCATCATCACATGACCTCTATTCATCATCAGGTGACCACTATTAATAAAGGATGACCACTATTCACCATCACATGACCTCTATTCATCATCAGATGACCACTATTAATAAGGGATGACCACTATTATTGAGGGATGACCACTATTCATCATCAGATGGCCACTATTAATAAGGGATGACCACTATTAATGAGGGATGACCACTATTCATCATGACAGATGACCACTATTAATAGGGATGACCACTATTATCATGAGGTGAATGACCACTGTTAATAAGGGATGACCACTATTAATGAGGGATGACCACTATTAATAAGGGATGACCACTATTCATCATCAGATGACCACTATTAATAAGGGATGACCACTATTAATGAGGGATGACCACTGTTAATAAGGGATGACCACTATTCACCATCAGATGACCACTGTTAATAAGGGATGACCACTATTAATGAGGGATGACCACTGTTAATAAGGGATGACCACTATTAATTGAGGGATGACCACTATTCATCATCAAGATGACCACTATTAATAAGGAAATGACCACTGTTAATAAGGGATGACCACTATTAATGAGGGATGACCACTGGTTATAAGGATGACCACTATTAATAAGGGATGACCACTATTAATAAGGGATGACCACTATTCACCACTATTCACCATCAGATGACCACTATTAATAAGGGATGACCACTATTAATGACCCAGGGGATGACCACTATTAATAAGATGACCACTATTAATGGGGATGACCACTATTAATAAGGGATGACCACTATTCATCATCAGATGACCACTATTAATAAGGGATGACCACTAATATAATAAGGGATGACCACTATTCATCATCATTTAATTGACCACTGTTACTATTAATAAGGGATGACCACTATTAATGAGGGATGACCACTGTTAATAAGGGATGACCACTATTAATAAGTGAGGGATGACCACTGTTAATAAGGGATGACCACTATTCATCATCAGTTGACCACTATTAATAAGGGATGACCACTATTAATGAGGGATGACCACTGTTAATAGGGATGACCACTATTAATGGATGACCACTATTAATGAGGGATGACCACTATTAATAAGGATGATGACCACTATTACCATCATCAGATGACCACTATATTAATATTAGGGATGACCACTATTATAAGGGATGACCACTATTCTGTTAATGATGACCACTATTAATGGGATGACCACTATTAATGAGGGATGACCACTATTAATAAGGGATGACCACTATTAATGAGGGATGACCACTATTAATAAGGGATATGACCACTATTCATCATAATGACCACTATTAATAAGGGATGCCACTATTAATGAGGGATGACCACTATTATCATAAGGGATGACCACTATTAATAAGGATGACCACTATTGAATGAGGGATGACCACTATTAATAAGGGAACCACTGATGACCACTATTAATAAGGGACCACTATTAAATGGATGACCACTATTAATAAGGGGATGACCACTATTAATAAGGGATGACCACTGTTAAATAGGGATGACCACTATTAATAAGAGGACCACTATTAATGAGGGATGACCACTATTCACCATCACATGACCTATTAATGAGGGATGACCACTATTAATAAGGGATGACCACTATTCATCAATCAGATGACCACTATTAATAAGGTGACCACTATAATAAGGATGAACCACTATTAATAAGGGATGACCACTATTAATAATGACCACTATTATAGGGATGACCACTATTAATGAGGGATGACCACTATTAATGGGATGACCACTACATCATCAGATTATTAATGAGGGATACCACTATTAATGAGGGATGACCACTATTAATAAGGGATGACCACTATTAATAAGGATGACCACTATTAATGAGGGATGACCACTATTCACCATCACATGACCTCTATTAATGAGGGATGACCACTATTAATGAGGGATGACCACTGTTAATAAGGGATGACCACTATTAATAAGGGATGACCACTATTAATGAGGGATGACACTATTAATAAGGGATGACACTATTCACCATGAATTAATAAGGATGACCACTATTAATGAGGATGACCACTGTTAATAAGGGATGACCACTATTAATAAGGGATGACCACTATTAATGAGGGATGACCACTATTCACCATCACATGACCTCTATTAATGAGGGATGACCACTATTAATAAGGGATGACCACTATTAATAAGGGATGACCACTATTAATGAGGGATGACCACTGATCCATATTCACCATCACAGTGACCTCTATTAATAAGGGATGACCACTGTTAATAAGGGATGACCACTGTTAATAAGGGTTGACCACTATTCAACATCACATGACCTCTATTCATATTGGGTGGCCACTATTTATTACAGAGATGACCATTATTGATAAAGAATAACCACTAGTCATGAGGAACGTCCATTATTCATGTTGGATGACCAGTAGACATGAGACCACTAATATACTTATGGAGTGACCACTATTCATGAAGTCTGACGACTAATTATGTGAGATGATCTCTGTTTGAGTGCTGACCATTATTCATAAGACGTGACCACTAATCGTGACGTCTGATTACAATTCATATTAATAATGGAGGACTTCTGTTCACCATTGATGACCTGTAATCTGGATAACCACCAGTCACAAGGAACCACCAGTATTCCTAATGGATCACCACTGTTCATGAGGTCCGGCCATGATTCATGTGGAATGACCACTATTCAGAAGGCTGAAGGAGATCTGATCAATATTCCTGGGTTAATGTGGGGTAATGTTCATGAAGCCTTTCCTTTATGTATATATAGACCAGTAATAATGCCGTGTCCTATACATGTTTGAGGATTTACTGATATACGTGTGGCCTGACGTGTCTTCAGGAGCATTATTAGTGGTAGATATTCAGTATTTCTGTGGACCTCAAGAGGCTTCACTAATGTGTTTGAGATGCTTCTCGCACATGATGTAGTTTATAAGTAACAATCTGACAAACTCCTAGAAATCCGACATTCATTTTGTCCTAAACATTTTACTTTGTTCCTCTTCCTGCAGCTTCTCCGCCCCAGATCCTCCAATTCCCAGAAGACAGGAAGGTCCAAGCCGGGGAGTCTGTGGAGCTGTTCTGCAAAGTTTCAGGGACGCAGCCGATCTCATGCATGTGGATGAAGTTCAGGAAGGAGGTAACCGCTCGTCTTCTTGTGTTTCATCACTGGATAAGCTAGAAAAAAAATGTAGGGTAAGTGCCGGGACCTGATGGATTCCACCCAAGAGTCCTCAAAGAGTCTAAGGCTCCTTGCAGACGAGCGTGACACACGGACGTCTCCCGCATCGCAGCTCCCGGCCTGAACTCCCGGTCCTACCAGTTCTGGAATGTATTAGATGACACTGACATAATGCTGTTAGTGTTACTCAATACATTCCAGAACTGTAAAGGTTACATAGCATCATAAATCAGTATAATGATATGTGATCCCGTCAGTGCCGGGAGGTCAGGCCGGGAGCTGCGATGCGGGAGACGTCCGTGTGTCACACTCGCCTGCAAGGTGCCTAACCTTGTTCCCAGTGTTGTAATATGGGAGAGGTTTAGACATTAGGTACAGTCTGATGTGATAATCTGCAGGACCATAAGTCCTGGGGAGAGATGGATGGGAACTGAGATCTGCTGGTGCACAATGCCAGTCAGCTGCTATTAAGGCCAACAGGAGCGTGCCAGGGCAGAAGGGAACAGTTAAAGGACGTGTACACAGAGTGCCACCATCCCTGGCAGAAGCCCCGTATCATTTACCATTTATGAGAAGGCTTCTTTACTGTAAAGGTGGGCTTACACGTCCCAATGTATCAGCTGATTGTTGTAAATGAAGCTTTCCTTCCTGACAGTCGGCTGCTCGTCGGTAGAGGGGACACATTTACATGCAGCAATCTCCTCCACAGTATGGGATTGGGATCGCTCGTCCTCGTACAGCGCCACTGTTTCTGGGCCGCAGGTCGCTGTTTAGACGTCACAATCCGCTGCCCAGATGATGATTGGTATTTCTGCATGAACGTCAGGATCGCCCGTTTAATGAGAGCTTCACACGTTCATCAAGTGATCTGCGGCACATTTACACCGCCAGATTGTCAGGAACCAGCGTTACAGGGCAGTGTAAATCCAGACCTGGTGTGATCGGGGAAAAGTCGCAGAAATATGCCTAATTTAGACATAGTCCTGATTAATAAATGACCCCCATAGTTCTGGTGCCGGAGGTGGCCCCACGCCTGGTCTTCTGCCGAGGTTCATGTGTGATGCTGAGTGTTGGGGCAGTATACGGGATGGTCCTGTGTGTACGGATGATTGGATGGATATTTTTATTTCCCCGTCATTCTCTTCTCTTTCTTCCAACAGATAAAAGTGAGTGAATTCATTAAGATAGAGAAGACGGAGGACACCTGCAAGCTGACCATCTCCTCTGCGCGGCAGGAACACTGCGGCTGCTACACGCTCGTTGCGGAAAACAAATATGGCTCCAGACAAGCGCAGATCAACCTGACTGTGTTCGGTAAGTTCACATTTCCACATTTTCATTGATACAAGAAGATACAGATCCCCTGGTGGGAAATGTACGTGTCCCTTTATGGGGAAATAGGGCAACAAACCTTCAGGTGGTGGCCCTGTGTTGTGTGGATCAGTGGGACCCCACTAATTCTCTTGGTGTGCAGCATGCGTGTCAGTATATACATGAGCGGCGGTCTACGTGTTGTCTGCTGGGTCCTTTGTCGTTACATGTGTATCCGAGTGTGATACAAAGTATCGAATTGTACAGTAAAGTATCGCACAATTTCTGACTTCCCCATATCCTCACTACTTGCCCGGCTTCCCCTTGGTGATATATGGAAGCCTCTGTCGCAGCTGTTTACGTATAGTGTAACATTATATAGGGTGAATTACCGGCGAGCTGCACGCGGGGTCGGGTTTGTTATATTTACTATTTATAACATCAGAAGCGTCGCAGTCATTTCTCCATTATTTATTTTTGGAAACTGTTCCCAACACAAAGTTATTATGTAATTAAGTAAACCGCGGATCACTGATGGAAACAGGAAGCGCAATAACATTATGATAATAAAACATGATATAAAATGCTGCATATCATATAGTCACCTCCTATGTACAAGAATATAACTACTATAATACTGCTCCTATATACAAGAATATAACTACTATAATACTGCTCCTATGTACAAGAATATAACTACTATAATACTGCTCCTATGTACAAGAATATAACTACTATAATACTGCCTCCTATGTACAAGAATATAACTACTATAATACTGCTCCTATGTACAAGAATATAATACTATAATACTGCTCTATATACAAGATATAAACTACTATAATACTGCTCCTATGTACAAGAATATAACTACTATAATACTGCTCCCTATGTACAAGAATATAACTACTATAATACTGCCTCCTATGTACAAGAATATAAAATACTATGTAATACTGCTCCTATGTACAAGAATATAACTACTATAATACTATCCTATGTACAAGAATATACTACTATAATACTGCTCCTATGTACCTAATAAGAATATAACTACTATAATACTGCTCCTATGTACAAGAATATAACTACTATAATACTGCTCCTATGTACAAGAATATAAACTACTATAATACTGCCTCCTATGTACAAGAATATAACTACTATAATACTGCCTCCTATGTACAAGAATATAACTATATAATACTGCTCCTATGTACAAGTAAATATAACTACTATAATACTGCTCCTATGTACAAGAATATATAACTACTATAATACTGCCTCCTGTATAACTACAAGAATATAACTACTATAATATACTGCTCCTATGTACAAGAATATAACTACTATAATACTGCCTCCTATGTACAAGAATATAACTACTATAACTACTATAATACTGCTCCTATGTACAAGAATATAACTACTATAATACTGCTCCTATATACAAGAATATAACTACTATAATACTGCTCCTAAATGTATGTACCAAGAAATATAACTACTATAATACTGCTCCTATGTACAAGAATATATACTACTACTATAATACTGCTCCTATGTACAAGAATATAACTACTATAATACTGCTCCTATGTACAAGAAATATAACTACTATAATACTGCTCCTATGTACAAGAATATAACTACTATAATACTGCCTCCTATGTACAAGAATATAAACTACTATAATACTGCCTCCTATGTACAAGAATAAACTACTATAATACTGCTCCTATGTACAAGAATATAACTACTATAATACTGCTCCTATGTACAAGAATATAACTACTATAATACTGCTCCTATGTACAAGAATATAACTACTATAAATACTGCTCCTATGTACAAGAATATAACTACTATAATACTGCTCCTATGTACAAGAATATAACTACTATAATACTGCTCCTATGTACAAGAATATAACTACTATAATACTGCTCCTATGTACAAGAATATAATACTACTATAATACTGCTCCTATGTACAAGAATATAACTACTATAATACTGCTCCTATGTACAAGAATATAACTACTATAATACTGCTCCTATATACAAGAATATAACTACTATAATACTGCTCCTATGTACAAGAATATAACTACTATAATACTGCTCCTATGTACAAGAATATAACTACTATAATACTGCTTCCTATGTACAGAATATAACTACTATAATACTGCTCTTATGTACAAGAATATAACTACTATAATACTGCTCCTATGTACAAGAATATAACTACTATAATACTGCCTCCTATGTCCTATACAAGAATATAACTACTATAAATACTGCTCCTATGTACAAGAATATAACTACTATAATACTGCTCCTATGTACAAGAATATAACTACTATAATACTGCTCCTATGTACAAGAATATAACTACTATAATACTGCTCCTATGTACAAGAATATAAACTACTATAAATACTGCTCCTATGTACAAGAATATAACTACTATAATACTGCTCCTATGTACAAGAATATAACTACTAATAATACTGCTCCTATGTACAAGAATATAACTACTATAATACTGCCTCCTATATACAAGAATATAACTACTATAATACTGCTCCTATGTACAAGAATATAACTACTATAATACTGCTCCTATGTACAAGAATAATAACTACTATAATACTGCTCCTATGTACAAGAATATAACTACTATAATACTGCTCCTATGTACAAGAATATAAACTACTATAATACTGCTCCTATGTACAAGAATATAACTACTATAATACTGCTCCTATGTACAAGAATATAACTACTATAATACTGGTCCTATGCTACAAGAATATAACTACTATAATACTGCTCCTATGTACAAGAATATAACTACTATAATACTGCTCCTATGTACAAGAATATAACTACTATAATACTGCTCCTATGTACAAGAATATAACTACTATAATACTGCCTCCTATATAATACAGAATAATAAACTACTATAATACTGCTCCTATGTACAAGAATATAACTACTATATAATACTGCTCCTATGTACAAGAATATAACTACTATAATACTGCTCCTATGTACAAGAATATAACTACTATAATACTGCTCCTATGTACAAGAAATATATAACTACTATAATACTGCTCCTATGTACAAGAATATAACTACTATAATACTGCTCCTAATACAAGAATATAAACTACTATAATACTGCTCCTATGTACAAGAATATAACTACTATAATACTGCCTCCTATGTACAAGAATATAACTACTATAATACTGCTCCTATGTACAAGAATATAACTACTATAATACTGCTCCTATGTACAAGAATATAACTACTATAATACTGCTCCTATGTACAGAATATAACTACTATAATACTGCTCCTATGTACAAGAATATAACTAACTATAAATACTATAATACTGCTCCTATGTACAAGAATATAACTACTATAATACTGCCTCCTATGTACAAGAATATAACTACTATAATACTGCTCCTATGTACAAGAATATAACTAATATAATACTACTGCTCCTATGTACAAGAATATAACTACTATAATACTGCTCCTATGTACAAGAATATAACTACTATAATACTGCCTCCTATGTACAAGAATATAACTACTATAATACTGCTCCTATGTACAAGAATATAACTACTAATACCGCCCTCTGTGGATTAGTGTGCGGTCGGCTTGCTTTGCCTCTTATCTCATTGAATCGTCTTCCAGGTTTTCTATGTTCTCGTGTTGATTATTCCAGAGATTTTGCGGGACACTTTCGGAGATCCTCGGGACACTCGGTGATCCTGAGTTACTGGGGCTAATGACACGTGGTGCGGTATGTTCTCTGTTAACCAGTGCAGCGCTGGTTTCACTGGGGATTTCAGGAGCAGAGGATAAGAAGAGATCTTGGTTCATCATTGTGAACCTGAGTCACCGCTCTGTGGTGTATCGTCCGCAGGAGCTCTCACACACAGTGTATCACTCCCATCATCCTGACCTCAGGAGCTGACAATCTAATCTCCCTATCTCACACACAATGTATCACTCCCATCATCCTTGTGACAACTGGCTCACTCTCCTTATCTCACACGTGTCAGTGTATCACTCCCATCATCCTTGCAATCTAATCTCCTATCTCACACACAGTATCACTGTGACAATCTAATCTCCCTATCTCACACACAATGTATCACTCCCATCATCCTTGTGTCGGCTCTGTTTGTCCTGCACGCAGTGGGGTTTATAGAGGGCGGGGTCATGATGGGGGCCACTACAAAGAAGCTCTCTGTCTCTGGCCCAGCGTGTCCCTGCATCATATGGGACGCCTGTAGATTGGGTGCCCGGTGACACGGTGGCAGACGTGGCCCCCCCAGATCAGCTCCCATGTGCAGGAGATGTCGGTGCCTGGAAGGGTGGCGAGGCGGGGGGGGGGGGTTAGGGGGCGTCTGGTTTTGTCTAACGTTTTCTGTTTATAAAGAAACAATGTGTCCATTAATATGGTTTATAGTGGATACATGCAGACTCCCCATTAGTCTCATCCCCTCCCCCCGTCCTGACAGACGCAGGTCCCTGTGTGGCCCCCGGGAATGTCTGCGGCGTCCCAGGCCCGGTCTGCACTCATGGACGCCGCGCTCTGACCTTTTAAGGCTCGGTTTCTTCCAGAGCTACATTTTAAATTGAGATTCTGCCAGGGGTACGGCATGGCCCACATCCAAACCGGCTGCAGACGCACATGAGAGATCCAGCTGTACGGGGGCTTCCCATCATCTCCTCTGTGTGGAATCCGTGGTCTGTAATAAGTGTATTACGTGACAGCTCCATGGGTTATACCGAAACAATATACAAAAATCCCCTTTGGGGAATCCTGGGGGTATTGGCTGCGCTGAGTACTATTTAATCCCTTTAGGGATCCCCAATAATTCTTCTTTATATTTTTTATTATGAAACTTAACTTTTATTGTTTAATTGATAAAAATGCACGTTTTGAAGAAAACTTAAAATTATCGGTTGTTTGTTGGACATCACTATTTTGTCCAATTATTTAAATAAGGGTATTATACCGAAAGGTGAAGTATGGAGGAGCGTGTCAGGAGGATTTGAGTTCTGACACCTTATTGTAATGATGGGAGTGCACTGTAATGACGTGTTCTTGATGCTGCCTTCAGAGACTTGGTAATCCCTTTGGTGTATACACCGTGACAGTCGGCTCACGAGCTTAGACACACACTCTCCTGACAGTCCTGCGGCCAGATGGTACTGCCGGAGAGTGGCTGCCACGGTCGAGGTCTGTCTCTCTCGAGCACCCTAAGGGGCCTGCTCCACCACAGTCAGTAGTTGCTACCCTCTGACTGGTGTCGAACTACGCCCCGGAGTATAACCAGACGCAGACCAAGTGCCGCACCGCACTCCGATCATGTGCCAGATAACGCATGCACAAATCAGCGTACCTCCCGCTCCTCCACTAGCTACGCCCCCCGGCTGTCAGCCGAGTCCTACTGCATGCCCTCTCTCCCCTCACTAATAGTCCATCAAACTAACTGGCTAAAAACTGCTGAACCTTCCCGACATGTTTCACCGCAGCATGCGGCTTCGTCAGGGGAAAAGGTATATGAGGGTTATACCTGCCCCCCGCAGACCGTGGTCACCAGCACCCCCATAGTCACAGCTGGATTCTGGGGTCGTTTCTTGTACTTCTGCTATAGGTGCTAGGTCCTGGGTGCACCCCCTGCCATCCTGGTGCTCCTATAGCTTCTAGTCCTGGGTGCACCCCTGCCATCCGGTGTGGTCCTATAGCTTCTAGGTCCTGGGTGCACCCCTGCCATCCGGGTGCTCCTATAGCTTCTAGGTCCTGGGTGCACCCCCTGCCATCCGGGTGCTCCTATAGCTTCTAGGTCCTGGGTGCACCCCCTGCCATCCGGGTGCTCCTATAGCTTCTAGGTCCTGGGTGCACCCCCTGCCATCCGGGTGCTCCTATAGCTTCTAGTGGGTGCTGCCATCCGGGTGCTCTATAGGTGCTAGGTCCTGGTGCACCCCCTGCCATCCGGGTGCTGGTGCTAGGGGGTGCACCCCCTGTGCTGCTGGTGCTAGGGCCCTGGGTGCACCCCTGCCATCCGGGTGCTGCTTCAGGTGCTAGGGCCTGGGTGCACTGCCATCCGGTGCTCCTATAGCTTTAGGTCCTGGGTGCACCCCTGCCATCCGGTGCTCCTATAGCTTCTAGGTCCTGGGTGCACCCTGCCTGCTGCCCTGGTTCCGGGTGCTCTATAGCTCTAGGTCCTGGTGCACCCCCTGCCATCGGGTGCTCCTATAGCTTCTAGGTCTGGTGCACCCCTGCCATCCGGGTGCTCCTATAGCTTCTAGGTCCTGGTGCACCCCCTGCCATCCGGGTGCTCCTAATAGCTTCTAGGTCCTGGGTGCACCCCCTGCCATCCGGGTGCTCCTATAGCTTCTAGTCCTGGGTGCACCCCCGGTGCCATCCGGGTGCTCCTATAGCTTCTAGGTCCTGGGTGCACCCCCTGCCATCCGGGTGCTTATAGCTCTAGGTCCTGGGTGCACCCCCTGCCATCCGGGTGCTCCTATAGGTGCTAGGTCTGGTGCACCCCCTGCCATCCGGGTGCTGCTTCAGGTGCTAGGGCTGGGTGCACCCCCTGTGTCCGGGTGCTGCTATAGGTGCTAGGGCCTGGGTGCACCCCTGCCGGGTCTCTATAGCTTCTAGGGCCTGGGTGCACCCCCTGCCATAAGTAGCTTCTAGGTCCTGGTGCACCCCTGCCTGCCATGCTCTAAGCTCTAGGTCCTGGGTGCACCCCCTGCCATCCGGGTGCTCCTATAGCTTCTAGGTCCTGGGTGCACCCCTGCCATCCGGGTGCTCCTATAGCTTTCTAGGTCCTGGGTGCACCCCCTGCCATCCGGGTGCTCCTATAGCTTGGTCCTGGGTGCACCCCCTGCCATCGGGTGCTCCTATAGCTTCTAGGTCCTGGGTGCACCCCTGCCATCCGGGTGCTCTATAGCTTCTAGTCCTGGGTGCACCCCCTGCATCCGGGTGCTCCTATAGCTTCTAGGTCCTGGGTGCACCCCCTGCCATCCGGGTGCTCCTATAGCTTCTAGGTCCTGGGTGCACCCTGCCATCCGGGTGCTGCTTCAGTGCTAGGGCCTGGGTGCACCCCTGTTGTCCGGTGCTGCTATAGGGCTAGGCTGGGTGCACCCCTGCCATCCGGGTGCTGCTAGGTGGGTGCACCCCCTCGGTGCTCCTATAGCTTCTAGGTCCTGGGTGCACCCCTGCCATCCGGGTGCTGCTATAGCTTCTAGGGTCCTGGGTGCACCCCTGGTGCTGGGTGCCATCCGGGTGCTCCTATAGCTTCTAGGTCCTGGGTGCCCCCCACCGGTGCTCCTATAGCTTCTAGGTTCTGGTGCACCCTGCCATCCGGGTGCTCTATAGCTAGGTCCTGGGTGCACCCCCTGCCATCCGGGTGCTCCTATAGGTGCTAGGGTCACCCCCTGCATCCGGGTGCTGCTTCAGGTGCTAGGGCCTGGCCCTGCCATCCGGGTGCTCCTATAGCTGCTAGCGGGTCCCCCCTGCCATCCGGGCTGCTAGCTCTAGGTCCTGGGTGCCCCCCTGCCATCCGGTGCATAGCTTCTAGGTCCTGGGTGCACCCCTGCCATCCGGTGCTCCTATAGCTGTAGGTGGGTGCACCCTCCATCCGGGTGCTCCTATTGCTTCTAGTCCTGGGTGCACCCTGCCATCCGGGTGCTCCTATAGGTTCAGTCTGGGTGCACCCCTGACCGGGTGCTCCTATAGCTTTAGGTCCTGGGTGCACCTGCCATCCGTGCATAGGTGCTAGCCTGCATAGTGTCCGGTGGCGGTGCTAGGTCTGGGTGACCCCCTGCCATCCGGGTGCTCCTATAGGTCCTAGGGCCTGGGTGCATCCGGGTGCTGCTTCAGGTGTAGGGCTGGGTGCACCCCCTCCATCCGGGTGCTGCTCAGGTGCTAGGGCCTGGTGCACCCCCTGCGTCTGGGTGCTGCTATAGGTGCTAGGGCCTGGGTGCACCCCCTGCCGTCTGGGTGCTGCTATAGGTGCGAGGTCCTGGGTGCACCCCCTGCCATCCGTCACCTGTCCAGACTGTCACGTTGGTTCCATGTAGATTGTCAGCTCTGCGCCCGATGATTGACAAGGAGTGAGTGATTTTCTAGTCTATCCTAAAAACCTACCCCAACCATCCCCCGACCCCTGCAGCTTGCCCCCCCCTTCTAGTAATAAGCGCTGTCATCTTTGGTTATTATAAAGGGCGTGTCCTCTCCCGTATCGCTGCCGTTTATCTGTCATCTCTGAGCCATTATTTATGGTGATGGTCGGATGGGGAAGTTCCCACGATGCTGCAGCCGCTGCTCTGTGGGAATCCCTGCAACCAAGGAGATTATAATCTGCAGTTACTGAAGGTCCCCTTCCTATTAAAGGCAAACTGCAATGTCCGAGCCGCAGTCCTGGAGACGTACGTGACCACGAGCAGATCCTGGACCAGTAATAATAGTAATATATAAGACTATAATACAGGAGATTATATAGAACTGTAATACTGGAGATTATAATATATCACTATGTAATACACCAGATTATAATATATCACTATGTAATACAGGAGATTATAATATATAACTATGTAATACAGGAGATTATAATATATCACTATGTAATACTGGAGATTATAATATATCACTATGTAATACTGGAGATTATAATATATATAACTATCATATGTATAGGATTATAGTATTCACTATGTAATACTGGAGATATAGTATATCACATGTTACTGGAATTATAGTTTATATCACTATGTAATACAGGAGATTATAATATATCACTATGTAATACAGGAGATTATAATATATCACTATGTAATACAGGAGATTATAATATATCACTGTAATACAACAGATTATAATATCACTGTGTAATACTGGAGATTATAATATATCACTAATATGTAATACAGGAGATTAAATTATAATGTAATAGTGGAGATTATAATATATCA